>CM057085.1:10747500-11290000 GCA_029959045.1 Taenioides sp. WSHXM2023
TTTGTCTGGCAGAAACCTTCCTCATTGTACCTTTATTTGCACAAATCCGTGTGGGCTCTGAATCAGCTACAAATCTCTTAATAGTACGATGATCACGCTTAAGTTTTAGTGAAAAAACTTTTTCATACCTTATCCAAGATATTCAACTATTTCACACTTTTGGGCACTAAAGAGATCCTTTTTCTTTCCCATATTGCTTGAAAATGTTGCTCTGCTTAATAATGTGGAACGTCCTTCTTCAGTCGTTTTTCCAGACCATCCATGAGTTTCACTGGAAAACTAAAAAAAAAAATCTTTATGACACTTAAACACAATTTACATAATTTGGAACGCAGTGTATATTGAATCCACTGTGTTAAGTCAGTTCTTATCCTGTGTTATTCAGTTTTAAAGTTGTTCATTGGTAGAACTGCCTCAGAGACAAAGTATCTGGAGTGCATTAAAAGGAGTAAAGGCGATTGATGCAGACAGTCCTCGTGCTTCCACACTTCTGAACGTGTTTTGGACTCATTTGAGAACTCTGGATCTTCTTTCAAATGAATCCAAACTGCGGAGTGAGCTGTTGCTTCATCTGTAATGAGAACGAACTATTCTCCAGGGTTTTAAATGAGCAGATGTCAAGCTTGTGCCGCAGCTTTTGTTTATTTTTTTGTCAGGCTAATCAGTGGGAATGGGAACAAATCTTCATTAGTCTTTTCGGATTAAAAACACAATCATTTTTCATTCGGAGTGTTTGGAATGATAAGATTGGACATTATAGAGGCAGTAATTTCATATGAAAAGTCTTCCATTCATCTGCACTATAAATAATAATTGTTGTTTCCAATTATAAAGATGAAACTACTTATATGTTTAGAGGTACAGTATGTAACTTTGTTGAGGTGGCACATGATGATTCCATAGAAATAGAAAGTAAATACAAGTTGTAAATAAGGTCGTGTGGGAATAAAAGTCTATTTTGTAGTGTATCTATGTCCATGAGTGGAATTTTTATCCATTGAACTAGGTTGGCAGCGGAAAAAAGGAAAAACTTGTGAATCCAGAGCCGAAATCTCGTATTAATCCTCTGCAGCCCCACTCTCTCTCTCAGGTAACTCTCAGGTAAGCACGCGCTTGGCAGCAGATGTCTCAGAGCCTTGAGCTGCTCTGCTGTGTGGCTGCAGATAAAAGAGAGAAAAGGGGGAAAGGAAGAGGAGAGGAGGAAGAGGAGAGGAGCAGTTGAGCAGGTGTCCAGGTGAACTCTGCTACTTCAGTCAGCTCCTGCCTGAGGAAAACTCAAACTCACATATGAGCTATTTTCAGTGCAGTTTTAAAGCAGGACCTAGACTGATCCACTAGTCACTGTAGTGTAAATAAATAACTTTGTACGTCCTAAAGGTGCTGTATACCTTCTTTTTCTTGTTATAAAAAGGTGAAAACAACTGTTTGCATTGGTGCACATTCTTTATGCATTCCTAACATTCTAATTATTCACCACTATGGCTATATACGTGTTTCTCCACTTTCCGAGGCCAGAGCACACTTTTACCATGATGCCAACAACAACTAGCATGCTAACAGCAAAAGTGTAAAGGTGCACTATATGTGGTTCGCTACTTGCTTGTCTTCATGGAAACGTTACTGCTTTGCTAATAATATTCCACAGTATTGTATTAAACTGTAATGCATCTTCATGAAGAGAAGGGGCGCCACCAGGCCGAGTTACAGGTCAGACCTGCGGAGAGGCGACCAATAAACACTGAAAACATTTGTCATTGAATAAATACAATATAGAGCCTTTAAAGCCATACAGATCCATACTTAGGAAGACAAGTTGTGTGTCCTCTACTAGAAAAGCTACACAGTGCACCTTTAAGCAACCTTAGGAATATCGTCAGTTATATTGCTGCAAATTTTCTATTATATTGTGATTTAAAGCTCCCCTACTATGCTGTTTTGTTAGGTTTAGTTCTTCTCTCAAACTGAAAACACTTTGTTCCACCTTGTGATGTCACGTGGCAATACAGGAAGTGCTCCATTGTCTTTTGAAACTCCATACACCTTCACTAGAATCATTTGGATGATTTCAGCCCTGGAATTGCCAATATTTACTTAACAAAAGTTAAAAGGTCTCTGTTTACGTGAAAACTACCACTTGATGACATCACTAGGCGGAATCAGGTATGTTTTTGATGAGGTAACAGCATTATAACATGGCTTAAAGCTCACAATTGTCAGTTTTGCGTAATATAGGACCTTTAAAATAATAAACTGCCCGTATCTTCCTCCTCTAAATATATAAGACAAAAATTCTACTTTAATTAGCGCAATCATTTATAATGCTCCATCTCTAAAAATGAAAAACTAAAAGGAAAGTTGCATTCATCTCAAATCCGCAGTTGGAGATATTTTGACATTAACCGTCTTCACCAATCAATACTTATCCAGTCAAAATCAAAACATTCTGAGAGTCTAGCCCAGAGTAGCAAGAAAATTTGGGTACGCCGACAAATTCAGGCTTTTATTTTGACAGCGCAATTGTCTCTGTTCTTTTCCTGTCAGGAGTCCAGACGCATTGAGTTTCGACCACAATCAGTTCTCAAATGGCTATTCTCCAACTGCCTGATAATACAGCTTGTCATGTCCATGTTTGTAGCATTTGCATTACAATAGAGCCAGTCCAGCCTCCAAAGTTGGTATCGAGATTTGCTGGTGAAATTACAGCTTCTGGAGTACATTTACTGTCAATCACATTATAAGAATTTAAGTCAATGTGAATTACTGGAGGCGAATTATCTCTCAATACGCAGTGGTTTACAAACAGATGGTCTCCAATATGGTGCCTGTTAGTGGGGTTTGTATAGCAACATTTTATCATCAAAGTAGACATTTTAGACGCAGTGATTTTATCGAGTTAAATTATTTGAGACAGGGTTAACATGGAATGGCTAGGATTGAGATCAAAGCTGCAACATCAGCAGCAGCATATGTGAGGTTATAGGCTATAGAACACGGAGTCAGCTGAATAACGGTAAATCAATAGAGATTTTAAGGGTGCACTGCGTAACATTTCTAGTGGAGGGTCCGGCGCCTGCGTGTCTCCGTGGAGATGTTATTGCTTTGTCTAGAAAGGATTAAACCTAAGATAAGCAGGTTACAACACTACGCTACATTACAGTTCAGATCTGCGGAAAAGCAACCCCACTCACAGTCAGAAAGCATTTTTTCTACATATTTTTGAGCTATAAAACTATCTGTAATTAAATAAATGTAAGGTAGAGCTGTTTAAAGTCATACTGTGGAACATTTCAGGCAGTGCAGTGACTTATCCATAGAAACAAGCAGGGGACGGGCATCAAAATGGAGTCTGAAGTTTTAGTATCACAACAACATCCCTAGTACTACAAACTACTGGGGTCAGCATTCGCACTCATGTATTCTGACACTATAGTGGGTTAGATGTATTCACTGTAGTGGTCCAGAAGTTGAAGGAGCAACAAAAGCAACAAAGATGGTGGATTTATGATGTTTGACCCCAAACTCCATGGAAAGTTTGTGGTGGGATTGCAATGTTATGCTACAATTATGCAACAAAGAGGGGTACAGTCGAGTTGTGTATGAAACTAGCAAACATCTGTACAGTTCTTGTTCTGAATTCACACACATACAGTACAGTGCATGTTTTTGTTATAGTCAACAGGCTAAACTTATGACCTGTTTCTCAAAAAGATTATGCTAATTAGGGCTGCAGTAATTAACTGGAATAACTGTGACTGGTCTATTATAAAACATTAAAAACCATAACTGTATTTTGGTAATCATAATCATTAGCTGGACTACAAAGTCTAAAATAAATGCCAAAAGGCTTTGTGTAACAAAGAAAGCAGAATTATTAACTCAAAATGTCACAAAAACAATTTCAGATTTTCAGCTATAATATACTTTATTTGGTGAAAGGTCCTATATTACGCAAAACTGATTCTTGTGAGACTCAAGCCGTGTTAGAATGTTGTTACCTCGTCAAACAGAAATAACTGGAGTTGTGTTTTGTTTCATTCACAGATGTTTGAGTAATCCTGCATTATTAGTGTCTGCGTCTCCAAAGCTCAAAATGCTCTGTTAACGTTAATTCTGTTAACGTAAATATTGTAAAATCCTTCTAATATAAGTGTTTTAATTGACACTTCCCCTGTACAGTCCACCTTACAGCAGCAGCAGATGCCTGTAGGTTTCAGACAAACAGCTGTCTGTGGCCCTGGGGACACTTTGGGTAAACCTGACATGTTCTGCAGGGTAAGGACTCTCCTGAGAATCATCTGACAGCACAGTTCAAATGAGCTCAGTCTGCACAATGTGTCACGTTTTACCATAATCAACTTTCACCCATCAAGATTTTAACTGTCAACAAGAAATGCTTTTGCCACGAATTTAACTTAAAAAGAACCAATAGTGTGTGCGGAGAGGGGTGGGACATGGGAGTGTTTTGTTTTTGTTTGGTCGATTTTTGCTTTTTGTTTTATTAAATGTTAGAATTAATAATAATAGTTTAATTTGGTTTAGGGTCCGTCAGCTGCTTGTTTCTATGGAGATGTCATTGCTCTGCCTGGAATGTTCCACAGTATGGCATTAAACAGCTCTACCTTACATTTATTGAATTACAGGTGGTTTTATAGCTCAGAAATACCTAGAAAAACAGACATTCTGACCTGTAACTTGTTCTGGTTTGTTCTCCATGAAGATAGAAAGGTTTAATGCCATACTGTGAAATATTCCAGACAAAGCAATAACATCTCCATGGAGAAAAGCATTTGATGGACTCTCTACCAGAAAAGTTACACAGTGCAGCTTTAAATATAATGTACATAATGTTTGAACTTTATTTACACAAAATTGTTCTGTTGTTACTTGAGGGATAAATAACAGCTACATAACACATTTGGTGCACTGTGTAACTTTTCTTGTGTCTGCCAACTGCTTGTCGCTAGCTGTTATTGCTTTGCCTGGAATGTTCCACAGTAAAGCATTAAATTCATCTATCTCCATGAGGATAAACAGAAACAAACCTAGGCCAAGATACAGATCAGCTCTATGGAGAGGCATCTCAGTGTATCGTGCGAATGCCTGTTTTTTATGATACTTTAAGCAATAAAAACATGTGTAATGGAATAAACGCAAAATGGTTTAATGCCATACTGTGGAACATTCCAGGCCAAACAACCACATCTCTGTCTCTGTCTCACTTTTTTTGTGTAGGAAGGAAACAAATGCAGTTTTCAGTCCCTCGCTGGTATCGACTGAGATCGGCTATCTGCAGATACTTAAAGCTACAGTATCGAAATCGGTATTGGAACTGAAAAAGTCTATTTTGTGGTGAAGATCATGGTCATGGACATGTCTTAAACTGAATATTCCGATAAACGATAATACTGAAAATCACTTAATGCCTGATCTAACGCTAATGAAGTGCAATAAATAAACAGTACATAATGAAATACTTGTATTTTAGTAAGTACAGTAATAGGTCACTGATATGTTATTGGATCTTCAAGAGCTTACATTTAACGTACCACCAAAAATGAGAAAATTACCCAGAAGTACAAATAAAAAATACATATGATCATTTCTGAAGCCTCAAAAGATTGGATTTGTTAGAGAACACTAAGTTGATATAGTAATTACCATACTTACTTGAAAAAAAACGTACTTCTCTCATAGGCATTCCTGTGTTTATTTCCGTGTGCACAATTTTACATGTATTACGGTGCAATCCAAACCTCCAGGCCACATGCCACTATTTACACTGCAGTTTAAGTGTGTACATGTGTGTTATCCATCACCACCTCTGGCCCTGTGTTTGGAGAGCTGTGGCTCTTGGTACGATCCCTCCACTTTCTCACATCCAGCATTAACACGTTTACAATCCCATGATGCACTGCAGCCACCATGGCACAGGATGCGCGTTCATAAATTCACTGGAGGCTTTTTGGCTTCGTCGGAGACACATTTTCCTCTTCTTTCCCCCCGTCAGCTGCATCTGTCATCTGCAGCTTTCCACGCTTGTTTCGGAGCCAGACGGATCTATCAGCACACTCATCCACAAGATATCTGAGATTTTCAGAGTGTTTTTTAGCATTGATTGGAAACTGTACAGGAGGAAATTAGTAAAACAGAATGAGAATTGACTGAGCGCACGTAATTGTGCTAATAGATAGCAGGGTAATGTAATTTATCACTGACAAACAATACACAGCCATTCATCATACTGCGACAAGAATATTTAAATAGCTCTTAAAGGTGCATTGTAGAGCTGGGAATCACAGGTCCCTCAGGATTCGATACGATACTCAATACATGGCTCACAATATTTCTTTGTTAAACCACTACTTGTGCAAAGATCATATGAAATAGATCTATTTTAATCATCAAAACAATGAATCTGTCAAGTGTATTGCATTAACAAGTTTCCTACCACTAAATAAGCTACACAATTGTAGTGCGGTTACGAAAAACAAAGTTGCAAAAGATACAAAAAATACTCTAGCCCATTTATGGATACAGCAGTCCACGATTATGATACTGTATCACCAAATTTAGTATCACAATATATTGAAATATCGATATACTTGCACACTCCAAATGCATTGTGTAACTTTTCTTGTGGAGGGTTGGCAAACTGCTTAAGCTGTTATTGCTTTGCCTGGTATGTTCCATGGTAAAGCATTAAACTTATATATCTCCATGACGATAGGCAGAAACAATACCAAGCTACAGGTCAGATCTATGGAGAGGCGTGTCAGTGTAAGATATATTGTAAGAATGCTATAATGCTGTTACCTCATCAACAACATACTTGGAGTTGCACATGTTTGGGTAAACTTTTATTATTAGTTTGTCTTCATCTCCAAAGCTCCAAATGCTCTGTTCCACCTTGTGATGTCATGAAGTGGTAGGTTAACAGCTCCTTTTACTTTTAGTTCAGTTGAGAATCCTGCTACAATGGATTAGGACCAAGTTTAGGCCGAAACACAATAGAATACACAGATAATTTCGCAGATGGAGATGGAGCATTTGCTGTGGTAGAAACATGTTAAAATCATCAGTATTTTCTCACAGTTCTCTCACAGCTGTCTTGTTTGGTCTTAGCCATAAACCAGGATTAGTTGTAGCTTTAAATTTTATGGGAGTTACAACTATGTCCAAACATCCATCTTTCCTTCAAGTGTTTACATCTGCTTCCACGTCTTAGTTTATCTTTCAAACTTCAATGTGGCTTTGAATCAAATCAGCAAGAGTCCCTCAAGAAGGATGTAATTAAGGCTATAAAAGATATTTGAATTAGCTGTAATTACTGGTTTGGGTACTGGGTTCAGACAAGTTTAGTCCTGACGTAGACTTGCTTTGTCCTATAGTCCTGGTTTAGTCCTGGTTTAGCTTTAGGTTTAGTGGCAGGTCTAATTTTAGTGTTGTGTGTACAAGTACAAGTACAAGTACAAGTACAGTTAAAAGATAAAATGTACTTTTTTGAGCCACATTCTCAGTAATTTTCAGTAATTCATTAATCCAAAGTGGTCTTCTGTGAGCACCTCAAAAAGAAAGTATTGTGATTGTATTGATTGTCTGTTTCAATAATTGGATTCTGTTCAAAGTTCACATTTTAATATGGATAGTGTCTGCGTACATTGGTGTATGAGTGTGTGTGTGTGTGTGTGTGTGTGTGTATGTGTATGACTGGTACCTTGTTGTAAAGCGCTTTGAGTGCCTTGAAGGTGAAAAAGGGCTATATAAAATGTGGCCATTTACCATTTGTTGTTTGTGGAGGAAATTAAGGTACTTCAAAAACTGCTGCTGTTAGAATTCCAATTCTTGCTGCTCCATTAGAACCTGCTGTGACTTTGCTTATGCCCAGGGACTAGATGAAAATTAGTTTGTAGCTAAATCTGGTTTGTGTAATACATTTAATGTGCAATGTCCCTGTCAAATAAATACATTCATAAATAAAACTAATCCCAAGGTGACCAAAAGCATGTTTAAAAGAGAAATGAAGTCCTAAGAATGCATAATATGTTACGATATAATGCGTAATAATTAAAAAAAAAAAAACAAAAAAAAAAGTACAGTAACATTTTGAGACATAAATTCTTATCCAGCAATCAGACCAATCACAGCATCACTCTCCCTGTGTGTCTTGTTCACACTGGTCTAAAACGAAGGTTCAGAGACGTGAAGTTTCCATTGGGTTTACAAAGGGAGACTCCTGCATTCCCAGACAATGGTTCACATTCCACACACCTCTCTGTTGTTGAATCACACACAGACCAACCCATTCAAGGACAGGAGGAAAAAAAAAAAAACAACAGCTAATTCTCACGTGCAGATGTCATGATATCGAACACTAGTGTTAGGATTATTGCAAGAAGAAACACCATGATTTTGAATTATTGGTACCATCCTTACTCCTTAAGTCACTTTCATTCACATTGTCTACTAGGGATGCAACGATACAGTTTTCCCACGATTCAATACATATCTCGATACAGGGGTCACGATATTGATTTGATTTCGATACGAACACTGATATTAATGAAACAATACATCCATTACATACAATACATTACAGTACAACTACTGTAAAGTTGTAGTTTATATGTGAAGTGCTTTAGTTCATTTGGTTTAATGATTCACAGCTCAGAATTTTTATTCAGTGAAAATAAGAAAAGTGCTTTCTCAGGCCAGTCTACTCTTAATATAGACTGCTAGGGGAGTTACACTATCAAACTTTCCTTTTTTGATGATGATTAGATGATTTCTTTTCTTTTCCTCCTGAGTGTGTCTCTCCTCTCGCTGCATTCACAGAGGCTCCTGTGTCGGCTCTGCTCTGCCTCGTCTCCAGCAGCAGCAAAGACAGACTGTAGCTCCCACACTGCCCTGCTCTTTTTACATATGCTGCGCTTTCCCATCTACTTTCTGAACACTAAAACTATGTTATATCACATAGAAATGTCTCAACAGACCATTTTCTGAGTAAAACTTTTGAGACAGAGTGTAAGAAATAGATCGCGTATATCGCAAGTCGCGTCACAGGTGCGTATACGAGCGCATTTGATTGATTTGAGCCGATGTAAAGCCAAAAGCGATTGTACCAACCAAACTAAATGACCACAATAAATGACAACACAGCGCGCATGGAGGGACACGTGCGTATCGACTGAACACGTGTATCAAATCGTGACACTAGTACCGAACGATTCGATATTTATATATATAAATATATAGATAAATCGAGTATCGTTGCATCCCTATTGTCTACTAGATCATTTCTTTATTCAATTATTTTAAGGGATGGAACAAGAACTCGTGCCACAAGAACTTGGGAGACAAAATTGCCACAATACTGTGCACACATGAGGAAAATACTCTTGAGATTTTTTCCTCATAAAGATAAAAAGATAAAAGAAAGGGGATAAAAAAGGGGTTAACTTTGCTGAGTAACTCCTCAGTAACTCCTCTGTAATACCCAAAAGTAGTGCTCCAATGACAGCAAAACTGCAACATTAAATAAAGCAACAATTGTGAGGGAAAAATTGTGAACTGAATGCCACCGTTTATCTATCAAAAATTACATCAAAATCTTGTCTTGACTCGAGCTCATAGAATTTTTCTCCCTAATTATTTTAGTATGCGACTACCTTTAGGAAATAAAACTAACCGAATGATAAAGTTAATGTGACATAAGCGCAGATCAACAAGAATTTTACATTGAAATTACTAATATTTTTGCTTCTATTGTATTATATTTTTTTAGTTTTCATGATGACTTGAAAAATCACAGTGATCCATAAACAGTGTTGTAAAGAAAATTCTGAAAAACACATGCATTAATATATATTTTGTAACATATTCTAAGATGGTCCAATCAGAGCACTGTCTTCAAAATATTTACAATAAATTGACATTGAGCTGAATTTGGTCCAGTTTGTGTGATTTTTATTCAGTATTCATCTGAATGAGTATCAGAGACTACAGATGGAAGATATTGAGCTATAATCTGGTGTTTTAATGTCTCTGGATATTGTCCATTCAAATAAAGACTATTGAAAGCAAACGATAAAGCAGAATTATCCCCAATAAACTACCCTAAATGTAAAATACTGTTAAAAAATATGAGCTGCAATAAATAAAAAGCAGAATCAAACACTTTAGAAGTTAGCGTGTATCTATAATGAGTCCTGGAAGTTATGTATCCAACCTTCTGCACTAGTACAAAGAAAAAGCACCCATGATAAATATTGACCTCCAAAAATGATTGTTCCATCTGTCACGTGTTGAAAGAGAAGTATATATATTATTTATCGTGACAGGCCTAACCACAGCTGAACGAAAACTTCATAAAGCTTCATAATCACAGGCTGGACTTGTTCTTGTGCAGTCAGTGGGCCAGTGAGCTGTCAGTCAGTCCAGTCATTACATCTGTGTTTAGTCTACGGGAGCGCAATACAATCAAAACCACCTGAAGCCCACATAAAAGAGCCTCATAAAGACAGAGAATGACCTAACACGGCATCAACACCTGAAATACACCAAAACACACACAGTTTTTTGAATGTTTTGTTCTATTTTCACCGCTTTGTATGCTTAACTAAAGAATTACATTATTTGACATTTTATAACATCAAAATAGATTGATTCAATACTACAACTGCATACGGCTGATCATGTCACACAGTATTAATTATCTATGGATTCATTTATTAAGTGTCTTTGCATTTATATAGAAACTTTGAAGATATCCAAAGCACTTTACATTGCATTATTCATTCACTCCATACTAGGTGGTGGTAAGACACAACTGTAGTTACAGCTGCCCTGGGGTAGAATGATGGAAGTAAGGCTGCCGATCTGAGGCATCGGCCCCTCCGACCAGCATCAATCACACAATTAAAGGGCCCATATTACGCTATTTTCTGATCTATGTTCTTACGTTGTTTTTTCCATCACAAACATACCTGGAGTTGTGTTTTGTTGTTATTTTGTATGTTTAACGCACAAATCCTGCAGTTCTTCTCTCAAACTGAAAACACTCTGTTCCACCTTGTGATGTCATGTGATAATACAGGAAGTGCTCCACTGTGTATTTAAACTCTATACACCTTCACTAGAATCATTTGGATAATTTCAGTCCTGTACAGATAATAAAGGGTTAGTGAAACGTGTGAATGAAACAAAACACAACTCCAGGTATGTTTTTGATGAAGTAACAACATTATAACATGACTTAGAGCTCACAAGAGTCAATTTTGCATAATATAGGACCTTTAAAGTATGTTATTTGTAAGAAAAAAGCTGTTTCTAAGGCTTAGCAATTGATGTCACCCTTTCTTTTATCTGGTCATGTATTTATCTTAGACTAGCTGGTATCAGATGCTTGACAACCCTATTTATAGCATATACATTATTACATACAGATACTAATTAAAGTCCAATTCCTGAATATACATAGGTAGATTACATGTTCAAAAAACCAAAAACATGATTATTTCTTCACACATGATAACCCAACTTCTCTGAGCGTACTGTCTAGTTAGCACCATGTAGCGCTCCCATATTTCTTGCTGCTAAATGTCCCCACAGCAATACCACCACGTTTTCCACTCTCATCAAAGTTCCTCCTGTGTTTGACCCCAGTCGCGTTTGACCTTTCCTGGGCCCCCCTCCGAGCAGCCTCAACCACCTGCTCTGGACCAGCCCCCCATCTTCCCCCACTCCAGGCCCTCTCTGTGTGTCTATGCAAGTCTATAGTCTTCACTCAAACTACAGGAAAAACATTAAGCCAACACAACCAATCTATCACCACGCTCTGACAGGGGCTTGACAGGGTGTTTTTTAACAGACAGGTGTTTAAAGTAGTTGCCTAAACCACTTTCACCTGGCTAAATATTACGGCTGCTGTTCTCAGATGTGAAATTCCTGGTTGTCAGCTGCGTCAAAGTAGTCCTCCAGGCGTAGTAGTTTCGATTTTACTGTTAAGAGTCAATTCACTTCAATAAGTCCGGGAGCTGTTAGATCATGTGAAAAATTCTACTCACAAATGTTTGGGTCATAATTTGAATCATGATTAGATGAAATGTTAATGTATAAACTATGAAAGATAGAGGAAATATGGGCGTTTTTGTCCAGAACAGAAATGTAATATAAAAGAAAAGGTCCTATATTATGTAAAAATTGACTCTTGTGAGTTTTTAGCCATGTTATAATGTTGTTACCTCCTCAAAAACCTACCTAGAGTTGTGTTTTGTTTCATTCACACATGTTTAAGTAATCCTTTATTATTAGTGTACAAAGCTCAAAATGCTCTGTTCCACCTTGTGATGTCATGTAGTGGTAGTTTTCAAGTTAAAAGATACCTTTCACCTTTTGTTCAATAGTTATTGGCAATTCCAGGGCTGAAATCATCCAAATGATTGTAGTGAATATGTATGGACTACTACCAAATGGAACAGACTCGAAGTATGTTTATGATGAGGAAAAAACATTATAACATAGATCAGAAAATAGTGTAATATGGGCCCTTAAAATTGGATCAAATGTTATTCATTCAAATGCCATTCTTAACAGTCTACTGATGTAATATTTGTAATTTACAGATACAGTACAAAACTTTATATCTGTAGGTAGTCCTGACCAAAATCTAAATAAAAATGCTTATTTCCTTCAGTCAAATCATAATCAAATCACATTATTGCAAATATGAACCTCAGATGCTGTAGGTCCACTATGAGCATGCTGTGTATCTCCATTCAAAGTGCACATTCAGATCTTGCACTAATAAAGACGACATTCCACCAAAACCCAGATCCCACACAAACTGGAGATGTTTTCTGCTGCATCACGACACTGCTGCTGCCTGGCTCTGCTCCACATGACCAAATATGGAAGGAAAAATGCTGCCTTTCCCGTAACCAAACAGGGGAAAAGAGAACGGGAGAGAAAAAAAAATAAAAAGTTCTGGGTTTTCAGCTTTGCACGCTGTGTCAGATAGAGCTCTCACACTCACTACACTACAGGGCTGGCACAGGGCGACACTGGCACGCAGTCAGGTCGTCATGGTGATACATGAGGACGGGTACGGTGGGCGGGAGGTATGACATGGTACGGACACACACCTGCAATAGAGAGGGAGAGAAGAAGAAAGAAAGAAGGGAGGGAGAGAGAGGGAGAGAGAGAGAAAGGGTGGGAGAGATTGAGAGGGAAGAGAGAAAGAAGGGAGGGAGAGAGAGAGTAAGGGAGAGGGAGAGAGAGAAAGGGAGAGAGGGAGAGGGAGAGAGAGGAAGAAAGAAAGAAAGAAAGAGCGAGAGAGAAAGGGAGAGAGGGTGGGAGAGATTGAGAGGGAAGAGAGAAAGAGAGAAAGAAGGGAGGGAGAGAGAGAGTAAGGGAGAGATTGACAGCAGAGAGAGGAGAGGTGGAGAGAGAGGAAGAAAAAGAAAGAGAGAGCAGAGAGAGAGAAAGAGGGGGAGAGGGAGAGAAAGAGGGGGAGCGGGGAAGAGAGAAAGAAGGGAGGGAGCAAGAGAGAAAGAGAGGGAGAGAGAGGAAGAAAGAAAGAAAGAAAGAAAGAAAGAGAGAAGACAGTAAGGGAGAGAGAGTGGGAGAGATTGAGAGGGAAGAGAGAGAGAAAGAAGGGAGGGAAAGAGAAAGAGTAAGGGGGAAGAAAGAGAGAAAGAGAGAGGAGGGGTGGGGGGCAAAGAGAATGTGAGTGAGGGGCCAAACTAGGGCAATCACAGTCAAATCGAAATCACAATTTGAATGAACGTAATTAGCAAATTGCCACAGGACCATAATTTCCTCCACAAACAACAACATATCCTGTTTTATTCTGATACTTTGCAGCTGATCAACATGCCCTGGGGGTGTGAAGCTAACTGGAAGCACTGCTCTGTTAGCTGTTTAAATACACTGTTTAAATACATTTTGCATTTTGCAATACATTGTGTTTTCAGACTTAAAACATTTCTTAAAATGTCTTTGTTTGTATTTACTCATGTTTGCACTGTGTCATGGTAACTGCTGACCATTTCACCAATAGAAACACAGGATCAGTTCAGATTTCAGCCTTTTGTCAATTCTGAAGTTGGAACAGAATCCTATTATTAAAACATAAGTCACAAATATGTCCCCAGTCACATTGCGTTTCATTTTAAAACATGCACAAAGTTTTCTTCATTCACATGTACACACGCTCAGCCTGTGGTCAGAGCGGAGCCCCCTCGAAGACAGCATTCCTCTCTGGAAAAAATACCCATTATGAACCCTGCAAACTCTGGATCAACTTAAATATGGAGATGGGGGCAGGACATACTACTGTTGTTAACGTGCAGAAGCAGAAGTTCTCAGTTAGGGGGCCTTATCACTAATACGACCATGATCAATTTCAGCATGTGTGGTACTGTCTTTTGGCGAGTTTTTAAGTAATCAATTGGGAAAAGTATCGAAAATCAGATACTAATCGATACTAAAACTAGCATCGAAACAAGATACTCATTTGAAAAAGTATCAATACTAAAAAAGACAAATTCACAGGACAGAAATGAACCTTTCCTGAATCGCTTTAGAATGATCTTGAGCTGTATCAGAACACGTATAAGAGCACATAGATAGCACATACATTACACACATATAAGGACACATGGAAATATAAAAGATAGTACTACAATATAATGTTGAAAATCACATTCTATTATCTAAAAAAAATTATAAAAAGTATTTTTTTCGGTATCAGCATCAGTATTGAGTATTGAGTCTATTCCTCTGTATAGAAATCGAGTTTGAGATTTTAGTATCGTGACACTAAAAGGAATAATTATACTGTATCTGAAAGCCACCAATATAGAACAGTTACAAACTGCAAATTATTATTTGTTTTCTGCTGATTTTCCTATTCTGAAAACAAAGCAATATTATCTTTCAATGCTGAGCAAACAAACACACATTTCTGCAGTAATGTATGGTAATGTATAGCAGATTGTCATGTTGTTTTAGAGTTGTACAAGAAGAAGTACAAGAACTGGCAAAATGTAAGACTCAAGATTCAAATGGGCCTATAAAAAACAAAACAAACAAACTAAAGTATATCAGCAATATGGCATCTAGCTTCACACACAATTCTGTAATTCAATGTAATATAAAAGAACAAACTGCTTTCACAAGAAAAAGACATTTTAAAACCTTAAAAGGGCCTGTATTTTACTATTTTCTGAATGTTATAATGCTGTTCCCTCATCAACAACACACCTGGAGTTGTGTTTTGCTTCATTCACACATGTTTAACACACAAATCCTTAATATTTATGTCATGTTCTTTTCTCAAATGGAAAACACTCTGTCCAACCTTGTGATGTCATGTGGTGATACAGGAAGCGTGCCACTGTGTTTTAAACTCCATACACCTTCACTACAATCATTTAGATGATTTCAGACCTGGAATTTGCAATCTCTAATGAACTTAAGGTAAAAGGTAGCTTCATGACATCACAAAGTGGAGCAGAGCATTTCGAGCTTGGAGATGTAGACAGATTAATAATAAAGGATTACTCAAACGTGTGAATGAAACAAAACACAACGCCAGGTCTGTTTTTGATGAGCTAACAACATTGTCACCTGTCTTAAAGCTCAATTCTGTGTAATATAGGCCCTTTAAGCCTGAAGCGTGTATGTTATAGCTCCCTCTACAGACAACAAAAGCTATGACACATTTACAGTCTGCTCTCCCATTGACAACACAGTCACATTCGGCTCCAGAAGCGCTTATTTAGCCCTCCGAGCTCCCTTCATGCATTGCTGCCCCATAATGCACAGTGCAGATCAAAGTGATAAACAAGCCATCCTAGCTCAGCTCTATAGCCTGTCTGCAAGCTCGAGATTCAAGCTGTTTTCCTTCTCACCACTGCACCTCTGCTCCTTGTGTAAGCACATTTTAAAAAACACATCAGATAAACCGCTAAAGAAATAAAAAGTCAAATATAGTCAATAAATCTGCTGTGTAAACTTGTTGTGTAAAGGTGCACTGTGTAACTTTTCTGGAGGAAGGTTAGCGGTTGCTATGGAGGTGTTATTATTAGTTAGTTAGTATTACAGTTTGCCTAGAATGTTCCACAGTAGGGCAATAACCTCATTTATTTCCACTGAGTAAAGTAAACCAGGAGAGGTTACAGGTCAGATCTGCGAAGAGGCAACTCTGCGCTCAGTAAGAATTAAGATATTTTTAAACAATATACACCTGTAATGTAATAAACTCAAAATAGGTGGGTTTAATGCCATATTGTAGAACATTCCAAGTAAAGCAATGGCGTTTCCATGGAGACAAGCAGGTGGCAGACCTTATACCCAAAACGTTACACAGCGAACGCTTAAAAATATTCCAGTATGGAGCTACTTTATGGAGCAAATGCAAGTTTAGCAGGTTAATAACAAAACAAAAATACCAGCCATGTGAAAGAACACACAGGGGCTGTAACGGTAATAGAAAGTGTAATTAACCTTTGAACTTGTGTAACTTTATACTGTGGCGTTTTAGACCTGTTAGACATGGAGATAAATAAGTAATAACGAACAGACAGCTGCTAAGTGATACTAAAGAAAATGATCCTGACGCCAATCATCGAAACAGGGAGATAGTGTTAAGTCTATTGTGTGGGAAAATTTTACTTACACTAAACAAGGGCAGCATCATAATAATAAATAATAATAATACAGGTAAAAAATAAGACATTATTTTACTATTATAAAAATATTATATTATAATAATTATAAAATTATAAAATTATTATAGACATTATAAAATAAGACATTATAACAGATAACTTATTTAAAGGTGCCCTATGTAACTTTTTGATTGGGGGTCCGTCACTTGCTTGTTTCTAAATGTCATTGCTCTGCCTTGAATGTTCCACAGTGTGACATTAAACAGCTCTACTTTACATTTATTCAATTACAGATGGTTTTACAGCTCAAAAATACCTAGAAAAACAGGTATTTTGACTGTGAGCAGGGTCGCCTCTCCACAGATTTGACCTGTAACTTGGTCTGGTTTGGTCTCCATGAAGATAGAAAGGTTTAAATCCATACTGTGGAACATTCCACACAAAGCAATAACATCTCCATGGAGAAAAGTGACCCTCCACAGACCCTCCACTAGAAAAGTTACACAATGCACCTTTAAGATTCCAGCACTTGTTTTTAAATGGAGGATCGCAATAGATTACAAACAAACCCTGTTGTTATTCTAAATGTAAGTGTAATTCACTTCAAACTTGATTTTGATACCAAGGAATAGACTCGATACTTGATACCGATTCCAATGCCACAATGAAAATGAAAAACACTCTTTGTTTAGAAGATAGAATGTGATTTTCAACATTAAATCGTAGTACTTTCTTTTTGTTGTACTTGTCTTTTATGTCTGTGTAATCCCTCAGTCATATTGATGCTTGCTCAAATACGCATATAGTTTTGATACTAGTTTTAGTATCGATTAGTATCCGATTTTCGATACTTTTAACAACGCTGGTGTAATTAATGAATGAACTGGTAAGTAAAAATGGTGTCAAGTCCCATGTGTGGCAAATGAAAACAGTTACTTTCTTTCATGTACTAGTAGAGTCCACTAAGTTTGAAGCTCGTGAAATAAGGTTAAGGTGTACTTTTATTCTACCCGCAGGGAAATGAGCTCTCTGCATGTGACCCGTCCTTCAGTGCTGCTGGGGAAACATGTCAGGAGCAGTGGACAACTGTAAGGTACACTTTATTGTAATTTGACCCCACAGTGAAGTTTGTCCTCTTCATTAGAAAATCTACAGTACAGTAGCTCTGACATCAGTAAATAATCTAGGGTAACTTTCTGAGTACTTTTCTAGCAGCATACACTTACTCCTACTTGAGTAATATCTTTATTGAAGTACTCTTACTTGAGTTACTCTACGTACTGTAAGTCTACAAGGGACAAAAGCTTTATTTTGACAAATTTAAATTATTTGAACATTTGTGTTTCTTGCACCTTGGGGTCCCCCCTGAAGAAGCTGGAGGAAGTGTCCGGGGTGAAGGAAGTCTGGGAGTCCCTGGTTAGACTGTTGCCCCCATGACCCGGCCCCGGATAAGCGGAAGAAAATGGATGGATGGATGGATGTTTCTTGCACTGCTCTTGCAGATATGATTGTTTTTCTCATTTTTGTGTCTATCCTTTGAAAATACTTGTGCTGTCCTTCAGATTACATTAACTTTAAATTATAAATCAGATATTACGTCCCAGCTATTCTTTAAGTCACTCTTCCTTGAGTAGTACTTTTCCCAAATGTTTTTTGGGGTTTTCTGAGTTATATCTTGGACCAGCAGTTTGTACTTCAACTCAAGTAATATTATTTGAAGTAACGTTACTCTTCATTAAGTAAATTTTTAGCTACTCTGTCCACCTCTGTTTCTTAACCATGTATAGTTTAACTTACACATCTGTTATTGAATATTTGGCCCTGCTCCTCTCTTTCTCTCGCTCTCGCTCCTCATCAGTTTGCGCGCGGAGTGCAGAGCGTGATCATGTGACCTGTCAGGACTCCATCCCTCATGTGTCTCTAGTGTCCGTTTGCGTGTGATGCGTAGTCGTCTGTGGCTCCTGGAGGACGGCCATCTTGACACCTGCCTTCTGTCAGTGTAAATGAGGTCTGGGTCACTGTCTGCATCGCCTCCACAGGACATTAATCTGCTGCTATGAGGGACTAGGGGAGACCGGACCAAACCAGACACGAAATATGGACAACTGCGGACTGTGAAAATTGCTACTGCTGAAGGCTAGGACGACGGACAGAGCGCCACCTCCTGTACATAGCCAGGATATATTTTATTATTTACTATATTTTGCGTTCTACCTGTACACAAATCTGTCTTATTTAGAATTTGATTGACTGAAGGCGCTCAACCACACAATCTGTGCTTCATAGATCTCACCTGCAGCTAGAATGTGCGCAGGTAAACCCACGTCACACCACGGCCTCGCCACACCTCCACTTCACCATAAAAGGAGCAAAGTGACTCGTGAATGAGATTTACCTAAACATGAGCCGATAATCAGAGGGTTTGACAGACATACGTGGGACAGAGGGAGGGGGACGCTCCATGCAGCACCACGCAGTCACGTCAAAGGCTTAAACAAGGTTTTACAAATAAATACAAAACTGTCACAAAAGTGACAACAATGACTCATCTCTTTAATAATTTTTCATCATATTTAGGCAGCACATCTTTGCAGATAAAGCTGAACTGTTTTCTCGCTGTTTCAAGAGTTTTATCACTATATTTTCAAGTATGCCTATGTTTTGTGCATGGGGATGGCCTGTTTATGCACATATACTAGTAGATACGTGCACGCAGTGATCTGAATGGTCAAAGGAGGGGGCTATGAGGAGGCTACGTGCGAGAGATTCAGATGCCCTCCCTGGGAGAGCGAAAGGAGAGAGGGAGGAGTATGTGGATTAGCGGTCTGGGGACGAGCGCTTCGGCAGATAGAACACAGATTTGGCATGTAAAACATCAGATACAGAAAAGAGAGAAGTAAAAATGCTGAAGTTGCATTTAGTCCCAGTGCTTCATTAAACCAAAGCATGGCTCCTGTGCTGCGTCCAAGGTAAGACATTCCTCTCAGGTCTAGTCATTATTTCATCCTTTCTGTGTTGGTTACAGCCACAGACTGTAACCTATAGTCACAGCGCAGACTGTGGGAGACCCAGTGCTGAATGTAATTTTTTTATATACATGGATTTTCTGATGATTTCCTGATCAAACACTTCATCAAACTCTCTTCATTTCTGCTCCTCTCCACGACTGTCACATTTTCCCCGTGTCACCAGACTTTGCGCAGAGCTTACAGTGGGGTCCGGCGCTTCACAGGACTTTCATAAATCCCACAGTTGGCATAAAGAGGACATTCCACCTTGGATATTTCACTAAAACTTAAGCGTGATCGTCGTACTATTAAGAGATTTGTAGCTGATTCAGAGCACACACGGATTTGTGCAAATAAAGGCACAATGAGGAAGGTTTCTGCCAGACAAATACATCGGATGAAGAGAGCAGCTGCTAAAATATCATTACAAAGCAGCAAACAGGTATTTGAAGCTGCTGCTGCCTCTGGAGTCCCGCAAACATCAAGGTGTAGGATCCTCCAGAGGCTTTGCAGTTGTGCATAAACCTTCTATTCGTCCACCCTTAAACAATGCTCACAAGCAGAAACGGCTGCAGTGGGCCCAGAAATACATGAAGACTCATTTTCAAACAGTCTTGTTCACTGATGAGTGCCGTGCAACCCTTGATGGTCCAGATGGATGGAGTGGTGGATGGTTGGTGGAGGGCCACCATGTCCCAACAAGGCTGCGCCGTCAACAAGGAGGTGGCGGAGTCATATTTTGGGCTGGAATCATGGGGCGAGAGCTGATCGGCCCCTTTAGGGTCCCTGAAGGTGTGAAAATGACCTCTGTATGTGGAGTTTCTGACTGACCACTTTCTTCCATGGTACAAAAAGAAGAACCGTGCTTTCCGTAGCAAAATCATCTTCATGCATGACAATGCTCCATCTCATGCTGCAAGGAACACCTCAGCATCATTGGCTGCTATGGGCATAAAAGAAGAGAAACTCATGGTGTGGCCCCATCCTCCCCTGACCTCAACCCTATTGAGAACGTTTGGAGCTCCTCAAGTGAAAGATCTATGAGGGCGGGAGGCAGTTCACATCCAAACAGCAGCTCTGGGAGGCTATTCTGACATCCTGCAAAAAAATTCAAGCAGAAACTCTCCACAAACTCACAAGTTCAATGGATGCAAGAATTGTGAAGCACCAGTCAAATAAGGGGTCTTATGTTAAAATGTAACTTGATGTTTTGATTGAAACTGCTTTTGACTTCAGTAATATACTAATGCTTCTAATTGAAAAATAAACAAATGACCATTTTTAGTTCTTTACAAAAATAACATGGTTTGAAACTTGTGCAGAATAATTTGGAACAGTGCATTTTAAGTTTTTGTTTTTGAAAAAAAAAAAAAAAAAAAAAAAAAAAAATCTGTTATCATTGGGAGGTTTGTTCAGTAACCTTTGAATTGTACTCTAAAGGTTGATGACTTGAAAATGATGATGACTGTCATTTATATTGACAATTTGGCAATATCAGAGAAAAATATCATTTGCATAATCATTTGGAACGCAGTGTATAAAACTGGGTCACCTTGTAATTTAAACCTCTACAAACATGTTCTGAAATGCATGAGTCTTGTATTAGTTTATCAGTTCATATTTCAGGCTTCTCTCAAAAGTTAATGCTCCTGGGTGTGTATGAAAAGTGCACAGTGAACTAAACTGGAACTTTATTTTAAAACGTCAATTCTAAAATCTAATGGTAATATTTTTTACATTGCAATATTTTTTACATTACATTTGCAGCCCAAGCCAACATGGTGAGTTCACAGTGCACATTTTAATACCCAGGAGAATTAACATTTGAGAGGAGACTGAAATATGAACTGCTAAGCTAGTATCTAAAATATCTAGATCTACAATCTTGTGTATTTCAGGACATGTTTGAAATGGTACTGCAGCATTGGCAGGTTTTTATACAAAATATCAAATAGAGAAGGGATGTTTTTCTGCATTGTATTACGTAAAAACAATCTTTGTGACTTGATTTCTGTGCCAATTCAGTCTTACATTATATACAGTTTATTGTACAGCTACTCTTATACTCATTACATTAAAGTATTGATGCAGCTGATGATAACTGTAGGCACTGCTCTGAGGCTTTTTTTCTGTGTTATGTGCTGTTTCAATTCATTTTGGGTTTTTCTTGAGTTTTCAGACGATCTTAAAACATATTCGACAGTCTTTGCTAATGTGTACGTCGAGTCACCATGGTAACTCCTAAACAATGAGTCACAATGCAACTCTATTCTGCTACTGGTGCTACTTTCAACTATGGCTAACTTAAAGGAGAACTGTGCAACTTTTCTGGAAGGTAAAAAGTATTCTAGCTGCTTGTATCCATGTTTTGTCAGGAGTCCTATATTATGCAAGACTGATTCTTGTGAACCATGTCAGAACACTGTTACCTCATCAAAAACAGACCTGGAGTTGTGTTTTGGTTCATTCACACATGTTTGAATAATCCTTCATTATTAGTCTATCTACATCGCCAAAGCTCAAAGTGCTCTGTTCCACCTTGTGATGTCATGAATTGGTAGTTTTCAAGTTAACAGCTACCTTTTACCTTTAGTTCAGCAGAAACTGGAAATTCCAGTGCTGAAATTCTCCAAATGATTCTAGTGAAGGTGTATGGAGTTTAATAAACACAGTGGAGCACTTCCTGAATTACATGACATAACAAGGTGGAACAGAGTGTTTTCTGTTTGAGAGAAGAACTCAGCCAAAATGTGACGTTAAACATGTGTGAATGAAACAAAACACAACTCCAGGTCTGTTTTGACAAGGAAACAACATTAGAAAATAGCTCAAATAGAGTAATATGGGCCTTTCATAAGCAGGAAATGCTCAATGACAATATTACTGTACACTGCTACATAACACCCTGATCCAGTGCAGATCTCGCCTCTACACAAGACAACATACTGTACACATTAAGCGGAACATAAAAATATATTTCTCATGAAGCTTTTGAGAGGTTCCTGATGCTCTGCACGAAAAAAGGAAAAGAAAATGGATGCGTTGACCATTTCTGACATGCTTCTTATAAAACCCATGTTCTAGTACAAGTGGAAGTGTGGCCGAAGAGCGATGAGTCTCCAGTGGAAACCAAGAAAGAACGAAAAATGAAAAAAAAAAAAAAACATTATAAACTGGAAAGTGATTTATGGACTGACTCAAAAGCAAGAGAAAATGTCTTTCCTTCATACCGTACATGGACTTGGATACAAAGAATGACGCAATGCCCCCACACACTGAGCGAATGGGTCTGAGCAAAACATGAAAGTCAAACGCAACGATTTTTTCAGCGGACATCAAGCACCAAAGAAATCAGGCTCATGCTGGACATATTGGTAGAAACCCTCTGCAATGTCGTAAATCTTGGTTTTTAATGCCTTGTTTTAACACACAAAACTGTAAATCACCAGAGTCCAATGCCAATTTTTTGGAAGTGTGTGCTGGAGCTTTTCAAGGGTATTTCATGACAGAGGTATTTTTCAAAATAAGGGCTGCATTCCTGGAGGAAGATAGAGGGAGATTAAGGAGCGGGGCGGGTGAAGAGGCAGAAGAGGTCTGTCTGTCTGAACTTTTGGCAGGGTAATTCAAATTTACACCAACATTTCTACACGAAGATATTGTCAGGAGAAGAGGCTGTCTGGAGGATTAGACTATACCAGTGTTTCTCAAACTGTGGCAGAGGGTCCATTGGTAGTACATAGGGTTTATCTTTATCAGTTTGTATATTCATATAATCCTGTATTCATATTTGTATTCATAATGGCCTATTCTCCTGCTCGATTTTGGTACTCAATACTTCTTTTTTTTTAATATATTTTGACATCACAATTTCAACACAAAATAATAGTACTGTGTGGTCTTACACTGGTTCCATGATACTGTATAAGTTAAGACCTAAAATAATTAAATGCTACCCAGCTTTATATATATATATATATATATATATATATATATATATATATATATATATATATATATATATATATATATATATACACACACACACACACACACACACACACACACACACACACACACACACACACACACACACATATATACATACATATATACATATATATCAAGAGTATCTACCCTGATAACATGACGACGTCATGCCAACGTTGGGCCAACGTATGTGCATACGTTGGGCCAACGTTGGCAGTTGACGTTGGGCCGACGTCATTTTGCTCATTGGCAAGTGGTTGGGCCAACGTCATCAAAAGACGGTTGGATAGACGTTGGTCCAACGTCTTGCCAACATTCAATAGGTCAGTTTCAGACGTTGGCCCTACGTCGGGCCAACGTATGTGTGGACGTTGGGCCAACGTTGGTAGTTGACGTTGGCCCAACGTTGGCAGTTGACGTTGGGCCAACGTCATTTTGCTCATTGGCAAGTGGTTGGGCCAACGTCATCAAAAGACGGTTGGCTAGACGTTGGCAGTTGACGTTGGGCCAACGTTAGCAGTTGACGTTGGGCCGACGTCATTTTGCTCATTGGCAAGTGGTTGGGCCAACGTCATCAAAAGACGGTTGGCTAGACGTTGGCAGTTGACGTTGGGCCAACGTTAGCAGTTGACGTTGGGCCGACGTCATTTTGCTCATTGGCAAGTGGTTGGGCCAACGTCATCAAAAGACGGTTGGCTAGACGTTGGCAGTTGACGTTGGGCCAACGTTGGCAGTTGACGTTGGGCCAACGTTAGCAGTTGACGTTGGGCCGACGTCATTTTGCTCATTGGCAAGTGGTTGGGCCAACGTCATCAAAAGACGGTTGGCTAGACGTTGGCAGTTGACGTTGGGCCAACGTTGGCAGTTGACGTTGGGCCGACGTTGGCAGTTGACGTTGGGCCGACGTCATTTTGCTCATTGGCAAGTGGCTGGGCCAACGTCATCAAAAGACGGTTGGATAGACGTTGGCCCAACGTCTACCCAACTATTAATTAGGCTTTTTATATACTGTATATATTGTACTACTAAAGTGCATACTTTATGGAAAGTAATCACAGGTGAACATTGCATGTAGGTTTTGTTGCAGTATTGCAACATTTATTAATAATACTTGAATTCATGTACACACATATTATCAAAATATAATGTTCAAGGGTGGTTCTTAATTACAATGTACAAAAAATGTTACCAAAATATATTGCTGAAGGCTGATTTACAACAGAAAAAGTTAACTACATTTCAAATGCATTAAAATGCACTACAAGTTTCTGTGTACCTATATAAGTAGATGGAAATAAATGTAATGAGATCAACTTCTGAATGTAAAAATAAAATACTAACAACATGTCAAAACATACCTGAACAATCATGAGAAATCATAGCACCAAAACATAGCATATTTTCATACTTTTATCAACTAAACACACCCTAACTATGCATACACCGTGCGTGTGCCAGCACTGGATGGAATTACTAACAAAATAACAACCAAAATTACGAACCCAAATCTTAGACAATATATCTAAAGTGAATTTCAAATACAAGCCGATAAACCACGTGGGACAAAATCCAGTTGGAAAATGGATAATTAGTCAATATTCAGTGAGTAATCTAGCACTTTTCACGGGTGACGGCACATACTTGAAAACCGATGGGATGTAGTCAGGTGAAAGCGGGTTGTCACTCTTTTTACCTAGGACACAAAATAAGTAACGTTAAGTAAAGAAACCACTAAGATTACACTGAGAAAAAATATTCACTATTCAATGATATAGGCAGTTTAAAATGTTGTGATGTCACATGAATGCAACCCATTAGCTAATACGTTTTTAGGTCTGGACATTAACCACCGCAGTGAGGTTTATATCGCCAACTAGACTGGGTTGGTAGATTAGGTTGAGGACGTTTCGGCTCGTCCGACTGAAATACAATCCACCCAGTTTAGTCGGTGATATTTATTGTCCAAAACAATAACTATCAGCACCATTTAAGATAATATTAAATGTATAATGTTTACGTGAAATTACCTGATATGAAATGGTCACTGCACAAGCGAAATCCATTAGGTGACAGGTTCCAACGCTCGGTTTTCTTCAGCGCGCTTCTTGCCCGTTTTATCGCAGAAATCCATTTTCCCCTCCGAGCTGGATCTTTGGGAATGCGATAAAAGGCTTTATCTTTAACTTGTCCTCGGTGGTTTGTACATCCAGGGGCACAGCATGAGTCTACCATCGTTGTAAGCTGGAAGTTTTGTAGGCTAGTTAGTTAGTTTGTTTACAATAATTCCTGCCAAGATGGCGCCCGGTGGTGCATGCTGGGATAGCGTGACGTCATCTCCCGGAGCTCTATTGAAACGAATTGTCATTACAAACGTCGGCTCGACGGTCGCGCCAACGTCGTTAACCTGTGTCAGATATGACGGAATACCGAAAAATCGCGAACTTCAAACAACGTCGGTTCGACGTTGCGTTGCGTCGTGTAGACGTCGGCTCGACGTCTAAGATTATACGTCGGCAACGCCGACGTCGTTAAGACGGATCAATGTTTTCAGGGTAACTAGCTTTAACATTGATTAGCATGTGGGTATAGATTTTTTGCAAATTTAACATTAGGGAAGCACCGATCCGGCACTGGTCTCAAATATTGGCGTTGATACTGAAACATTTGTTCGACTGAATATCAAATATCAATTCAGTTTGGACATATAAATTGATGTATAAATAAAGACTATTTACAAACTGATGTTTGACCAGAATCTTTCATAATGTTTGAATTTGTATATAAAGAAAATTGTTCTGTTGTTACTTGAGACAGAAATAACAGCTACATAACACATTTGGATCAGTTTTGTCTTATTTTATTTTAGTTTAAAGGAAAACAAATATATTATTAGTTTGTGCGTTGGTATCTGTTGATATCGAGTATACGCAGATATTTAAAACTGTAGTATCGGAATCAGTAACGAAACTGAAAAAGCTGGATCGGTGCATCTCTATTTATAGATACTTGTTACATGTTGGAAGTTACTCAAAGCAATCATTCCTAACATCACTCCTGCTTTGTCCTACTCTCTCTAACCTCTCCCTCTCTCCTCCTCTCCTCCGTCTCTTCACGTTCACTCATGTGGACTGGACATACCCGAGTGAAGCAATGCGGGATGGGGCCTTTTAGCGTCAGATGCTGTGGTCCTCCTCCTCCTCCAGGTGTGCAGTGTAAAAACCACGCTCTGCAGACACATTACAAATGGCTCTGGTCGCCATGACAGCGCCCAAACTCAGGTAATTGGTATTTTAAAAGGTAAGAGACGTGCACACAAGTTCACACGCACTTCCTGTCTCCTGTCACCTCCAGACAACTTTCAGGTGTGCAAAGATCTCATGTTATTTTAGTCTAAACTACCAGTCATAAGTTTGGACTCACCCTCTGATTCATTTGATTCATGATTTTTTTTTTTCAATACATGTTTTCAAAAGTTAAAAAACTAATTACTTGCAGTGTTTTCATGTTATAGCCAAATCCTCAAATTACCCACTTTTGGTCATAAAGGCTTAAACAGCCCCAGTCAAAAGTTTGGACACACTCTCTGATTCAGTGTTTTGTTTAGTTTTTCTTACTGTTTTCTACATTTTAAATACATACGGAAGACTTGCCTGACCAGCCAGTCAGTTCTATATTCTGTTCAAATCCAGACGGGGCTGGAACCGGACAACAGAGTGTGAAAAACCTACATCCAAACTTGAGATGATTCAACCGCAGCTGCGAATTTGTATCATGTGTCCCTCAAATGCAGAAGACTTTTCCTCTTGAAAATTCTCCTAACATTCAGAACAAAATAAATAACTTCTTTTACCTGAGATAAGTAACAGTTTGGTGCTTTGATTGTTGATTCTGTAAAAATCTGGACTGTTTCTCAGTCCTTTGTGTAGATTTTTCTCCTTTTTTATGTGTAAGCAGCCATGTTTGTTTTTGATGCAAACAGAGCATGTGTGTCTCTGATTGGTTAATCCGCCTGTCAATCACACACTCTGAAATCAGGGAGAAAGGATACGGCTCGTCTTTGTAAAGATTCGTCAAAGCGTAAGGTTCTGGCTAGTCAGAATATATGAAGCAAGATAAATAACTCTACTGAATATTTTTCGACAAAGCAAAGGGTGGCTAATTTGAGGATTTGGTTATAAAATGCTAAAAAATATATATTATGTAGTTATTTAATTTATTTATTTTCTTTACTACATAATTCCATATATGCTACTTCATAATTTGATGTCTTCTGTATGTATATTAAATGTAGAAAGCAGTAAACATATTGAAAAACAACGCTGAATGAGAGGGTGAGTCCAACCTTTTGACTGGTAGTATATGTGACAAAAGTATTCAAACTTCAAGCTTTTACGAACACATTTTGCAGATTCTACAAGTTTTTTCTGAGTCCATTTATCTGTTGTCAATATCATCTCTCAAAACATCAACTTTATAAATGCAAGTTGTCATTTTCTATCTTGTAACTGTTGTACATTTATATTCAACTATGCATTGAGTTTGGGGATGTACGTCTGAAGGCAATCTCTGATCTCAAACCACTTTTCAAAACATACATTCTTCACTTTTGATGGAGTCTTTTCAGGACAGACAGATGCTTAGAAGTACATGTCCGTGGCGTTCTTGCGTTTCAGCTTTCTCTTATGTGTGATGTTTTGAGGACTTCCCACAATTCAAAAGATGTAATATTTAGTTTTAAAAGGTTAAAAGTCCTATATTACGCAAAATTGACTCTTGTGAGCTTTAAGCCATGTTATAATGTTAAAACGTGCCCAGAGTTGTGTTTTGTTTCATTCACACATGTTTGAGGTAGTTTTCAAGTTAACAGCTACCTTTTGCCCTTTGTTCAGTAGAGATTAAATTAACTTTACAATTAGGTGTGTGTTTTCAGTTTGGGAGAAGAACTCAGTCTAAATATGCAGGGTTTATGTGTTAAGCAATAAAACAAAACACAACTCCAGGTATGTTTTTTGATGAGAGAACAATAATATAACACAGATCAGAAAATAGTGTAATATGGGCCATTTCATTGCTATGGTAACTATGCTATGGTTAATTTTTCATACCTCTGAAACCCATGGATAGTGCATTGACAGGGTTCATTAAGGAAAAAGGCCAATTGAGACTTTTATGTGATGAAGGCAACAGTTACCTTTCCATATGTTATAGTATTAAATATAAAGACATCTTCATTTATTGACTCACATTGATGGTATAATCGGTATCGAGTCTATTCTTTAGCGTCGAAATTGAGTTAAAAAAATTTTGCATCATGGATGTTGTTTCATAATCTTGCCTCTTTTTGACCAGTGACTGTTTTCACTTTTTGTAAAGCCCAGTGAGGAGACTCCTGGTGGGTTTGGGGTCTTATAAAAATAAATGGAATTGAAATTGGATTAGAGCAAATCATAGTTTTATATACAAAATATTGGTCCTTAAAGTAGACATGACTAGCAGTACA
Source organism: Taenioides sp. WSHXM2023 (assembly GCA_029959045.1). Taxonomy (NCBI): domain Eukaryota; kingdom Metazoa; phylum Chordata; class Actinopteri; order Gobiiformes; family Gobiidae; genus Taenioides; species Taenioides sp. WSHXM2023. The sequence goes on from CM057085.1 coordinate 10,776,666, forward strand.
GGTAAAGTACTTTTTAGGGATATTAAAGGTGCACTATATAAGTTTTTACAGGTGGTTTTATTGCTCAAAAATACCTAGAAATACAGGCATTCTGACTGTGAGCGGGGTCGCCTCTCCACAGATCTAACATTGTGTGTGTAACTTTGATCTCCATGAAGATAGAAAGGCTTAATACCATATTGTGAAACATTCCAGACAAAGCACATTTCCCCGGAGAAAAGCATTTCACAGTCCATCCATCAAAAAAGTTACAGAATGTACCTTTAACTGCTAACACATAAAGATCACCATATGACCCTTTTGTTTGGGAAATGCTATATTAGCCAAAAAACAACGTATCAACATGTATTATGAGTGTCACTTTAGTTTTTTGACTTTGAGTGTCCTCTCCCTTTGCTCTCTGCACTAAGTCACTCCCCCTTCAGAGCTCTATCACAACACAATATCGGCGTACATCCCGCTAATGAGACTACTGCACACTGCGTCATGATTGTCGAGTTGTTGTGTACAATTTTGTATCATGTTTTTGTATATTTAGGGAGAATTGTCGTGTGGGAGCATGGGTGGCGTAGGCTTGTGGACTGAGCATTGGACAGAATCTTAGAGCTAACTGTAAAGAGGGTTTGAATAGGGCCCGGGAGAGATCACAAAATTATTGAAACATGGATGGATGGGATCTAACTTATAACATTATAACATGGTAGAAAGCTCAAAAATTTAGCATAATAGCCCATCTTTAAAGAATGTAGTGACCAATTATAGACATTGCATTGATAAAGACACATTAAATTAAATCTTTTTTGTAACTATGACAACGTACACATCCGGCTTCATTATAAATCTTCGTTGTTCATTGTCCGGTAGTTTCGGTCGCCACTAAAATTTGTTATCATGACAGGCCTCTTTCTTCTACACAGTATTATACCACATTCTCAGACCTTCTTTATTACAATTGTTTCCCTCTTTCTCTCTTTTTGTCTCCCACTCTCTATCTCTCTCTCTATTTCTCTAATTTGTATCGCGTGTCTCTCAAATGCGGAAAACATCTCCTCTTCCCAAGTCTCGTAACAATCAGAACAAAATATATCACTTCTTTTACCTGAGCTAAGTAACAGTTTGGCGCGTCGATTGTTGATTCTGCAAAAAATGCACTGATACAGATGCATTAAATTCAGTCTTTTTTAACTATGACAACGCACATGTTCGCCTTTATTAAACGTGTCCATTGTTCATTGTCCGGTAGTCTCCGTCTCAGCTAAACACTCACACTACATCTACATTGTACTGTCAGCTCAGAACATCTTGAACTCATGCAGTTTTTGCCCTCTGTCTCTTTCTCTGAGCTTATGTGACTTCAGCCAGAAATTCCAGGAAACCCAAGAGCTTCACGAGCCATAACAAAGTCCTTTCTCTCTCTCTCTCTCTCTTTCACACTATATCTCTCTCCTTCTCCTTCACAGTAGATTACTCCACATTCCCAGGCTTTCTATACTAGCTCTCTGTCCCATTCTGTCTATTCTTTACAATTGTCTCTCTCCTTCTCTCTTTCCCTAATCCCCCCTTCTCTTATTTTTTTCTGTCTCTCTTCTTGAATCTATCTATCTATCTATCTATCTATCCATTTCTTTCTCTATCTCTCCCCCTCTCTCTCCATCACCACAGATTGCATCATATTGCTAACCTTTCCACCATTATATGTACTTGTTTATCTCTCTCCTCATCTCCTCTTTCTTTCTCTCTTTCCTCAACCCCCCTTCTCTTAATTTTTTTCTGTCTCTCTTCTTGAATTCTTATCCCCCTTCTCTCTCTCTCTCTTTGTCTATCAATCTCTCTCTCTGCCTCTATCTATCTCTCCCCCCTCTCTCCATCACCACAGATTGCATCATATTACTAACCTTTCCACCATTATAACCACTCTCCCCCTCCTTCCCTCTCCCTTTTTCTCTCTATCTCTCTCTCTCTCTCTTTCTCTCCATCACCACAGATTACCCCGCTCTCCACCCACAGACTCGTATTTCATTTCATTTGGTGCTTGATTGACTCAAATCACACGTACTTTTATCACCTGTGCTAATTGTAACCGCTGAGACCGATGCACTCACTGCTGAACAATATTAGCGCGACGTTTAGTGGAGTAAATTAAGGATAAAATTCAGCTCTTGAGGTTGGACTATATGAGGATTTTAAGACCCCGAATTCCCAAATTTATTTGAATAACACGTATCTCACATAAGCATGAAATTGTAAATAATTGAGTGGTTCTCTAAGGAGGCGGCTGTAGTGAGCAATTTGAAGCTATTGGCAAAACTGTTAATGAGATTTGGTTCAAAAAGCAAGCAGAGGTGGAGAGTTATAAGATGCTTTTAAATTACACAATAACATAGAAAATTAACAATCAAACTTTTTACTACTAAAGCAACAGTAGTAGTACAGGTAGTAGAGGTATTAGACGCGTAATGCTGATATAATTATGATTTTTAAAGGTCCTATATTACACAAAATTGACTCTTGTGAGCTTTAAGTCATGTTAGAATGTTGTTGCCTCCTCAAAAACATACCTGATATTGTGTTTTGTTTCATTCACAAGTGTCTGAGTAATCCTTATTATCAGTCTGTCTACATCTCCAAAGCTCAAAATGATGTCATGTAGTTAGTTTGCAAGTTAACAGATACCTTTTACCTTTTGTTTTGAATAAATTGGCAATTCCAGGGCTGAGATTATCCAAATGATTCCAGTGAAGGTGTATGGAGTTTAAAAATACAGTGCAGCAATTCCTGACATCACAAGGTGGAACAGTGCGTTTTCTGTTTGAGAGAAGAGCCTAAATATGCAGGGTTGTGTGTTAAACATGTGTGAATGAAACAAAACACAACTCTAGGTGTGTTTGTGATGAGGAAACATTAGAACATAGATCAGAAAATTGTGTAATATGGACCCTTTAACATTCAGTGAACAGTGGTCAATATAGGAGTACTATATCCTACCAACCTACGTTATATTTTGAAGTTTCAGTACTTTCACTTGAGAACTTCAGAGCCACACCCTCCCGTTGCCGTGGATACCTCCTGTGGGGTTCACCAATCTCTTGTATCTGAAAACACGTATTCTCAAACATCTCTGCAGCCCACATGTACCCGCTTTAAACATACCTCCGCTCTCCCACCCAGCTCGTGTTTATGTACGGCCCCTGACTGACTGGTATTTCATTTCACCCGCTGCTGAATGGTTTGCTTTGGCTCGGGCACCATTACTGCTCATTAAGTCTAACCTGAGCTAATAGGGGTCCATTTTGTGAGGTGGTCTCCCAGGTGACTGTCAAAGGAGTGAGTGGCGCTGCACGATTTAAAGGGCTAAACTTAGAAACTCACAAGAAACTCACCAGGACTAAAAGGTGCACTATTTTTCCAGGTGGGGATTTTACTGAGTTGCCTGGAAAGTTCCACAGTATGGCATTAAAGGTCCTATGTTATTCAAAATTGACTCTTGTGAGCTTTAAGGCATGTTATAATGGTTTTTGCCTCCTCAAAAACATGCCTGGAGTTGTGTTTTGTTTCATTCACACATGTTTGAGAAACCCTTTATTATTAGTCTGTCTACATCTCCAAAGCTCAAAATGCTCTGTTCCACTCTGTGATGTCATGTAGTGGTAGTTTTCAACAGCTTTTACCTTTAGATCAGATTTATTTAGTTCAGATTGAAAATTCCCGGGCTGAAATCATCCAAATGATTATAGTGGAGGTGTATGGAGCACTTCCTGTTTTACCACATGACATCACAAGGTGGAACCGCCTAAATCTGCAGGGTTTGTGTGTTAAACATGTGAATGAAACACAACACAACTACAGGTATGTTTTTGATGAAGAAACAACATTATAAATAGATCAGAAAATAGAGTAATATAGGCCCTTTAAACTAATTTATCTCCATAGAGACAAGCAACTAGGCAAAGTTAGGGGTTCAATCTATGGAGAGGCGAGCCCACTCTGTAAGAATGCATGTTTCTTTTAGGAAGCATTAAAAACTCCTGTAATCAAATAAAAGCAAAATAGATAAGATTAATGCCATATTGAGGAACATTTCAGGTAAAGCAATACCATCTCCATGGAGACAGCCATGGTTTAGTTGTTTTCCCTTCTCATTTACCCTCTAAAAGTTGTATTTGGAGTTTGTGCATGTTTGAACAATCTTTAATTGCTTATTTTCAAGACCCATATTGCTGTTCAACTCCCGTTTTCACCGGCACCGGTATACTCCCACTGTTCTGTACTTACTTTGTTTACAATTTTATTTTCTTAAAAGCTGTGATACTCACAGAATTCAGTATTAATTTTAGATGAATATTGCGATTTTAAATGTCCACTAAACATAATGATCCACGGGTGTCACAGATTACAGCTACATAGCAGGCTCAAGCACAATAAACTCTATTAAAATCTATTATTATTATTATTATTATTATTATTATTATTATTATTATGTTTTAATAAAAATATATATTCTATTCTTCTCGCTTTTTTTAATCGTGGTATCCAAATTCCCTATCAAGTATCAAAGTGTATTATATTATAACAAGAATCCTTTGTTCTTGATGTAATCTGGCCCATGAGAATGTGTTGTTTAGTGTTTGTTTAATGAGCCTATATGCAGGATCAGTTCATCTCACCACACTGTACACAGACCCATATTACAGTACCTCAAATTCAATGACTAATCACAATTCTCACCACACATTTGCTGATTTGACTCGGTCTCATAGTGTAAATCCAGTTTTAATTGCGCTTTTGTAAGCATGTTGGGTTACTGTGTCCACTTAGGCAAGAGTTTGAGAGAAAAGTGTGATTTGAAATGACTCCTCCTCCTGTAATCTCCTCTGATATAAACAGGAGAGAGGCCAGTGACAACAAACAAGTCTAATACTGGTGTCCACAGTGTGTTTTTCCCACACTTTGGAGGAGCTTCATAGACGTATTTAGGCGACACAGCAAAATAAAAGACAAAACGGTATCAACTGATCACTGAAGAGGTACAAGGATTACTACGCAATCACAATACTGAAATTTCAAACTCGATTTTGATACTAAGGAATTGGCTCAATACCAATTTCAATACCATAATCATAAAGACTCTTTTTTTTAGACAGCAGTGTAATTGTCAACACAAAATTATAATTACCGTGTGGTCTTGTACTTGTTTTGATAAAGCTATATATATTTGAATTTGTATCTAGTTTCGATCCTAGTTTTGATATTGATTATTTTACTTTTGACAACGTATAATGTACAACTGAAAAATGAGGCCAATAAAGAACCAGAAGTGTTTTAAAGAGCCCATATAATGCTATTTTCTGCCTATGTTATAATGTTTCTTCATCACAAACAATCCTGGAGTTGTGTTTTGTTTCATTCACACTGAACACTGAAACTGAACACACTCTGTTCCACCTTGTGATGTCATGTGGTAATACAGGAAATGCTCCAGGAAGTGTTTTTAAACTCCACACACCTTCACTAGAATCATTTGGATAATTTCAGCCCTGGAGTTGCTGAATTCCACTGAACAAAAGGTAAAAGAAGCTTCATGACATCACAAGGTGTAACAGAGCATTTTCAGCTTTAGAGATATAGACAGACTAATAATAAAGGTTTATTCAAATGTGTGACTGAAACAAAACACAACTCCTGCTTTGTTTTTGATCAAGTAACAACATTATAACATGGCTTAAAGCTACGTAATATAGGACCTTTAAAATATACAACAAACTAATTGAACACCTTTTGTGCAATATATGAACTTCAACCAAAACATTTACCACCACATTTTAGCAGATTTCAAATAGATTGGCAAGTTGTAATTTAACTAACTCTATGTTCCAAAAATAACCAAAAACACCCTGCCTCAAAATGCCACATGACTGAACCCATTCATAAAACCGAGCAGATTGCTTTTTTTACAAATTGCTTTGTAAATCCACGGTGTGTAGTTATTTTATGGTTGCATGTATCTTTATCTCCTTCATTTATCAGAGCTGAACAGACACCGGGGGCAGATATATCCAAGAGTTAATGTGAAGGTGGCACTAAAAGCTCAGCAGAGAAATCCGAGTTAGCATAAACAGCCCATCAGTCAGGAGACAGACAGTATTTCAGAGTAAAGCTGCTCATACTGTGTGATGTGTGCCGTCGTTAATCAGATGAGAAAGTCCATTATTCTACACACTGGACTAATTAATGAACACTCGCTCTGAAAGAGACATCAGGAACAGGTTATGTACAGGAGAAGCAAAGCAAAGACGAAGACAAAGCTACCGGAGCTTTATCTGAAAATCAGCAAAGTATAAGATGGAGATGTTTTTGGATGTCTTATGTTTACCAAATAAAGAACAACTGGAGTGATTTTCCCTGTAACTCTTTTATAGACAGTGTGGGATTTGAATGATTTAGTTGGGCCAGACTTTGAAGAAATGGGATATTTTAGTTTGTTATCAAATGGCAGTAAATGATTATTTCAAAACTCCTATTCTGCTTTGGTTCTTAACCTTATTATGATAAAGTTATATTTTTAAAAATAAGAAACCATAAATTAAAAAAAAATATTAATCAATATTCGGGAAAAAAAAAATATATATATATTTTCTTTCATTACATTTTTTAATATAATGTCTAGAGATCGACCGATGTGGGTTTTTTCTTTACTCGTGCCGATAACACTTGTTTAGAATATAGAGAAACCAATGGCCGATAAACTCAATTTTGGGCAGAGGGAATGATTTTTATTATTTTCCGCAAATTCTGTAATTTGATTTACTTTTTTTTTTTAAATCACAAATCTATAAGAAAGCTATATAGTCACATTTTGTTATCATTTCACACTCAAATGTTCAAATACAGTTTTATTCTTTAGGCATCAGGTCAGCCAAAACTAAATATCGGCTTCTGCTTGAGATTCATGGCCGATAGCCCATATGTTCAAAAAGTGCAAATATCGGCCAACACTAAGACCAGTTCTCCAACACAACAAGATACATTTTGTACACAACATGTATCTTTTTATGCTCAAAGCCATTCCTGACACTTCACTATTTCTCCAGGTTTGGGACTGACAAAAAGAACTTGACAGTAATATTACACTGCAGCAACAACCAGCAATTATTTTAGCTCAAGTGCAGATTCAGATTTTTTTTTTCCTTTCTTTTTTTTCCCTTCAGAGACACAAAACATGGATTTACGGATGAGCTGAAGTGAATTAGTCTTATATTAAGTAATTGTCTTCATGTGGTTTTCTAAGTGGAGAATTTGTGAAATGATCAAAGGATAATCGGACACATGTGTATTTTGAAACTCAAAACTACATTCCTACCATTAACCGAAAGCCCCGACAATGTTAAAAGTACGAATCAGTGTAATAAGGACTATTTAGCTGTCACCTCTATCAAATAAAGAGCCCTTATAGAACAAAGATATAGTTATTTAAAATGGTCCAATCACCACTGACAGATTTCTGATGAGCTAAAACCTGCTCCTTTGCCAGTCTTTGAACCATAGACCCCTGCCTGATTAAAATGGTTTTCTGGGCCCGTATTTTTTTTTGTTCTTTTTGTACTTTTGCCAAACTGGAGCATCAGAACCGTGAACAGAAATTGACAAATTACCTAATACACGCTGAAATGAATCCACAAAAATAGATGTAATCTCTAAGGGGCCCTGATAGGTAGATAGATGATGGCATTAAGTTAGGCCGGTTTTAGTGTTTGAGAAATTGTGGCATCGGTTTCTGAGCAAAACAAAGGGAGATTGTGAAAGTGGGTCTAGATGTATGCATTCTTGAGCTAAAAACACACACGCAAATGCTTTTCTATCTTTTTAATGATGAAATGCTGACCTATCTCGCAATGTAGGGCTGCAAAGTTAATCGCTGTCATATTGAAATAGCAAGTTTAAAGGTCCTATCCATGTTATAATGTTGTTACCTCATCAAAACCAGACCTAGAGTTGTGTTTTGTTTCATTCACATTTGTTTCAGCAACTCTGTTATTAATCTGTCTACATCTCTTAAACTCAAAATGCTCTGTTCCACCTTGTGATGTCAGTTTGAGGGAAGAACTCAGCCTAAATATGCCAGATTTGTGTATTAAACATGTGTGAATGAAACAAAACAGAACTCCAGGTACATTTGTGATGGAGGAAACATTATAATGGTCACAATTACTAACATTAGATTACTTCCTCTATCTATCTCGTCTAATTCTGTGTAGATATATCGTAATCATATCGAAATTGCAATTTGAGTTTATGTTTTGCAATACGTTAAATATTTACCCTTTTTAACAGAGCCGATTTTGTTTGGCTCAACCAGCTGCCTAAATATGCATGAAAAGTATATGCATAAAGCTTTATTTGAACACTTCAGTCTAAAGAGTGTTCTGCTAAAATGTGACTACACTGGACTTTATACAGTTTGTAGTAAAAGAAGGTTGTGGATTTGATAATTTGGAAAAATTTTGGCCCAAAAATATCGTCAGAGGTCATCGGGCATTAGTTCCTCTGGATTCTAAACATGAAAAAACGCATATTGATCTATCTCTAATTGTCGCAATACACAAATTGCAAAGACAACAAGGTACAAACCTTTCTCTACAACAAACCCAGTACTTTTCTGTATGAAACTAGCCTGCCATCCCCGTAGACCAATACAAACATTTTATGAAATACACAAGATTCTTATAGACATTGTTCCAGACTTCTTTAGCCTTATTCCATATCAATCTCATATATTTCAGTGAGTAAATTTACTAGGATAATATATTACAACCAACAAAAAGCGCAATGACCAAACAAAAGAGTCAAAATGAATACACGTACTAGTATATTTATGTATCTTAAAGTGACAAGTGAAAAGTGGACATGTGTTTTAAGCGCCTTCTCTCGTGCCCGCAGAGGTTTGTGTGTAAACAGCTGTGTGTGCTTCTGATTAAAGCTACAAACAGAACAGTCTATAAATGCCCTTTAAACAATTAGCAGCTCTGACTGGGGAGGCCCACTGTACATGTTTAGTACTCTGTCTCTCTATATAACAAAGTTACTACATTTCCCAGAATTCTCCTTCCACTAATTCCTATATTCTAACTGCAACGTGCTTTAGACACAGATAAGTTCTTCCGACTGAAGGATTAAAAGTGAAAAATGTTCTTATTTAAAGGGCCCATATTACGCTATTTTCTGAACTGTTATAATGTTGTTTCCTCATCAAAAGCAACTGAAGCTTTGTGTTTTGTTTCATTCACACAATTCATTCATTCTCACAAACATTCTCACAAACAGAAATCCACCTTGTGATGTCATGTAGTAATACAGGAAGTGCTAGAATCATTTGGATGATTTCAGCCCTGGAATTGTCAATCTCTACTGAACAAAAGGTAAAAGGTTGTTAACTTGAAAACTACTGCTTCACTCATTATAAGAGAGCATTTTGGAGATTTGGAGATGTAAACAGACTAATAATGCAGGAAACATGTGAATGAAACAAAACACAACTCCACGTATGTTTTTGAAGCGGTAACAATATGACTTAAAGCTCACAAAAGTCAATTTTGGGTGCACTATGTAGCTTTCACAGGGACAGAATCTGCCTCCTTCTCGTCTCTATTGGGGATGTTATTGCTTTGCCTGGAATGTTCCACAGTATGGCATTAATCTTATCTTAAGGAAGAAAGCGCATAATGTCACCAGGTAGCAAGATCTCTGGAGAGGCAAGCAAGCTGACAGTAAGAATGTGTGTTTTCAATTTATTTTTTAATAAGCTGTAATTGAAAAATATCCATGACTGTTGTTAGATAAGTTTAATGTCACACTGTGGAACAATCCAGACAAAGCAACAACATCTCTATGGACCAGAAAAGTTCCACAGCGCACCTTTAATTACACTATCAGTTACGGTTTGGTGTAACTTTTATTGTTCTAAACCTGCGTGTGTTTTCTCCTTTGTTATTTTTGTCTTTCAGCTCATAGTTGTTCACATTAAGGCTTCTGTTGACAGATCGGCAGATTACAATAAGAAAAAAGTACTGACAGACATCCACCAAAACTACGGCCAAGTTTGAAAACTTACCCCAAACAGTCCTTAAAAGTAAATCTTGAGGTTTATTTAACAATATTGTCCAACTTTGAAGGTTCTCCAAATTGAATTATAGAAAAGTGAGTCATGCGAATGGCCATTTAAGGGCACGGTATTGTTTTATGTGCATGAGGTAAGTCTCTTTATCATTACCACATACAAGGCCGAGCTCTGCGGTTCTCACTCCCGTCTGTGGCTCCGATCCAACGCGCTGTAACTATAAAACACAGCAGAATCACCTCCACACAATCACTCTATTTCACAATGGGAAAGATATGCAGCTAAAGCAGTCAGACCTGGAATCACTGGGATTAACGTTCAAGCCACAAGACCGCCTCCACGAAATCTTAGAATGAGCAATTAAAGAGCTGCACCATTAATCGCAATCAAATGGGAATCACACTTTGAATAGACGCAATTAGCAAATCTCAAATGCTGTAATTTTTTTAAAGGGTCTATATTAAGTTATTCTCTCATCTGTTATAATGTTTCATAATTTCTTCTCTCAAACAGAAAACTTGTGATGTCAAGTGTTTTTAAACTCCATAAACCTTCACTAGAATCATTTGGATAATTTCAGCCCTGGAACTGCCAATCTCTACTGAACAAAAGGCAAAAAGCAGCTGTTTACTTGAAAACTACCGCTTCATGACATCACAAGGTGGAACAGAGCGTTTTGAGCTTTGGAGATGTAGACAGACTAATAATAACAGATTACTCAAACATGTGTGAATGAAACAAAACACAACTCCAGTATGTTTTTCATGAGGTAACAACATTCTAACATGACTTAAAGCTCACAAGAGTTAAGTTTGTGTAATATAGGAGCTTTAAGTAAAATAATTCCCTTCACAAACACCAAAATATTCAGTTTTATTCTGCACAAAAAATGTTAACACACAACTGTACAAACATGTTCTGAAATGTGTTCGTTTGTCAGTTCATATTTCAGACTTCTTATCAATTCTCCTGGGTACAAAACATGACCTTTGAACAGAATCCTATTATTGAAAGATAAATCAAACATCTAATTGCATAATGCCTGTCAGAAAAAAACGCAACTGGATAGTTTTCAAAAATTGTTGAGTCCTAAACAAACAGTGTTGTTTACATACAAGTTTCACAGGGAGAATAGATCTTCTAGTCCAGTGAATTCTCAAGTCTATGGCATCTGACCAACTTGAGGGCTAACCAACTGTCCATGATGTAGTAGTAGTAGTAGTAGTAGTAGTAGTAGTAGTTTTACGTTTCCTACAACTACAGCTACTACAAGTACAGCTACTACTGCTACTACAACAACTCGGTATCATCTATCCACCATTTAATATAATAAGTATAAAGAAGTGGTCTGAGGGAGTGTGACGTCACCCATAACGTTCAGCTCCAGTCAAATGAAGCTGACCAAGGCTAGCAGTTATAGGAGCGAATTTGGAGCAGAGTTTCGTATTAGGAATAGAAATTATTTACAGACACAATAGTGACATAAAAACATCAGTTAAGCATCATGTAGTGCGGGTTAATACAAACATTTTAAAAGCAAAATGACGAGGCTCACAGCTGCGGTTGAGAACAGGGAGAGGGGTGACGATATTCAATGTAAAGTCAATTGGAGCCAGAGTTTATGGAGCAGGAAGCGCCGCCACGATCACTCGTCCATGTTCAGTTATATACACAGACTATGGTATCAAACTATCTCCTCTGTATTGAAATGAAGTTTGACATTTCAGTATATTATCAACCGATTAATGGAGAGATTAGAATAACCCAGAAGAATCCACACAGAGGCGCAGTCAGGCAACGAACCTGGGATCAGTTTTAATGGATCCAATGTGTCCTGATGAGTTGTTGTATTGAACTCAATCATGTGAAAGATTCTCGTCTATTACCTCCTGTTGGTGCTGACTGCAAAACAAATTGAATGAGCTCAATAAAAGAATATGAGTCCTTCTGGCTGTGAGTGAGAGAAAACATAATGAAACAACAATGAAATTACATACACCTAAAATGTGGCCTGCAGTCGTGGTTTATTTAGTCAATTTAAACCTTTGTACGTTGCCTAATTGTTTGGGGGGATTTTAAAGAACTGGAATTCACTACAGCAGAAAGGAGGCGTGTAGTGTGTTATCATGAAATTTTGGAGAGAATTATATCATTTAATTGAATATGCATTTTTTTTTTTACAGATAAATACACTGTTTTCTAGTTGTGTGTGATCCAGAATATACACTTCTCCAAAACTTGATGGCAATGTGAGCCTGGACACAAGGGAATCTCCCAGAGTTCAGATGGATGTGACTGACAGGTGGATTAGCCAATCAAAAATAAGACCGCTTACAAGAAAAAAGGGAAGGAAAAAAATATATTACAAGGGACTTAAAAACATAGCGGATTTGTGCAGAATCAATGAGCACTAAACTCTTAATCTGAGGTGAGAGAAATTTGATCTTGTGCGAAAATAATAGGTGACCAGTGAGCTCTTTTGTTTCACGTGTCACTGAAAAAAACGAATCTGACTGCACGATCATGGCTCGAGACGCACACACACAAATCCTGCATATTTAGGCAAACTGAAAACACCCTGTTCCACCTTGTGATGTCATGTGGTGATAAAGGAAGGGCTCCGCTGTGGTAAAAAAAGGTAAAAAGTAGTTGCTAATATCCATCAACAGGTGAAAGAGAGCATTTTGAACTTTGGAGATGTAGACAGACTAACAATGTGTGAATGAAACAAAACACAACTCCAGGTATATTAAAGCGTTTGTGTAGCATTGGACCTTTAAGTGCTTTTGAGTGCTTTTGCTACCATCACACCATTCTCTCTTTTAATCGATGGGTATGTCTTCAGTCTACTACAGCCCTACCTCTACCCAGACCCAAACCAATGATCTCAGGTTCAGGGGTCCGTGTTCTCCCCTCTCAAACTCCATGCAGATCTGCACCGGTCCAAAGTGAGACCTGCCTAATTCCCCTTGTGATCCATAGAGCGGTTAACCTCACTAACTGTGCAAACAGATGACTTCAGCCTCATGTGTCCGCACTGAGCTATTCTACACGCACCACTGAGATTTGAATCCTGCATTACCTCCACATTCACCCCCTAATTCCCCATTAGCAAAAATATGAACCGTTAACAAGTGAAATTGACAGGCTCCTGATTAGAAGTGTTTGTTTTTGTAGAGCTTTGGAACAGAGGGAGGGCCCTGGGGGCAGAAGTGAGGGGTAGAGGACACGACGGCTACACTACGCAAAGCTACAAGTAAAAATGGAGCAGGAAATTATAGTATTTATGGAGAAAAGTACTGTTATTTAAGTTTTACTCACTGGCTAGCTTTGACAACTATATCAACAGGAAGCATACACTATGGTACAGCAGTGGTTATCAGAGTTTTCACATCAAGAACAAAAAGCATATGGCCCTCAGTTTCTATTGCAAACAATTAGAAAGTTTATTGAATCTACATGTAACCTTGGGAAGAAACGATTCAAACTGAAAAACACATTACTTAAAGGTGCATTGTGTAACTTTTCTGGTGGAGCGTGTGTCAAAAAGTGTGCTTTTCTCCATGCAGATGTTATTTCTTTGTCTGGAATGTTTCGCAGTATGGTATTAAACCTTTCTATCTTCATGGTGACCAAACCAGACCAAGTTACAGGTCAGATCTGTGGACAGGCGACCCCGCTTACAGTCAGAATGCCTGTTTTTCTAGGTATTTTTGAGCTATAAAACCACCTGTAATAATATGAATAACTGTAAGGTAGAAGCTGTTTAAAGTCAGGTGACGGACCCCCAAACAAAAAGATACAAAGTGCACCTTTAAAGATACAATATGGAACTTTCTGGAGGTGCAAAATGGAAATCCATGGAAACAGAAAGTGAAAACCATACTTCATAACAATCTCCTTGGACAGATACGTTTAATGCCATGGAAACAAGCAGCAGGAGGTCCTCTTTCAGGCTAGGCGAGAATCAGGTTTGTGGATATGTATGCTCAGAGGAACAACACAACCAAAAACAAACAAAAAATTGTCTATTTTTGGCTAAAAAGTTCCATTCTGTGGCTTTAAGTTTAGTGTTAGTTAAGTCTGGTTTAGTCCTAGTTTAGTTCAGTTGCCTAAGAGTTAATATACCACTAAATGTTTTTGAAAAGCTATAAAACAACTAGTGTTTTGTTGAAGAAAAGTGCAGTGCAGAGCTTGTGGTGTAGTGGTTTAAGGCGTTTCACATATCTGACTGTTACCACCTCTATGTCGTAACTAAAAAGCACAATACGAGATGAGCAGTTGTTTGCAGAGAAAATGATGTAACTTAAAATAACTGCAACACTATAAAGGCCCAACTCTGCAATATTTCAACAGAGAAACAAAGATACAAAGTGTGAATGATTTGAAGATTATGTTTTTTGATACTTACTATAGAAATCATAGAAGAGACATTTTGTTTTAGTTCTCAGAGACCTAACCTGTATCAAAATTGTATCAGTATTATGACATATTGAATAGAGTTGTAGTCCTTTAGTCATTTAGTAAACTGATCAGACAAGAACAGAAAAGAGAAGTTACTGAGTGAGTTAGTTTCTGTCATTATATAAATACATTGTTTCCTAGTACTTTTTACTGCATATATATAGCTGAAGTAGTTTTGGCCACACACACAGAGATACATAATAGTTTTGAGAGTAAACAATCAGCAGGGCATGTCTTTAGTCGACTGCAGCTCTAGTATTCAACTATGTATCAAAAGGTGAGAAAACTATTGTTGCAAACCCAAACTGCAGCGATTACACAAAATTACACAAAAACCTCCGGGCAAATAAACATTAAAGGTGTATTGTGTAACTTTTCTGGAGAGTCCGTCGAATAATTTTCTCCATGGAGATGTTATTGCTTTGTCGGGAAAGTATTTAACCTTTTTATCTTCATATAGACCAAACCAGACCTAGTTACAGATCAGATGTGTGAAGAGGCAACCCCGCTCACAGTCAGAATGCCTGTTTGTATTGTGTAAGCATTTTTGAGCTATAAAACCACCTGTAATTTAATAAATGTAAGGTAGAGCTGTTTAATGTCATACTGTGGAACATTCCAGGCAGAGAAATGACATATCCATAAAAACAAGCAGGTGACGGGCCCCCAACCAAAAAGTTACATAGTGCACCTCTAGCTGTCAGTGAAAATTGTGATTTCGATTCGATTGTGATTTCTCTGGCAGATTTCTCTTGCACATTTCACTCTCAGCCCTGTATCGTGTATCGTTTGGAATCATGAGGGGCCCTGTGATTTGGAGCCACAGTGTGCACGTTGTAGGTCCCACTGGGAGAGGGCCAGAGGAATACACAGGGCCAATCAGGCAGCAGAGACATTTCCTGTGCTTGTTTTATCAGATGAAGAGAAGCCCAGGGGCTAAAGTCCTGCTCCATCCCCAGCTCCTCTGCGCTTTGTGGCCTTTGGGAGAGCACCAGTACATGCATCTTTAGGAGATGACATCAGGAGCAGAGCCGAGGAGCGCTGACCTCACTCTTAACGCAATCAATCATTTACAAAAACCCCAAAGAAACCATTAGCCCAGCAGAGGGGAGATTTTACCTTTTAAGATGGGAACAAAACCGTATATAGTATTCACACTGGGGTTTGGATCATTCCTGTTTAAAGGCGCCATTTTGTGCACTTTTGACTATTCAAAAGATATTATAGATTCTTTTGTTAATTGTTGTGGCAACTGTGGTGAAAATGAAAATAATATGGTGAAAATAATAATATCTGTAATATCTGCACTGGGTTTTTGACCATTCCTGTTAATAGGACCATTTGATTATTCAAAAGATATGCATTATAGTTTCTTTTGAACTGTTAATTGTTAATTGCTATGGCAACTGTGCTAATTTTATAGATAATTATTCTTAAAAAAAAAAAAAAAAAAAAAAAACATCTATAGCATTTTGCACTGGATTTTTGATCATACATTCACAAGTTTCAGCTGACAGACACATTTGTGCACCTTTGACCAATAAAAATTGTTAATTGCTATGGCAACTGTGCTAATTCCTCTATGTATCATTTTTCCATATATTTAGAATGATCTTTTAACTCACTTAAAGATGCACCATGTAACTTTTCTGGCAGAGGGTCTGCCACCTGCTTGTCTCCATGGAGATGTTATTGCTTTGCCTGGAATGTTCCACACTATGGCATTAAACTTATCTATTTGCAGTGCAGGTATGCAGATGAAAACTTATTGATACTTCAGGATTTGGGTACTGATCTAATCTGAATTGGATTTTATATTTGATTTTTGTATAGTGCTGTGTGACTAAAAATGAAAGGAATGTAATAAACTGCTCAAAAAAAACCCCATTCTTATTCTGATGTTTATTTAGTTGTAAATTTTGAATAATTACATAGCATATGAGTGACCTAAATGTTGGATAGTCAAATCAGACTTAATTAAAACATGAAAAAGTATTTTACAGGGCACAAGGTTGAATTTTAGCATAAAAATACAGCCAGTGTTCCTCATCACTCCAGAGACACCAGGCCTATTTATTCAGAGGCAAACACACATCCACATATATCCACATATTCCCCAAAGGGACTGTTCACTGTCAGCTCCACAAACACAACACAAAACAGAGGACAATAACAACTGAGGGCTTTAAAATAACTGGAGAGTGTCTACTTTACATGTACCCAAAACAGCTGCAGTGGCTTGGTGCATATTTTTACAAAAGCTCATTTCAAAAGTGGAAACCCAAGAAAATATTTAGCTTTTAAATGATGAAGTAAAATTAAAATAAAATGGTACAAAAACACCTTCATACTAGAGTAAAAGCATAAAGAATGAGTTTAAGGCAAATTATTTCTTCTTGTTTTGAAGTGTTTTGTGAGGACCTTAAAATTTCCACATTTAAACATAAAAAAGATAAATGTGTAATTTTTAACAGTATATAAATGGACATAACTAACCTGCTAGCTGCATTCCAAATAGGATGTGAGCATGGGCACACTTCCAGCTCCATCAACTTCAGCTCCAATTCTCTTTGTATTGAGAAAACGTCGCCGGACTCCCTGTAAGTGCTGCTCTCAGGCTCCTCATTTTGGTCTTAAAATGTTTGTATTAGCCCGCTCTACATGATCTTGGTTTTTTATTTTGCTATTTCGTCCATAAATCAATTCCTATTCCTAATATGGAACTGGCTCTAAATTTTCCCCTATAACTGCTAGCCGCGGTGAGCTCCATTTGACTGGAGCCGAACGCTATGGGTGACATCACACTTCCTTAGTCCAGCTCTTTATACAGTCTATAATAACAACAAAAGACCACTGCAATGCCATATAATTGAAATCAGCAAAAAATCTTTATACCTGAAACCTAAGAACCAAAGCCTGAATGAAACTAGAGATTTTTTTGTCTTTTTTTTAACAAAACTAGTTCACTTTAGGTTCACTCTTTGGCATATGTACATTATTACAGAGCACTGCAGCAGCACTTGTTAATACAGGGGTGAAAAATGTATGTGCAGCTCTGGGTTTCACTGGGTTCTAGACTATTATAAACAATACAGTGTGGTTCTGGACACAGTGCGTTGAAATTACAGGTTATCAGATTCAAAGCAGAGGCTGGAGGAGGCATGTCTGTGCACGGCTGAAATCCACCTCTCACTCTTCAAATGAGCTCAGAGCCAATGGGGTACACAATGTTGGAACTGTATTATTGTACTGCACAGTCTCCAAAATATAAAATATAAAATAAAAAACAATTCACATATTAAGTGCATTTAAAGGTGCACTGTGTAACCTTTCTGGTGCAGGGGCCATCAAATGCTTTTCTTTAAGGAGATGTTATTGCTGTGTGTGGAATGTTTCACAGTATGGCATTAAACCTTTCTATCATCATGGAGACCAAACCAGGCCAAGTTACAGGTCAGATCTATGGAGAGGAAACCCCGCTCACAGTTAGAATGTTGTTTTTCTAGGTATTTTTGAGCTGTAAAACCACCTGTAATTGAATAAATATACGGCAGATCTGTTTAATGTCATACTATGGAACATTCAAAGCAGAGCAATGACATATCCATAGAAACAGTGATGGACCCCCAACCAAAAAGTTACAAAGTGCAGCTTTAAAGGTATACTGTGTAACTTTTCTCACGGAGAGCCCACCACTTGCCTGTCTCTTGTCGTTTTGCCTGGAATGTTTCACAGTATGGTATTGAACTTCTATCTGTCTCCACGGAAACAAGCAGGTGAGACAAGCAGGTGACACCACCACGTCACAGATCAGATCTATGGAGAGCTAACAATGAGAATGCATGTTTTTCAAGGCAACCTGTAACTTAATAAATGCATAATAGATCAATTTTGTCATACTGTGGAACTTTCCAGGCAAAACAAAAACATCTCTATGGAAACAAGCAGGCGGCACACCCCTCACCGTGTCACATAATGCACTTTTTAGGTTTTTAAGATGAAAATATGCAAAAGTTAAGCACTTCCCATACTTATACTGTGACTTAGGTCTACTATATATATTGTTGAAGTAAATACAGACGATAAACGATAATAACACAATAACACAATAAACTTACAGCAGGATTATACCCAAAAACTAGAATAAATGTACAATAGTTACAAAAACACACACTGCTATAAATAAATAGCAGTGTGTGTTTAATCACTTGAGTTTGTATCTACAATGAGTCATAGAAGTTATTTATTCAACTCCCCACAGCTCAAATCTGATCATAGTACAGGAAAATACCAAAACGTTCCTCTCTAGTAGAAAGAAAAGGTCTCCACCGTAAATACTGACCCCCAAAATGTATTGTTCCATCTATTATATATTGAACGATAAGTCAAAATTGTAACTGTCATGACTTCTCTCCTCAAACTTTGCAGATTTAAAACAATGACAGAAATGACTGAACTGAAAATTGGAGTCTCTACTCTATTTGTGGCTTGGGAAAAGGCATATTAAGTCAAACAAATCTGCATCACATTAGGCAAGCAAAACACTTGAATACAGTAAACATGGCCGACAGGAGTCCACTGGCTCAGGCACCTGCAGTGTGGAGCGCAGTACCAGCCTACAAACAAGAGCACATTTGGAAATAGTCATGTCCAACAACAATGAGTAAACAACAATTTAAAGGGACAGTTAAGCTCCATTTGAATAAAACAGTACAATATGTTTGATTTTGGACGGTTACACAACTCTCCTGCCGGGGTAACACCAACACAGGGGTCCAGTCCAATCATGGGGGGCAGATCCTATGGTTTTGGAACAGATAAAAGTATACTAAAAATACAGAAGCAGGAGTAGAAAGAAAGAGTGTGCTTTTACCCATAACTAAAAGGTTTAGATAAATGAAACACACGCAAACACATTTGTCTTAGTAGCTCTGAACAATGTCTAAGTAGCTCTGAACAATGAATCAAACTTGAATTACTTGGGTGTTTTTAATCGAACGGTTTACAGCCAACTTCCTGTCAGTAAAAGCATTTGGTTTGGAGCAGAGTTCAGACTTTGAAGAAATTTGATATTTTTGCTCTTAAATGATAATGAGCACAAGTTTAAAGTTGTTTTTTTTTTTTACTAATTTAACTAAAAAAGTATTCATATTATTATTAAAAATATTCCAAACCCAATCAACTGTGAGAGCTGTATGCCTAAAACCAAGCTATGGTTTATTAGAATTTATTTTGTCTAAAAGTATTTTGTATTGTGGAATTATAGTTAAAAATAGGGATGGGACGAGACACCATTGGGTCCACGAGAACGAGACAAGACGAGATTTTAACATAATTTCTAATATATACATTTCACGATTCAGTTTCCACTTTTGGCCTCACTATTTTTTTTTTTTTTTATTTATCTGATTTTACATTTTTGTTTCCATTCTACTACTGCTTTTTGGAACTGTAAGAGATGTAACTCACCAACATGTAACCATTTTTTGCCCAATCCAAATGTAAAAACATGGAAAAAAAAATCGCACTAAATCATTTTTTTCCTGTGTGCACAATCTTGTGGTACACAGTATGATACTATCACGATATGCATCTCATGGTACGATAAGTATTGCGATATTTTAGAGAATAATAGAACTGTAGATAGGATACTGCTTTTAAAACCCCTTAACAAGATTTTGGTGCAAATCAATACTGTCATAATCCCAAAAATTAAAGTAAAAAACATATTTCTTCATGTTGTCTGCACTGAAATGAATCATGGTATATGTAGTTCCCTATGTTTATTAGCTGGTACTACTATAAAACACTGTATTTAAGCAAAAGAACTTGTGATTCGATATATTGTGACAGCCCACGATATTGAGAGACCTTTGACGATACAATGGTGGATACTTTTTCTCTGTAACAGTGAGGAACTTATTGTTAATTTTCTGTACTGTTATAGGAATTGGACTGTAGAGAGTTGGCCCATTAAGTGTTCAATTAGTTTATAGCAGCTCATGTTAATTAACAATACTGTATATATAGAATTGCTTTTGAAGAAAATCCTGCTTTAGAGTTATTGTCTCAGTGTTATCATTTATATACTGTATTTTCTTCAGCAATATATCGCACTTCAAAATGTGTTATCTTGACAGGCCTAATTATGATTTACCTTATTAAACTGACTCAAATTAATTTACATTTTCATACCCACAGGTCAGTGTGGCTGTTTAAAACTAAGAAACAGCCACAGAAACAACAAGCAAGACTGATCAATGTTAAAGGTGCACTGTGTAACTTTTGGTGGAGGGTCCATCACCAGTTTCTTTCTGTGGAGATGTTGCCTAGAATGTTCCACAGTATGGCATTACACTTATTTATCTCTACAGACACAGCAGGTGACAATACTGGCCCAAGTTACATGTCAGAACAGTGGAGAGGCGAGCCCACTCACAGATGGATATGGCAAAGGAGAAATTCAGTTTGACAAAATGAATTTCTGCTTTGCCCTGGATTCTACTGGACGACTGAGGGATTTTACGCACATGCAAGATGGATATGTTTAATGCCATACTGGCACATTTCAGACAAAGCAACAACATCTCCATGGAGACGAGCAAACAGCGGACCCTCCACCAGAAAAGTTGCACAGTGCACCTTTAAGGCAAATGATGTTTTTGTCATATCGTCCATCCCTACTTTAAACCTGTGCTTTAACCCCATTTAATCTGTTTGTCAGCGAAAGACACTAAGCAGCAAATCACGACCCAAAAGGGGAAAATCCAATAAAACAAAGGAAAGTACGTAAAAAAACATAGGCAAAACACGAAATAATAACTATCTGCAGTTGTTTACAGTCCATTGCATTCATATAGTCACTGTCACTATGGCGATATTTGCTCCCCACTTTGAGAAATCCATACTGCACAGAACCAAACAGACAGTGCTGGTGAAAAGATTTAGAAATATGCATAAGCCAGTTTTCCACTCGGTTTGCCACTCTGTTGACTTCCTGGCTCTGCGGTGGTAAGAAACTATTGCTTCCCTGGAAACATTGCATTCTTCCTCCGAAACCTGATGCTGTGGAGGATTATCAATATGGAGTCGTACAAAGCGTTCAGGCTAATGTACGTAAACACACCTGTACTTATTTGTAAAGGTTTTAGCGTGAATAGGCCTGTCACAATAAATACTATATCGAGTTATGGTTCAATACATGACAGATGGATGTACTTTTAACTTGTACTAGTGGGTAAAGTTTGTGTATTTTTCTGTACTGTGGTGAGATTTGAGATATAGAGGGTTGGCTTATGAACTTCAATGACTCATTATAGATACAACTAACTAATAAAAAAAGTCTAATTTGAATTATACTCCCTCTTCTGTTCTTACATTAATGGTATGAGATATTGGAGCTGATACTAAAAATTTAGCTGGATGGAATATCGGCTTCCAAATATCGGTTCAGTCGATATCTTGGTCTATATAATTTGATGTAATAAGTGGTCATAGTTGGCCCAGAAACTCTATAATAGTATGATGTTTGATTTTTTATTTATACAAAGTCGTTACATTTGGGTCAGTTTTGTCTTACGTCATTTTTGTTTAAAGAAAACAGCTTTTCTGGTAAGAGTCCAGCATTTGGTTGTGTCCATGGAGATATGCTAGGGAGATTGCTTTCCCTGGAATGTGCCACAGTATGGCATTAAACTTGCTTCATATTTATTAATAATATATATATATATATATATATATATATATATATATATATATATATATATATATATATATATATATATTTTTTTTTTTTTTTTTTTTTTAATAAAACAATAACTTCAAAAATATGCGTTCTACTGTAAGTGGGCCCACCTCTCCACAAATCAGACCTGTAAATTTGCTTGGTGCTTGTCTCCATGGAAATAAATAAGTTTAATATTATACTGTGAACAACTCCAGGCAAAGCAACAACATCTCTGTGCACGTTTAAAGCTATAGTATCAGAACTGGTATCGGAACCGAAAAAGCTGGATAGGTGTATCCCTAACTAACCAACTAAGGCTCGGTAGCAGAGTGACTAGCACACATAAACCGCAGGTCACATAGGCCTTTCTGTGTGGAGTTTGCATGTTCTCCCCGTGTCTGGGTGGGTTTCCTCCGGGCACTCTGGTTTCTCCCATCAAACCTAAAAAAATCTGCACCAGGGACTACAAGTGGAAATTAGCTCTAGTGCTACAACCTGCACAATGCATCTCTCCTGTTAAGGTTAATGTTTACTGTGCACTGTCCCCGTCTCATAAATAAACTAACTAAATAAATTAAAAGTGTAGTTATAAATTGTTGCTGTAGTTCTAGTATTATCGCTTAAATGGATATTTTTCTGCAGCAAAATAAGATAATTCTACATTTGTTTTCATGCCAGACCTACTTGCAGCCCCAGTACGAAGTAAAGTTGGAAGGAGAATTGTGCTCAGAGTACATTACAAGTACAAGACTCCAGCGCACAGCACAGTTCAGAGGCAGACTCCGGAAATGCATGGCACTGCTCCCTACATCCTGCCTGGCCCTGGCCCTGGTCCCTGCTGCCGTCTGCCAAGCCCTTCTTATCACTGTGTGCAATTACCTCCAGATCCAGCCCCACTGTCACCGTGGCAACTATACAATCCCTCTAAGAACACTACAAAGAAATACATGGAGGAGTCTGTACTTTACTCTGTGGCTTTTTTCAAATGGGTTTAGAGAGCGTGCGGGATCATAAGGAGTCGTGCATAAATCCTAAAGACAGAGAGAGAGACAGAGGGAGCGAGACAGAGGAAGAGAAAGAGGGAGAGAGGAAGAGGGAGAGGAGAGAGACAGAAAGGGGGAGAGAGTCACGGAGACATACGCAGAGAGAAAGAGAGAGAGAGAAGAGAGGGAGGGAGAGAGAGAAAGAGAGCGGGGAGGGGGAGAGGACAAGACGTGGAGAAAGGGGGGAGCTTGTACTGTTATCGGTATGCAGAGGTGAGAAGGACGGGAAAAGTTTTACTCAAGAAGTTTGCAAATAGTTCTGCAAAAGAAAAAAACACTGTTGAAAATTCTCACTAAAAGTTTAAATCGATAGTTATTTTCAATTTTTAAGTTATAATTTGAAAGTATAGAATTATAGATGCACAATGTAGTACAATGTTAAAAGGTTTATTCAAGTGAAGTTGTTGAAATTAGGGATGCACAATATAATGCAAAAATACTAATAATACTATCACACGATATAATGTTATCTTTACTTATATTAACTTTATTTGCCTTATGAAGTCTTGACAATTATTATTATATTTTAGTTTTACTGATAAATTACGCTGCCGAATCCTAAACTAAACTAAATAAGTACAGAGTAGAGGGCGTGTGCTGGTGAAGGTGAAAACAGGGATTAATCTGCAATATGGCTTCTTGAAAATAAGTGATTAAAGATTACTCAAACATGCAGGAATCACTCCAAATACAACTCTGGGTCAGTAAATGTTGAGGGCAAACAACTATAACATGGTTAAAAGCTCTAAAAAGTAAATTTTGCAGTTTTTTTCTGCTTTAAGGCATGTACATTTCTTATTTACTGTCAAAAACAAATGTCACTGTCAATCTCAATAATGTGGAACAGCTAGTTAATACATCACAATATTGACCTTGAAACTTGGAACAATTTCTCAAAAAGCAAAACTATTTCTAAAAAAGCCACTACATATGTAAATGTAATTAATACGTGTGACCATATGAATTACAGACAAATCCACAGAACTGGCTCTCAGTGGGCGCCCTGCTCGCTGGTGCATTCCTGATCCTCTTCCAGTGGTCTGTCATCAGGTCAACTCTGAGCCTTATAAGGAGCACAGGGCACTCTCCACGTGTTTCCAAACGCTGCACGTCTTATATCAGGTTCAGTTTCATGGACAATTACAGGTTCTGTCTGGAGCCCCAGAGCAAGAGCAAAGAGAAAAGAGGAGATAGATTTACCCAGCGCTGCCCCCACCACCGCCACCCTCTACCACCCTCCTCCACCCTCGCCTCAAATGCATCCATTTTCCACGCTTTTCATTTCAGATACTACTATGCAATAAAGCTCAGATCAAAAGACTGGCAGTGTGGTGTGAGTACAATGCAGAAAGTGACTGGCCTGAGGGAGAGGTTTGACGCTTGTGGACACCTTGAAACCACGAGAGGAGCATTTATCGGTAAGGCTGCAGGCATCTAAAGAAATCTTTGGTTGATTTAAGTCCTGATGATTAAAAAAGGGGGCGTGTCAAAAGCTCTCAAAACTGTGGTGCTCAACAGTGACCGCCCGCTCTGGTTCCGGAAATAATAATAAAATAATTAGCAATGTACATTTTTATTCATTTCCCATAGACTTTTGAAAAAGAAAGTAATATTAAGAACTCAAAGTGTAACTAATATCCATAACCCAGTTGTTTTAAGTCCAAAAAGCACTTTTAAAATGCAAGATTCGGCCTTTTAAACGAAATTATAATTAATCATCACGTAGCTGATTATGTCTGAGCAAGCCTTCAAACTTTCAATATTATAATTTTTTGGAATGTCTATTGGCGGTCACCTCTAGAATCTGACCCTGAATTTGACCCAAACTTCTCACAAGCCTGCAACTGCACAAAATGTCATGCAAAAACCAAGGTCATGCTTTGCCTGAGATGTTCCACAGTATAGCATTCAACAAACATATCTTGTATTTATTCAGTTACAGGTGTTTTTATATCTCAAAAGTACTGCAAAAACATGAATTATTATTGTGAGCAGGGCCACTTCTTCACACATCTGACCTGTATGGTGCCTGCTTGTCTCCATGGAGATAGTTATACTAAATGCCATATTGTAGATCATTTCAGAAAAAAACAACATGGAGTCAAAGTGGTGGACCCTCTACCAGAAAAGTTACACAGTGCACCTTTAACATATAAAAACAAAAAAATACCTTATGTTCAGCTAACTCCTTTCCTTTCTTCTCCTTTTTTTAACCAACTAAGAATCCATCGACCAATAAATCAACTAAATGTCAAAAGACCTACAGCCCAAAAGACAAGATAGGTTTACCCAGCGTAGCCCCAACCTCGCCTCAAATTCATCCATTTTCTATACTACTATGTAATAAAGCCCAGATCAAAAGACTGGAAGTGGTGTGAGTACAATGCAGAAAGTGGTTGGCCTAAGGGAGAGGATTCCCGTTTGTGAACACCTTGAAACCATGAGAGAAGCATTCATCAGAGTAGCCTTCACAAAAGCTGCTGTATCTTATCATGATTTGATACTGGAGGCCTGACTGTACGCCGTGGTAAGTCATATGGGACCAATTATTGTACATGGGCAACTATACACTGCCCGTACATATCAGGATTCCAGCTACAGTATCACAGTGAATATCTTCAGTCAAAGATACCATGCAATTTCAAAGTTAAGGTTTACTTTATTGTGTCTATAGGGAAATTCATGCTCTGCATTTGACCTATCCTTCAATGCTGGTGGAAAGATACCATTGCAGTCCAACCAGGAACACATCTCAAGATCTGGAGTTATAGGTTTGGTCAAGACTTAAAGGTGCACTATGTAACGTTTCGGTTGTGGGTCCGTCACCTTCTTGTTTTTATGGATGGATGTGATTGCTCTGCTTTCAGTGTTCCACAATGACATTAAACAGATCTACCTTACATGTATTCAGTTACATGTGGGAGAAACAGACATTCTGACTGTTCTGGAGTTGCCTCTCCACAGATCTGACCAGTAACTTGGCATGGTTTAGTCTCCATGATGATAGAAAGGTTTAACGCCACACTGTGAAACATCTCAGACAAAGCAAAAACATCTCCATGCAAAAAAGCAGGTGGCGGACCAGACTCTCATTTTTACACCAGATGCCCTTCCTCCCAAAACCAGCAAACACTAACACTGTAACTTGAGTAGTGTCTTGCCCAGTGGCACAACAACAGCATATGCTTGGGCAAGGTCTGGCTACATTCTGCCTCCACAACGTCAAAGTACATAAAAGTACATAGGATTCATTGTATTACAAAAAGAAGCCTTCAAATCACCTCCATACTACAATAAAATAGTCAATATTAGACAACCGTGTTTTATTAAGTTGACAAATGATACTTACCTATAAACGCTATAAGAGCAGTGATTTCTAGAGGCCACTATTTCATACTATTTGGTCCACTTAAATCTACAATAATTCAGCCCAAGTGATCCACCACGATTGAGCAAGAGGCAAAATAATGCGTGCGTATTACGTGCGTTTTACAAGCCGGTTGAATATGAAACCGCTTTATGAAGAAATACAAGTCTCCCATGTCCACTCAAACTGTCTGGCTACTACATCAGCAACAAACTTAATCTGCACAACTGTACGCATTTGGACAACGTTTGTGCATATCAGATAACAGGATTAAGAGACGATAAAACAGCACATTTAACTGACTTTTGAGCAATGGCAAGCTTATGCGTATGGAGAAATGAGGATACCAGGGGACTTTGCGAAGAATCTTCACTGCAGTAGCAGACTTTCCTTTGTTACTAACATGACAGCTTAAAACATTGTGCAACGGGAGCGATTTCAGGCTAGTTAGCGCTTTCTGTCAACTTTTATCATCGAGTTGGCACAACAGTGGGAGCGGCTTACAGCGAGCGAACAGCGGAGTCCAAAAGTTTAGCAGCTCATTCGCATAGCTGCTACATCACAATCATTTTCATCATCAAAATCGGTGAAACATCGTGGTTTAAGCCATTGCAACACAGCGACTTTTTTTTTTTTTTTTCGTCTCGCTTTACGCACGGTTCGATGTCGCAATGACGCACGGTAAAGTTTGGCTCTTACCTGTTGATCTTTACACGGGACGAAGTTGAGTCGAGTCGAGTCAGCGGAGACAGAGGAGAGGCAGTCGGTCGGTCCTTCACAGCGCGCAGAGATAAAAAAAAATAAAAAAAAAACTAAAGTGGATACCCATGCAAGCCCCTCCCTCCAGACATAATGGTAGGCTACTTGTATCCAGGCGGACTCTGGGCGCAGCGGTCTGCACGAGCAAAAAGTTTCACTGAGAACAACACACTGTAGTCTAAATAAATGAAATGGTTGAAAACTGAGATTAAAGAGATGTTTTTGTGTAATGTGTGTTAAGTGGAAAAAATACATCTTAACTTGGACGTGTTAAAAAGTCTTGAACTTTATTTGCTATCTCATATTTTTTTGCAGCAACTTAGGCCTATGAGATGGAGATGTTGTTGTGAATGTAAAATCCCTCAGTCGTCCAGGTAGAATCCATGGCAAAAAAAGGAGAAAATTTAATTTGTCAACTGGACATAGTTTATTTGGTTGAAAACGTTTCGCAGCTCATCCAAGCTGCTTCCTCAGTTCTGGTCAGATGCTGGCGGACACTGCTTTATATCTGCCTGAAGGGAGGAGCTTAATTACAATGAAAATTACTCTGAGACAACACATATTTAAATACAGTTTCAGTTGGTCAGGTGATACAATATGGAGTTGTTAACAGTTTCTGTTAGTCATGTGAGTCTATTCAATATGGAGTGGGAGTGGGGGAGTAGTTAGCATATCCATTCAGGGCCATGATGGGTGTTTTCACACCTCTGGACCTGACCTGGCTAGTCCCATTGTTTTCCCAGTTTGTTTTGATTTAGGTTTGAGGATAGAGTTATAGATGGGAGACAAATGATGTCTGAGACCCCCATTTCTGTTCAAGGAAGGATTCTCTTTCTTGACAAAAATAGCTTCTTTAACTCCCCTCTCAAACCAGCTCTCAACACAGACGGGAAAACCAGGGTGGGCCGCAATCTGCCGTACATCTCCACCTAAAAGCCACAGGCCACTCCTTTGAGGACAGCGAGGTCCAGATCTTGGCCAGAGAAAAGAACTGGTTTGAGAGGGGAGTTAAAGAAGCTATTTTTGTCAAGAAAGAGAATCCTTCCTTGAACAGAAATGGGGGTCTCAGACATCATTTGTCTCCCATCTATAACTCTATCCTCAAACCTAAATCAAAACAAACTGGGAAAACAATGGGACTAGCCAGGTCAGGTCCAGAGGTGTGAAAACACCCATCATGGCCCTGAATGGATATGCTAACTACTCCCCCACTCCCACTCCATATTGAATAGACTCACATGACTAACAGAAACTGTTAACAACTCCATATTGAATCACCTGACCAACTGAAACTGTATTTAAATATGTGTGTCTCAGAGTAATTTTCATTGTAATTAAGCTCCTCCCTTCAGGCAGATATAAAGCAGTGTCCGCCAGCATCTGACCAGAACTGAGGAAGCAGCTTGGATGAGCTGCGAAACGTTTTCAACCAAATAAACTATGTCCAGTTGACAAATTAAATTTTCTCCTTTTTTTGCCATGTTGTTGTGAAGTTACAAGTCTGATCCATAGGCTGTATAATGAAGTGGAATAAAGGAGTGCGATGCCACCCATAGTGTTCGGCTCCAGTCAAATGAAGCTCACTGAGGCTAGCAGCATGGGGCAAATTTGGGGGTGAGTTCAATATTAGGAATAAGGATTCATTAGAAGAGCGAGTTAATATACATTACATACATAAGACCAAAATGAGGAATCTGACACCAGCAGTTACACGGAGAGGGGCAACGTTTTTTCAATACAAAGTGAATTGGAAACAGAGTGGATGGAGCCAGAAGCGCACCCATGCTCGCTTCCTATTTGGAACGTGGCGGCTAGCGGGTTAGTTATGTCCATTTGTATATTCCTCTTACACGCAAGGTTTTCAGTGTTTTATTTATTTTAAATGCAAAATAGGTCAGTTAAATGCCATATTATGAAACAATGTAGACAAAGCAGTATTATTCCCATGGATATAAGCAGAAGGTGGACCTAAACGCATCTTTAAAAATACGTTTAGTTCAGTTCAGAAAGAAATTTTAAAATAAACTAATGATTTAACCTTGAGTTGTGTGTACCCTTTGTATGATGATTGGATGATACCATGGGTAATACACAAAGACTCCCCTGTTCTAGTTTCCAGTATTTAACAGCAGCATGCGGACACTGGCCCACTTTGTTTAAGCCTTAAAACAATGATGCCGAGAACAAAGAACCAACCGAAAAGATCAGGCCACTAGAGCAGAATGAGCTCCATATGCTCCACTGCTCCTCCACTGGTGTTATTTTAAGATAAACTTCAAATAGACTGTATGGATGGTAATGCGTTTGTATGTGTCAGTGTGTAACTCTGCGCATTCCTATATATAATGAAAGACAATGTATATGAGAAGAAGTCACGCACTCACCACCACATCTGAAAATCTGCATCCTTATCCACACAGAAAAGATAAAAGTGTCAAATTTCATCAAATATAAGCTGGTTCTCGAAGTTTTTATGTCTTTCGTTTGTATCTTGGCCTTTGTTGAAATAGCTATAGCATCAGATAGTGTGGTTTGTGGTGTTTCTAATCATAATTTTGCTATCTGTGTATAGATTTGTTGAGTTTTAGGCATAGTCACTTGCTTTACATTTGTTTGTGTGTATATAGCTGTAGAGAAGCAATGATGAATTTCTAAAAACTGACTTTTTTCTTTATATTTTTACAGTAACACATAACTGCACACTGCACCATGAGTTTATAAGAGACTTCCTAATCCAATAGCTTTTCACTGTCTCAAAAGAAATTCAAAATACCAAGCCATACTATTATTTCAGTATTAATGTTTTGAAAAAAGAAAGAAAAAAAAAAAAAAGAAAAGATTATAGATGACTTTGATGCATGAAAATAATCAAAGCTAGCTGCTAAAATAAATGTGTGTAATGTTAATATACAAAGAAAAGGCTGACACACTGATGGAAACTAATAAAGCTGCGTTTCAGATGATTCACGACATCCTATTGGACAATAATAGCAGCTAACATTAATGTTGTTATAATTGGGGCTGGGTATCATTAAGAAGTTGCTGATACGATAAATACCTCGATACATAGGCCACAATACGATACGTTTTTTGATACGGCACCTTTGATTCACAAATGTTCAAAACGATTCAATACAGTTCAGTAAAAAACTAAGACTAAATCATGGCTGTGATACTAAAAGTCATTAATTAAAAGTTTGTGCACGCTTAATATGAAAAACACCCATTTTACTCATAAAAACAGTGGAAATGTATGGCACAATTGTAGCTCTTTCACAAAATCATTTAGTAAAATATACCTAAAAGTACTTTATATCGATACAGCAGATCCACGATATAGTCTGTATCATCAAATTACATGATACGATATATTGATATTTCAATATTTTTGCACACCCCTAGTTATAATACAGATTTGTGTTGTAACCCAAGTGAGTTCTTGGGTCTAGTCACTGATAGAAATAATCAAGTTCAACATTTGTGAATTTAGCTTTGGGATATTTCATGGTAAAGTACAATATAATCAGTAGGTTACATGTGGGAGAAACAGACATTCTGACTGTTCTGGAGTTGCCTCTCCACAGATCTGATCTGTAACTTGACCTGGTTTGGTCTCCATGAAAATAAAAAGGTTTAATGCCATACTGTGAAACATTCCAGACAAAGCAATAACATCTCCATGAAGAAAAACATTTGACGGACCCTTCACCGGAAAAGTTACGCGATGCACCTTTAAAGAAGGTCTAAACTCCTCAAATATCCAGTGCATCTGACACTTCACATCACTGGACTGTGAATTTGAACTGCTGGTGACATATCATACGCACTTGTATTTACATGTGTACCATTTAGCGCCCTTGATGCAGTGTTTTAACTGTACGATCCTTTATTACAGTGCCCATAACACAGTGCTTATTTTGTCCATTTGGAGCCAATTAAGTTTTCTGTTTGTGTGAGCTTTGTTGCACTAGTTTTTGTCACCACAATAGAACACATTTGGACTTGTTGAATAATAAAACAAAATAGCACATTCTCCACATTTCTGCTGGTCTTTTCACTGTTTAATCTTGTGAAAAATGTGATCAGTAACACATGTCTCTTATTGCTTTAGTTCATGTTCTTGGACCCATCCCACTCCCAGAGGTCTGTACGCTCACTGAATTATGTGCAGAGCACAGCAGGTTTGACACAATCCCTTATTATTTGTAATTCACAAGTTTAAAGTTATTCACTAGTTTTGTGATGTTATTACAACACTGCTTTACTTTAAAAATGTATATGTAACTCTCCTGTGGTCCCCATGGAGATGATTTTGCTTTGCCTGGAATGTTCCATAGTATGACTTTAAACATATATATCTAATGTGTAAAAGGGATTTTTTGTTGCTAAAACTGAAAAAGGAAAAACACGCATTCTTACCTGGTGGACTTGGTCAAATAGACTTGGCCTGTGGGACTTTACCTGCTTGTTTCCATTGAGATAAGTCAGTTCAACCTCTTATTAATGTGATAACATCTCCATAGAAACAAGCAGGTGGTGAACCATCCTCTAGAAATGTTACAGTGTGTATCTTTGTCTGTGTAATCCCTCAGTCATCCAGGTATGATCCAAAACAAAAAATTCAATCATGTCAATTTTCCGTTTGCTATTTTGTACCTTTAACTCTTTAGCTTTTATGTAAAGCTTCAAAATATCCGGAAAAAAAATAAATAAATGCATAGCCATATTACATTAACATATACACACCATAGCCTGTATATATAAATGGAAATAGCTAACCCGCTAGCCGCGTTCCAGGGGCACAGTTTTGGCTCCATCGACTTCACTTTGTATTGAAAAATCATTGTCCCTCTTTCCTTAACTGCTGCAGTGAGCCTCATCATTTTGGTCTTAAAATGTTCCTATTAACTCGTTCTACATGATTCTGGTGTTTCCATTTCGCTATTTTGTCCTTAAATCATTTCCTACTCCTAATTCGGAACAGAATCCAAATTCGCCCCTATAACTGCTAGCCTCAGTGAGCTTCATTTGATTGGAGACTAACACTAAGGGTGACGTCACACTGCCTTAGTCCACTTCATTATACAGTCCATGACACACACATGTAACTGAGCACATGTGTCCAGTCCATGGTGAGGCCTGCTGTGAGAGGCATTCACTTCATGATCTTTGGTTACATTGTGATTGGTGTCATTATTTGACCTTTAGAACATGTCCTCTGTATATTATTCCAATATCGTTTTACAGTGAAGATAAAACGCCATTATAGTCCCGTTAAGTCATGCATCATTTTAATACGAGGTTTTAGAAGTGGATACAGGGCTGTCGTGTACATTACATATGATATTTGAGCTCCAGCCCAGAAGTAATGCTCATTAGTCGGGGCTGATTTACACTGATCAATTCTACATACGGTTGCTTATGTGGTGGAAATAGTCAAGAAGCCATAGCATTGACCACGTGTTCATGTATAGGACTTCAATGAGATCTCCAAGGACCCCAGTCACACCAGGATGACAGGCTTTCATGTTTTAGTACTTCGTTTTTGTTGGTAGAGTACATGTGTTAAATATTTATCACAGTTATACATCACTTCACGCTATTTTCGGATCTATGTTATAATGTTTCCTCATCACAAACAATCCTGGAGTTGTGTTTTGTTTCATTCACACATGTTTAAATGCACAAACCTGCATATTTAAGTTGAGTTTTTCTCTCAAACTAAAAACACCTTGTGATGTCATGTGGTAAAACAGGAACTGCGCCACTGTCCATACACCTTCACTATAATCATTTAAACAATTTCAGCCCTGGAATTGCCAATGTTTACTAAACAAAAGGTAAAAAGAACTGTTAACTCAAAAACTACAGCTTCATGACATCACAAGGTGCAACAGAGCATTTTTAACTTTAGAGATGTAGACATACTAATAATAAAAGGTTACTCAAACATGTGTGAATGAAACAAAACAACTCTAGGTATGTTTTTGAGGAGGGAATAACTTTTCAACATGGCTTAAAGCTCATAAGAGTCAATTTTGCATAATATGGGACCTTGATGATCTCCATCCAAAATGCAGGGACAAGGAGCATGCTATTCTAAAAGTTATAATGATTGTTTATCACAGTAAAGGTGATGTCTAGTCTACTTCAAAGTCTCCTTGTCAAATAATTGCTTCTTTTGGCTCTAGTTTGCAGCATTGTTGCTAGGTAACAACTATAATTACCTCTACTGTGTCACAGTTGCTTCATGAAGTTTCTATAAAGTTGAATTATAAACTTCACCAAAATTGTCAAACTAGACTTGTAAAATCTTAAAAAGTGCATACCTAATGTTTACTTTCTTAAAATATGAAAAGCCAAAACTAATATATTTTAAATATTTTGCAGTGGTCCAAAGTTATTCCTCACTTACCTTATGTATTCCGAGCATCCGAATTATTGACCAAGATGAGTTTATAAGACCTTTTCACAACTTTCAGAGACCTGTGCGGAGTTTTGACATGTGGGTAAAGCTAACAACAACTAGCATGCTAGCTTGCACTTCCTGACACTCAATAAAAGGCTTCATAGATACAGACAGTACACAGTAGACTTATTTCAACCTCAAAAGCTGCTTAGACAATATATCTGTTCAGGGGCAAGACAAATAGATTTGCTCAAATACATTGAAAAAGATCAGGTACCAGTACTTTAAATATATACAGTTACTACATTTTAGTGAAAAGGGTAGTCTAACCTGTTTAAAGCTATTACTATACTATACTATACTATACTATACTATACTATACTATACTATACTATACTATACTATATAATTTTTGCCTGGAAATCCAGAAGGATATCTCTCTGTATTTGTAATACAGCTCCATATCCGTCTGGTCCCCATGTCCTCCACCCTGCTTGAAATGCCCGGTTCGACATGGTCGTGCAATCTGATTCGTTCATTGAAGTGACGCATCCTTTGCCGGCAACGTCACTCTTAGGCGGCGGAAGTTCCCCTCAGTTTTGAATCAAGATGGCGCACTGGAGAGCTGAAAGTTTCTTCCATTCAGCTTTCAAATCTTAAATGGTCTTAAATGACCAAAAACGCAGCTGACAGCTCTAGAGGCCTTTCTTTCTTTCTTTATTTATTTATTTTTTTTTTTAAAGATGTTTTCGCATTGCTTCCTACCGGCTTTGGGAAAAGCTTAATCTATCAAACGGCTCCATTTGTTGTAGTTGTTGTAGTCGCCGTGTCTCCTCTGCACTCATGGAGCAGCAGGTAACAGAGTCCTCTAAGCTCGGAGTTATCGCCATGCAGATTGGAGTCAATAGCGATGTGGAGATTTTCAGCGGAAAAGCGGAGTTACTGTTGGGCTGTTAAATGACAAATGGAGGCGCTTGCTGTGTAACATCAAGGAGCTTGTTGGAATTGTGGTGGATGAGGTTCATCTCACATACAAATGGTAAGGTATTACTTTGTTATACAGCGTAACTAACTGCGTTCGTGTGGTGCTCGCGTTTCCGAGATGAGAAGTTTGGGTTAGCTTATGGCTCGTTTGCATTCGCGTGCTTTTATCTCAGAAAGTCGGGATTTAGACGTCACGATTTAGACGTGGGTTCACCACTGTCTCCATGGAGATGTCATTGCTTTACCTTGACTCTTTGACAGTATGGCATTAAACATGTTTATGATACTGTGTATTACCATGGGTGGGGGCAGGGGGGTGCCATCAAAAATGAGGGCACAAAAAAATCTTGATTCCGGCACTGTAGCCACAACACAATCTGACATGTAACTTGGCCTGGTGTGGTCGCCAACTTGTCTCCATGGAAATGGATAAGTTAAATATTGAACTGTTAAATATTTCAGGCAAGACAATAACATCTCAATGGCGTGACTTTGTTTTGTTTGATTAGAACACACCTAGGTAATGAAAATTGTAAATTGTAATCAGAATTTTTAATCAATTATCCCTTTTCTAGGTACGGTAAGAGACTCTGTGAGGAGCCAGCCCCTGCTCCCGAGGGCCCCTCCTCCTGTCAGAAGTCGGCCCCTGCTCCAGAGGGCCCATCTCCCTCAGCGCAGTCTGTGGCTCAATTCATGGCCGTCAAACGTAAAAGAGATGAGACTCATGAGCAATGTTCCCCCTAATTTTTCATGTGTCTGAGCATACACACAAACTCCCTGGGAATTCCTTGAACCACTCTGAGCAAAATCAGATGTGCACACTGTCGCACCACACCAGTATCACACCTGTCCAAAATCTGAGATCATAACAAATTACATGGCTTATTAAAAGAATCAAATTACAACAGCTATTTCCATTAGATCACTTTTAATATAAACGATTTGGCCCACTTACAAAGAAAAAGACAAAAATCTTGTTTTTCATGAGCTGTGTACTGTAGTATGTATGTTGTATGCCAGGGTCCTGCTCTTATCTGGGTGAGGGTCCTGCTCTGATCTGGGTGGAGTCCTGCTCTGGCCTGGGTGGAGGTCCTGCTCTGGAAAAATTGAGACATTTACACCTTTCAGAGATCAAATTTTGTTCACATTAAAACATTCACATTTTGCACAATGAGATGTGTGCTGTAGCATAAGCATGTGATACAGTGTAAATTCCTGTAACTCTGTCTGTAAAATATGTAATTACACAGTTTTTCATTTGAATTTCTACTACTCATCATAATCTAGTAACAGCCTTTAATGATTAATATCCATAAATGAAAATTCTTAATAAATGACTCTAGAATAAACACAAATCTGATCAGGGACTTAAATTTCACCTTATTTTTCCCGTCTGTCCTTCTCACTTCTCCAGTGGTTGTAGACTTTATCCAGGTTGATGGCCCCATCTGCTTCTAGCTTTGACGAAAAGTCGCTTGCTACTTTGGCTTCGCAACATGTTTTGCAGAGCAGCCCTTTCTCACTTGAAAAAGAAAAAATCTCACCGAGTTTTACTTCTTCTTCTTCTATTAGCACATACTCCGACAGCCATTCCATCTTAAAAGAAAAGCATTTCTTTTTTACTTTGGCTTGTTGAGTGGCTCTGCCACAGCCCGGTCGTTTCGCCATGATAAAGGGTTGGCAGCAGCAGCTCCACCGAACCGTTAGCTACATGCTAACCTGCAAAACACAGGCACGTACGCATAAAGCGCTGTTAACGACATTGATTGGCTGCGTAACTGACGCAGCCAATCAATGTCGTTAACATTTATTCATGCAGCGTAAGTAAACACACATGACGTGAACCGCATCATCATATCATTGGCTGGACACAGTGTTAGTCATAGTTTTATCTGTAGTTACCGTTTGTTGTCGCTTGTCAGTGACAGGCTGCCACTCTCTGAGTTGCATTGCAAAATGGCACAGAATAAATTGTAATGTGTTTATTTTATTTACAATTCAGGTTGGATTTTATTTTGTGCGCTGCATATGTTTGCTGTGCGCGGAGAACACGAGAGTAGTGCGCAATTGCGCAAGCGCGCAGCTTAGAGGGAACATTGCTCATGAGACTGAGGCAGAGTCCAGTGACCTCGATCTTGACGTACAGTGTTGTAAGAGACTCTGTGAGGAGCCAGCCCCTGCTCCCGAGGGCCCCTCCTCCTGTCAGAAGTCGGCCCCTGCTCCAGAGGGCCCATCTCGCTCAGCGCAGACTGTGGCTCGATCCATGGCTGTCAAACGTAAAAGACGTCATGAGACTGAGGCAGAGTCCAGTGACCTCGATCTTGACATACAGTGTTGTAGGAGACTTTGTGTGAGGGCAGCCTCCACTCCGGAGGGCCGTGCTTCTGAGGGGCTCCCTCAGTCATGAAACAGCCTCTGCTCCTAAAGTTCAACCAAAAGTCTCCACAGTGAGAAGGAAACGAGGCTACATGGAAATGACCCCTACACCGGAGGGCCCCTCCCACTGTGAAGAGCCAGCCCCTGCTCCTGAGGGCCCCTGCTACTCTGTGCTGCCTGTGGCTCAACCTAGAGTGAAAAGGATAAGACAGCATGAGACCAGGACTGAGTCCGGTAGTGACTCTGACAGTAGGTTTTTCATTACTTCTTTGTTAATTCATGATCAGTATTTGTTTGTGTAGAGTTTTTACATACAAAAGTGGCAACATTTCTTAAAGCTACTAAGCTAAGCTGTGACTCTGACAGTAGGTTTTTCACTACTACAACTACATTATCAATATTATTTATTTAGAAAATGTCACCTACATTCTCAAAAGTTAATATTATACACTGGTCATTGTAACGTCATCAGTTTCACCAAAGAGACGGTGTGTGAAGAACACTGTCATCAACCTGAGCTGCGACACTGATTGTAAATACTATTTGTAAATCATTTATGGCTTCTTTATTGTAACTAATTTAATCATGTTATAATGAAACTACTGCACATCGTATCAGGTTTGTGAAATTGTTGTACCCTGCTTTAGTACATTTGGGTACAGAACATGGGTTATGTAGGCTTATGGGTGGAGCATTGTACACACTCGTAGTACTAACCCTAAAGAGGATTTGAATTGTGCCCAAAAATAAAAAAAATAAAAAAAGTTTTTTAGCATAATACCCCCACTTTAAACAACAGCTCTAAACAACCAATCTGAGGACTTTGGGTAGCATCAGAACTGTTGTAGAAGTACTTTCATATTTTGTCACATATGCTGACTGTGATATAATAATAGTGACTTTTTCTCCACAGACAGCCTCAGGTTGGTGACTGTAGAGTCTCTGCCCCAGACCCACAAAAGGACTCGTATCCAGTGCAAAAGGACTCCTCTCCATGTCAGTACGACTTCAGAGGAACCAGAGGAGATCTCCCAGACAGCTCCTCCACTAGACAGCAGTGGAGATAGCTGCGTAGCTGGACAGTACCTTCAGCATTAAAGAGAAGAGGAGAGAAAAGAGGTGGTTTCTGGATGTATATAAGAACCAGTGTGATTGGTCTAACAGGTCTCCACACCTCAAACCTCAAAAGTAGCCATTGTTTTATTAAAATGATCTCCGGCTGGCATCCTGCTCCTGGCATCCTGCTCCTGACATCCTGCTCCTGACATCTGGCTCATGACACTGGGCTCTATATGTTTGAATAAAACGTGTTTAAAACGAGTTATAATTTACACAATTATATATGATGAAATATTGAAACTCTATCACATATTGAAAGTCTATCACACCAAAAAACATAACCTCCTTGGCGGAGGTAATGATGATGAAATTGGATATTATTTTGAATCTACCATTTTCTTTCTGAATTTAATGTCTTAGAAATTTTGTGTTGAATAATTTGAGACATTTTTGGGTACTCTTTTCAGCAAATCATCTTGGCAAGACATAACTCAGCGGAACACTGGTGTATTTTTTGTGCAATTTTTTTTACACTGTACTAAACAGTAACCAAAAATCACACATTTTTCTTCTCATATTGTGCAGAGTGCGACTGGGCTAGGGGGTACTCATGGCAATTAAAAAGTTGGGAGCCAGTGTGTAATGCTAGCAGCAGAGCTTTGAGATTATCTGAGCAGCAGGGGGTAGTGATGGGTCATTTGAAGCCGAGGCACCGAGGCTTGTACCGAGTAAAAGGGGGCGTGTCGA
The DNA here is from genome assembly GCA_029959045.1 of Taenioides sp. WSHXM2023. Classification (NCBI taxonomy): domain Eukaryota; kingdom Metazoa; phylum Chordata; class Actinopteri; order Gobiiformes; family Gobiidae; genus Taenioides; species Taenioides sp. WSHXM2023. The sequence continues at coordinate 10,815,711 of CM057085.1, forward strand.
GTGAAGCCCCGATTCGAGGCTTGTGTCAGATTGCCAAAAACCACGTGACCGGCATAAAGCGAAGCCTCGCTTCCCACCGGTCACGTGACTGGTTTAGTCTACGTGTCACTTTTCAAAATAAAAGCGCGTAGTACCTCGCGGCACCTCGTGGGTGTCGTAGGTTGGTTGTCGTTTGAGAGAGAGTCAGTGTCAGTGATAAGTGCTAGAAAAAAGTTAAGGTTTTGTATTTCAGGTTTGTATTTGAGGTTTGTATTTCAGGTTTGTATTCTAGATTTGTATTCAGGTTTAGTTAGGCCTAATTTAGCTAAACTAGGCTAGTTAGAATGGCACCCAAAACACAAAAAAGAAAAACCCTTTGAAATGGCTGCACCAAACAAGGTTATCTGAAATGATCATTATTATCTTTTGAACACTGCCTCTCAAAAATGCCTATAATTTTTTCTTTGAGTTCAAATAAGCCCCACATACGCAAAATTTACTGCTTAACTTTTTAATTACATATAACATAACTAGAATATTACAATGAATATGTTCAAATTGTATTTCAAGCATTGTACTTCCTTGTCTTAAGGTTAGATGTGATAGAGAGCTTGTGCATAATGGCAACACCTCTGCAATGCTCAGACATTATAGAGCATTACATGTTGTTGCAGAACCTGAAAATGCTCCAGGGAACAATGAAGGTATCTACATTTATCTTTTCTCATAATTCTGTATGTCTCATGTTTTGTGACATTTTAAATTACTTGCATTATTATTACTTTCATCAGAAATCACACAAGCAAAAATGGATGAAGCAGTTGCCAACCTTGTAATTAAAGATATGCAGCCATTTAATATTGTGGAGGGTGAGGGCTTCAAGGAGCTTATGCTGCTGGTGGCCCCAAACTATGTGCTTCCCACTAGAAAAGTGTGTGCTCTGTATATTTGTTGGATGTATTGTGTTTAAACTGAAGTGTATTTGCTTCTCTTTCAGGTCTTAAAGAAAACTGGTTAAAAATACAAAAAAGAAAAGGAAAAGGCTAAGGTGGAGGTGGAGGTGGAAAAAGTGTCAGCTGTAAGTCTGACGGCTGACATGTGGACCTCTGTCAACATGGATGCCTATTTGGCTATTACATGTCACTTTACTGATAGAGATGATAAAATGGGCTCAGTGTAGCTCGGAGTTGAGCACTTCCAACAGGCTCACACTGCTGAAAATTTGGCTCAAGCGATGGCCAAGCAGATTGAGGAGTGGCAATTAAGGAGCAAAGTAAAATGCATTGTCACTGATGCTGCTGCTAATATGATTGTATGAAACTTACAAATCAGGTGTTCATCATGCATTGCACACACCCTTAATTTGCTTGTCAGAAAATCTTTTGAAGAAATAACTGACCTATCTGATATTCGCCTTAAACAAAATCCCTAAGTATCATAATGGTGTCTTTCTCCTAACATGCAGAAACAAAATCCTTAAAACACTAAAAATTACTGTCAGCTTTCAAAACAGATCTATCTGATGGATATCTAGCATGAAATTTGAAGGTATCTGAGCATTTTTTTTCACTATAAACAAGAGAGTATGATTACAATAGTTATACTACTAACACATTTGAAACTTTCAAAAGGTGCCTAGCTTGTTAGTTTGGGAACAAATGCCCCTTAAGCCCCGGAGCCACGTCAAGGCCAGCTAGAGTTCCAAGGTTTTTTTTTTTTTTTTTTTTCCTCTCTTTACATGAACCCCAGTCAGGAAGAATTTGATGTTTACTTCCAACCAATGGTGCTTTAATGCCCAGGGGGTTCATATGCACCTGTCAGGAAAATTTTATAAAAATCTGAGATGGTGGTGCTGGAACTTTTTCCAATATCTGTTGATTTCACATGGACTGACCCAATTGCATGGAGAGGATAAGAAGAAGCAAGACACTGGGACAGTTTATAGTCGTGTTGATTGTCTGTCTGTCTTCTGCATCAAGTATTTATTTTGAGCACTATCCACATCAAACACACAAGAAGATTGGAGATTTGAGGATCTTTTTTATTTGATAAATGCAACCACTGAGTGTGATGTTTCATTTAAAACATGATTCCATTTGGTTTCTCTTTTTACATGTGTTACATTTTTTTGTCCACAAGATGGTGTAGTTGAACATATTGCATCACATGGCGAGGCGTTGACTCCTGTACCGGTACAAATGCCTGAAAGCCTCAGATGGTTCATGGGGCTTCATTTGGTCATCACTAGCAGGGGGCCCGCGTGTGACGGAGGAGCAGAGTCTGTATTTAATGTGTCTGACAATCACCGCAGATTACGTCTGATTGGCTGAGTAGGTCATGTGACGGATTAAGATGCGGTCACATCACATGACGTTTAGAGCTGCAATATTTTCCGGCCTGGAGCCCTTGAGCTCCGGGACAACCGTGATTTTTGCCTGGAAATCCAGAAGGATATCTCTCTGTATTTGTAATACAGCTCCATATCCGTCTGGTCCCCATGTCCTCCGCCCTGTTTGAAATGCCCGGTTCGACAAGGTCGTGCAATCTGATTCGTTCATTGAAGTGACGCATCCTTTGCCGGCAACGTCACTCTTAGGCGGCGGAAGTTCCCCTCAGTTTTGAATCAAGATGGCGCACTGGAGAGCTGAAAGTTTCTTCCATTCAGCTGTAAAATCTTAAATGGTCTTAAATGACCACAAACGCATAGAGTCATTAAAACCACAGCAGCTGACAGGTCTAGAGGCCTTTCTTTCTTTATTTATTTATTTATTTTTTTTTTTAAAGAGGTTTTCGCTTTGCTTCCTACCGGCTTTGGGAAAAGCTTAATCTATCAAACGGCTCCATTTGTTGGAACATCCCGTTGTAGTCGCCGTGTCTCCTCTCTGCACTCATGGAGCAGCAGGTAACAGAGTCCTCTAAGCTCGGAGTTATCGCCATGCAGATTGGAGTCAATAGCGATGAGGAGATTTTCAGCGGAAAAGCGGAGTTACTGTTGGGCTGTTAAATGACAAATGGAGGCGCTTGCTGTGTAACATCAAGGAGCTTGTTGGAATTGTGGTGGATGAGGTTCATCTCACATACAAATGGTAAGGTATTACTTTGTTATACAGCGTAACTAACTGCGTTCGTGTGGTGCTCGCGTTTCCGAGATGAGAAGTTTGGGTTAGCTTATGGCTCGTTTGCATTCGCGTGCTTTTATCTCAGAAAGTCGGGATTTAGACGTCACCGGGTGTCTTAATGTATTTGTATAGCACATTTAAAAACACCCACAGTTGACCAAAGTGCTTAACATACAACAATAACCCCAGATGTGGCAGTATGTTTTGTTGTTAGCCTCAAAAGCTAAACCTTATTTGTTTACTTAAACATGAGCTACATATCGTTAACAGCTGCATACAGCATTGTTGTTAGCCTCTTCAAAAGCTAAACGTTATTTGTTTATTTTAACGTGAGCTACTTAACATAAAGAGCTATATCGGTAATGAGCTTCATTATGTTTATACAGTAGTGTGGGTCTTGCGCAGATCTGTTGCTCTTATGATATGGGCATTGGGTAACTGTCATTAAACCCCTAAATGTAGTAGCGTTTAGTCAAAGTGATTAAGATAAAAGACAAATGATTCTCCATATACTGTGTGACGTAAACACACTGCTGTCAACTCAGGAAAAAAACATTTTCCGTGGACCACATGAGCGCAGAAGCTACAAGTTGATGAGTTATGTAATGTAATAAAGTTATGTAGAGTGTATTGCTGCTTGGCTACAATTCATTTACTATGCAGATCTGTTGTACTCATGTTTTTTTTTTTACTTTTTTCCTACCAGTGGACTGGCTGACAAAGGAAAAAGTGCCTTCAGGGAGTGCTTTGCAAGAGTAGGCAAATTCCAGGCAAAGCAGGTTGGTATTCAATTCATTTTTTACTCTTTCAGAACCTATAATGTTTTGTTTTGATGTTTTTGTTTGTGTTGTCTCACAGGTACCCCTATAATGGCCCTAACTGCCTCTGCTGATGTCCAGTCAAGAGACAGAGTGATAAGGCAGCTTCATCTAGAAAAGGCGGTCACTGTGACTGAAAGCCCAAACCGGACCAACATCAGACTTGGACAGATTCCTGTATCAGGACCTCAGCTGGACTGTATGGACTGGATAGTACAGGAAGTCAAAGACATATCTCCAAACATATCTCATGTTGTTATGTACGGTGTTCCAGAGGATGTGCAAGCCATTGTGCAGGAGATGGGTAGGGCAGGCAGAGATGGTAAACACATGCAGTTTTTTATCGCATCAAACAGCACACAAAGGTAGATCAGGTAGTCAAGGAGCTGCTAAATACAAAACGGCTTTGTACAGTCATTTTGACTTGAGTATACCACAGCAATTATACCAGGTCATCTGTGTTGCACCTACTGTCACACAGTATGCCAATGTCACCCAGAAGGTTGTCAGGAGACCACCCCAGTGTATGAACTGCCTCAAAGTGGTGTTTCTGCGCATCTTGTCAGAAGAGAGGTGACATATGAAGACCAGTTGCTCTTACAGAACCTCTTGGAGCAATTTCAGAACACATTAGTTTTGGACACATAACAATTGTACACCAGCAAAACATCTTGTACTAGGATTGGCTTTGAACTAATTGTATTTGTTTGTATGACACTAAAAATAAAGTGTTTTGAGAAATGCCTTTTACAGATTTTTATTAAATAGCACACCAAGGAGGTACTGTAATCAAAGTAAATAATTATTGTCACTGCAACACATTCAATGCATGAATTAAATGTTGCTGCTGTAAAACAGTATGGTAAATGTGTACATATGTCTGTGGAGCGTAGCAACATTTACTCAGAATACTCATGTGGAATGTAATATACCACAACCCTGGAAAGATGCTTGAAAACCTCAAGATCATATATACCAATGTCCACATGTGGCCTTACATTACTGAGGTGGATATGATCTTCTATGGCGATATGAATTCAGTGAAGGGATTTCTTGTTTATCAGTGAGGACTGCTGGTGTGCCTTCATGAAGAAGTCCATATTATCAAATATCATGGAGTATGTGGATGGCGCCTGAAGCTGTGTGGTAGCATGTGGAACATTCACATCTGCAGCTTCCGAGACAGCAAATGGGCTGAAGATGAAGGAGTCTCTGCTTTCAGGATTGTCATCTGTAGAATAAAGTATGATCAAGCAAATTACAAATTCATTCACATACAAACAATAAAGTAGTATTTGTTTATTTAGTTTTTTGTCATATTTTAGTGAAATAGTATCTCACCTTCATTCACACTGGGCATGTCCTCAGAGAGCCCTCCTGCCCCAGAGGTCAGGTAAAGTTCAGTGGAGACTTAGAGCTCCTGTAGCCTCTCTCCACACATGGCTACTAACTCCTTTTGTTTGCCGATTGCATGCTGGTATGATGTTTTGATGGCCATTTTGCTTAACCTCTTAAAGGCAGCCTTTTTAGTGCCTCCATGCTGCAGTATACTATTTAGATAATAAGCAAAGGCTGACATCCGAGGCTCTCTCCCTCATAGTGCTATACAAAGTGCAGTGCAAGCAGCTGGTAGATTTTGCTGTTGACTGATTGGAAAATGGACAGCAAAAAATGAGACATGTTTTCAAGGTCCACAAGGAGATTCTCTGGTGTAGTTTTCCACAGCATAAATTTTTTGTTTGGGTTTGAGAGGCACTCACTTTCTTCACTAATGATAAGGTGAATCTTTTATTTTATTTAAAGTTCTTTATAAGCTGAAATCAAGTTGGCTGCAGTTTTCAACTTTTTATTACTTATGTTCTGAATGATCCCAGCTTCAGACGGAGAGGAAACCTTGACAACAGTTTTGCTTGTGTTCTCAGTAATGACCTGTGAAATAGAAGACACAGTGTTCATAAATGTTAAAGAATATAGGATGTGACTTACAATTAATAACCATTTGTTAAAAAGACCATCTACTGATGCACCAAGGCTGTGGGGGGTGGGGGAGAAGATACATCTTTCAACTCAGTCAATACCCGTATCATCCTAATTTTCTCTTTATTACTGTGCAAATAGATCGGGAATGTGTTATAACACATCGATTAACAGCAATGTATGTGTCAACTTGTAAACGAACGGGCATTTAAAAAAGCACAACGTAGTTTTATAGGTTAATTACTTTAATTCTACAGAGTGACAAATGCCTTGATCCGTAAGAAGTAACACATTAGTGAATTGGGTTCTTCCATGTCTCTAATGTTTACTTAGATACAGCCTACAGACTTAGCACTCAGTAAAGCGTTTAGCAATAGCACGCTTACCTGTGTGATGCTTCGCCTTGTTGCGGACTGAGTGGGGGGAGGACTACGCCGGATCTTCTTCAGTGCTCTTGGAGTTTTAGAAGGAGTTGAGCGTTCTCGTTTGTCACCAGGTCCAGATGAATCCTCTGTTATTGTTTCAGTAGTGAGAGTTTCCACGTCTTGTTGCCATTTGCGAAAAATGGTTAGGTTCCATTCCAAGCGCCCGACAAGGCTTACACAAGGCTTGCACACTCTAATCGATCTATTTAACTCAAGTCTTAATGCAAGACCCAAGTTCACAAGGCATTGCAACAACGGTGAGCTTCGTGACTTATAAAAGTTTCCAGTTACACCACGTCTCATGTTTTTACCGCAACAACGACACACGTCATTTACAACGATCTCTGTAGCGCTAGCCATGTTGAATTAGCTCCCCGTTCTTTGCTACTGTTTATTTACTTTCCCCCTGTAGATTTTCGTGTCGTGTTGCCGACGTCACGTCCGCCCTTTTCTGATTGGTTCACTTCGCTGCCCGTTAGTTCTTCTCTGATTGGTTTATTTTGCTGTCTGTTTGCTCATTGTTGCCCGCCCAGGAAAATTTGCTGGACCACCAGTGACCAGACTCAGCCGCTGGTACAGCGATGAGTCTGGATTTTTCCAGGCAAATATAATTTTGTTTCCTCATCACAAACGTACCCGGAGTTGTGTTTTGTTTCATTCACACATGTTTGCTTTTCTTTATGGAGATGTTATTGGTTCGTCTACAATGTTTCACAGTATGGCATTAAACCTTTCTATCTTCATGGAGACCAAACCAGACCAAGTTACAGGTCAGATCTGTGGCGAAGCGACCCCTCTCACAGTCAGAACGCCTGTTTTTCTAGGTATTTTTGAGCTGTAAAACCACCTGTAATTGAATAAATGTAAAGTAGATCTGTTTTAATGTCACCGTGTGGAACATTCCAGGCAGAACAATGACATAATAGAAACAAGAACCGACGGACAATCTGCCAGAGTATTTACACAATGCACCTTTAACACACAAATCTTTAAATATATACTTACTATATTTTTGTAAAAAGGGTAGTCTTTAAACCCACTTAAAATCCAACCAACACAAGCACAACTGTATTGACTAAGTTGGGTCCATTTTCTTCCACAGCGTATTTCAGGATATCAAAGGATTTCTGAAGCATATAGAGCCGCATGCTTTACACATTATAAAGGAAAATGCCTCACATTCTCCTGTCATTCTGCAGATCCTCATCGCTTTTCAAATGGATACAGTCACGGATCATATTTCCACAGGGAGCCACCAGGCGTGAAGGTTATGAGCAGTGCTATAAGAAGACATGTTATGCTTTATTTATGGCATTTACTGTTAAAGGGCCCATATTATGTTATTTTATGATCTCTGTTATAATGTTGTTTCCTCATCAAAACACACCTGGAGTTGTGTTTTGTTTCATTCACACATGTTTAACACATAAATCTTGCATGTTTAAGCTGAGTTCTTCCCTCAGACTGAAAAGACTCTATTCCACCTTGTGATGTCATGTGGTGAAACAGGAAGAACTCCACTGTGTTTGTAACTCCATAAACCTTCAATAGAATCATTTGGATCATTTCAACACTGGAATCACCAATCTCTACTGAACTAAAGGTAAAAGGTAGTTGTTAGAGGTATCTTTCCTCTTGATGACATCACAAGGTGGAACAGAGCATTTTGAGCTTTGTGGATAGAAACAGACTGTGTGAATGAAGCAAAACACATCTCCAGGTATGTTTTTGATGAGGTAACAGCATTACGACATGGCATAAAGCTCACAAGAGTCAGTTTTGTGCTTTAAACTATTACATATCCAGGTTTTACATTTTGTTAATTGTAAATTACAATATTGATCTTAAATAAAAATAGGTCCTTTTATTTCCTTTTTGTACTGCCGGCCCTTGTCATAGTGGCATTTATTTGTCATTTCAGGTTTTCAGTTACAGCGATTTTAATTTTGAAAAGGGGATATGCAACAGTTTTGAACATTTGTGTTTGATCTGAATTTTCCTGTGTGCAAATCTAAAGCTCAAAATGCTGTTCCACCTGGTGATGTCATGTAGTGATAATTTCGAAGCTACCGTTTACCTTTTGTTCAGGAGAAGTGAACAATTCCAGGGCTAAAATGATCCAAATGATCGTAGTGAAGATGTATGGAGTTTTAAAACACGTTGGAGCACTTCCTGTATTATCACATGACATCACAAGGTAGAACAGAGTGTTTTCTGCAGTCAAAACAACATTATAACATGCAGAAATAGCATAATATAAACCCTTTAATATTTGAGAGATTTCAAGAAATATAAACTGATAAACTGAAACTGAAGAATGTTTGTAGAGATCTAAATTACAAGATGCATTTCTATAAAAAGACAGGACATTTTGTTCTTTGCAGAGCATGTTCCGTTATCTAAATAATTGCTGCTTTTGCCATGTGATACTGGCACCAACTCAAATTACAATTTCGATCTGACTGTGATACACTGTGCAGCCCTAATTGAAATCTTCAAATTGAAGTCAGCTACATCTGGTGTAAAAAATAAACAAAGCATGTCTAATAAAAGTGCGACTCATGATGAGGCTAGCAATTAACTGTCAACAAAAACAACACATTTAAGCGGGCTTTGTTTTTAAGGTAATAGCAGTGAATATTAGCGCTCGAAAGCCTCTCTAAACTCTAAACATGTGGTGAAGAGCAGTTCTCAATCTGTTTTTGACTTTCACATAACATCCAGGCATAAGTGTCTACTTGTTTGGGGAAATAGTCATTAGTTTTCCGTATTTACTCCGAGCCAGGAAGTAGCCATAGCCATCTCATTTGGAGCATTCAAGGACCACAGCGCAGAATAGGACAAAGGATGCGTGAGTCAGATGTTATAGAGGGGTTTTTGAATGCCCCTCCCTTCACAGATGTTGAATATGTCCCATGATATTGCAGCCCAGCACCGCCATCAACAAACAGAGCGTCTATAAAATTCCATATTAACCCCCCACAGATACACAAAGCCATAAGGTTGTTATTATTATCAGCTGTCACAATTTTGTTCTGTTCTGTATTACATTTCATGAGTTTTGAAATTGTACTGTTTTCTGACACTACTTTTACTCCAATTTGAGTTATATGGTTACCGAAGTTGCAGTCTTACTTTCTTGGAGTAGCTTAAAGGTGCATTGTGTAACTGTCTCCATGGAGATGTTCTTGCTCTGCCTGGAATATTCCACAGTATGAAACTGCTCTACCTTACATTTATTTAATTGCAGGTAGTTTTATAGCTGAAAAAATACCCATAAATTCTGACTGTGAGCGGGGTTGCCTCTCCATAGATCTGACCTGTAACTTGGTCTGGTTTAGTCTCCATGAAGATAGAAAGGTTTAAAACCATACTGTGAAACATTCCAGACAAAAGAATAACATCTCCATGGAGAAAAGCCTTTGACAGACTCTCCACCAGAAAAGTTACACAATGCACCTTTAAAGGGCCTATATTAGGTTATTTCCTGATCTACAAACAGACCTGGAGTTGTGTTTTGTTTAATTCACACATGTTTAACACGCAAATCCTGTGTATTTAGAGCATTTTGAGCCTTGGAGATGGAAACAGAATAATAATGCAGAATTACTCAGACATGAGCGACAGAAACAAAACACAACTAAAGGTATGTTTTTGTGGAGGTAACGGCATTATAACATAACTTAAAGCTCACAAGAGTCAATTTTGTGTATATGGGACCTTTAATTTTCCCTTTGTGAGTTATAAGTGCCAAAAACCTTAAGTTGACAATCAATTTGTTTTTCTCATTTTTGTGGTGTACCTTTGGACAATTTCACACTGTACATTTTTGTGCATGTAAACACACACCACATATGTGATTCATTGCCCTCACGGCCTTACCCCAGACTGTCTGTCCGACCTGCTTCAGCTCTCTGCCCCTGCACGCTCACTCAGGTCGGCAGATCATTCTTTGCTAGTGCTCCCAAAATGCAAGAGAATAAAGAAAACTGAGTCACTTTCAGTTTTTAAATCAGCTCTTAAAACTCATCTGTTCCCTGTAGTGTTTCGCTGTAATTCATTTTGGCTTTTTAGTGTCTGGTTTGTTTATATGTGTCTATGTTTTTGCAATCTGTGTCTGTTTTATTGCGTTTTATAATTATTTTTGTGTACTGCACTTTGATTAACTATGCTGTTTTTAAAGTGCATTTGAAATAAAGTTGGATTGGACTGGATAATATAGATATCTGATTTCACTGGCCATTTCAACTTACTAAGTGTATGGTATGGTATGATATGGTTTTTATTTGTACATTGACAGTGCGCGACAATACATTAACCAAGACAGAAGTCATCGGAAAGATTATGGTAAAAACATGAATCCTAATTTACACCTGTAGTCCCTGAGCAGGTTGGTGGAAATACTACAAGTACAGATTCAGTGTATATAGACAAACTGACCAAAAGTAAATTAAAACAGATAGTACTTAGGGTTATGGTGTTGAAATACTAATCCGTTCTGTAGTATTCATTGTACTTCCAACGCAGTGTACTTGTACTTTTACATACTGCGCTGTGAAGTAGTGAGCCTTCTGTGTGTGATTAATGTAGTCTGATCTAATTTTACAGGCCATATAATGTACCCACTGTAGTATCTTTTTGACATTGTACCTCCATTACAGTGTACTTGTACTTTTACTTCCTGCGCTGTGAAGTAGTGAACCTTCTCTCCCTCTTTCTTCAGGTCTCGTTAACTTTGAGCAGATGAAAAGTCAGTGATGCTTGGACAGCCCCTGGTGGATGGATTTTAAGAGAAAACAGCAGGAGTAGTTAGAATGTGTATTTGACCTGTACTGCCCCCAACAGTCCATTATGTAAAGTAGCTGAAACACGCACCATGTGACCTTTCATAATTACCATCTCATACTAAGCAAGAAAAACAAGTCTGAAAAGCAACAAGATAAACAACTAAATCAACTGGGGAAAAGTGAAGTAAAAGAATAAATAAGAAAAAATATTTTAAAAGAATATAAGTTTTTGTTTGGTTATATAAGCAAGGAAAAACGTGTAGGCAAGATGATAAAAATAAACAAACTGATGCACTTTCAAAACACTTTTTGTTGATTAAAGTTGATTATATTACATTTACACAAAATTAGAATTAAGTCAAAAAAGTCCTGAAAGCAATAAGATGTTTAAGATAGAACCACGCCTAAAAAGACTTTTGCTTTTAAAGGTGCACTATGTAACTTTTCTTGGGGAGCATCAGTTGTGCCAATGTTTGTTTCCGTGGATATGTTAATGCTTCGCCTGAATGTTCCACATTACTTATGGTTTGATTTCACAACATACTTCAGGCTCCATGGAGGTAGATACATTTAATGCCAGTCTGTGGAACATTCCAGGCGAAGAAACATCATCTCCATGGAGACAAGCAGATGGCACCTTCCAGTTTAAAGTTACATAGTGAGTGCACCTTTAAGCAAAATGGCAAAAATGTAATATCCGTTACTTAAGCTGCTCTACGTTTTGTGTGTGTGTGTGTGTGTGTGTGTGTGTGTGTGTTTTTTTTTAAATAACACACAACAAAAACTGACAACAACAAATACCAAAATCTACAGTCTGTGCAGTTGAACAAAAATAGTTGCACAAAATAGACTGTTATGAGCTTTTAGCCGTGTTATAATGCAGTTACCTCCACAAAAACATACCTCGAGTTGTGTTTTGTTTCATTCATGCGTTTATTATTAGTCTGTCTACGTCTTCAATCAAAAACCTTTGTCCAGTTGACAGAATTTAATTTCTCCTTTGCCATGGATCCTACCTGCATGACTGAGGGATTACACAGACATAATATACTGTGATGTGTGAGCTACTGTGTCCAAATCATTTCCCTTGTCTAATATATCTAATATTATTTTTTATAATCGACTAGTCACTACTTGTCAGTTAATTGTTGCTGCTGTATTACGTATAAAATGAAAGACCTTCTTACAATGTGAATTTAAAGCTCCACTTGTGCTGTGAACGGTAAATAGATCTGAATCAGAGGAGAGAGGATAGAGAGATAACTGCAGTACCTTAACTTCAAAGGCCCCGGGTAAGTCCAGGTGAAGAACAAATGATTTTCGCTTTTATACAATTTCCAAAGTTAAACTCTCATTCATTTCCATTACAAAGCCTCACAGCTCTTTGACAGTCTGTGCACCCTCACCTCCGTATCACTCATAATGCTCTCGGCTAATATCTGACTGCGAATCCGTATATACCGAAGAGGAGAAAAACACATTTAGCTGATTTTAAAACAACTTCAAGGTCCAAAAGGAAAGGTAAAAATAATGGAAAGATGTAAGGAGTAATCATCAAATGACATCTGAAAGTTCTACATTTTGACTGAGCGGAGGAGGTGATAGGATGAGAGAGCCCAGCAAGTGAATTCTGAAAAACATATGTAAAAAAAGAAAAGAAAAGATATTTTTTGGTACATCATTCAGTGAGACTGAAAAGAAGGATGAAATAAGTGACATAGAGAACAACATAGTGAATTTATTGAACAATTTAAAACCAAAAATTTAACAAGAAGCTGAAACCCAGAAAGTTGCTGTAGTTACCGAATTATACAATAGAGAGTAACGAAACTGAATGAATTAGTATAGTTGCCATAGCAGATAACAATTAAAAACAAGATAATGTATCTTTGCAATGGTCAATATCCTCAAAATGACACCTATAGACAGGAAGCTGAAACCATGGACACATGCCATGAAAGATGAGGAGCAAATGAAGAATAAAAAATGTAATATACAACAGCTTAAGCTGCATTACTGAATTTTCTTTGTGTTTTTTATGACACACAACAAAAAGACAACAAATACTAATTAAAGCCGCTTGGGGCATGATGGCCCTCGCCAGATTGTGCATAAAAACAGACCCTCCACCAGAAAAGTTACATGCGCTTTTAAAATTCTAAAAACTGAATAATTCTAGAGGCGAAACTATAAAAACTATGACATATGTCTGTGACTTTTATGATCAGGAGCACGTCAGTTTCACTGATTCAAAGTATTTTTTTTTCTCCCACAATAAACTTTATGCATTCCTACAGGTGGCGCTGTAGCACTGATAATTGTGTTTGACATACAGTATCAAAGGAATCAGGGCCATGCAGTGTATAACTGCATGTGCGTGTAACATTTATGGAAATGTTTTTTTAGGAGTCTTTGCGCCCCTGCTGGCCAACCGTGAAAAATGCCCCATGTGCTTAAAATATTTATTTTTCGTAATCACGCATAGAATTTAACCCCCAAATTTGGTACAAATCTGATAATGTTGACGTTTTATGTCTATGGTAGGGGGCGCTATAGTGTTCACTTTTCCTATACTTTATAGTGTATTATATTCAGGCTGAGATCACGCATTAGTGATTCAATTTTCAGCACGATTGGACTAAGTATGTGCGTGTAAGATTTTTAAAAATATATTTTGGGGAGTCTTTGCGCCCCTGCTGAAAAATGTCCATAATATATTATATTTATTTCAGTGTGGTCATTCCATGCTCCTCACAGTTAAACGCCAGATACTTTAAAAGATGGGTCAAATGCAGAGGGCAAATACCTGGTAATATTACTTTGTTGACTTAATGCACATAATAGTATATATCATACCTTTGTCTTCCTCTCAGCATACTTTCCTCTGAACCAGTGAGGGCTGTATCTTAACAGTTTGTCTTGTTAATTAAGCACATCTTTAGTTTATGGTCTCTTGTGGATGCAGTTCGCAGCTCTCGTGTGGAGTTTGGCACCAGTATTTCGTCACACCATCATGTTCGGAGCTTATATGACTACCCTTTAGAGAACGCCTGGGGAGACGTGACCCATCCTCACACTGAGAAGAACGAAAACGGGAAATTATTCAAGACATTTTAGTATAGAGCTCTCACAACATCCTATAAAAGCAACAAAAGGTCAAGTGCTCAGAACAGATTGGCCACGATACAATTATTCATACGCCGTGCTTGGATTCCATTTTCCAACCAGTAATCATGACTGCAGTGAGTTTTATAACATGTCTAACCTCAAAGAAATAATGTTAAATTAAGGAAAAGTTTGACTTAACATATGACATAAAGAGTACCCTGTACCTTCCCCTATAACCTTAAAGAACACATATTGTCTGCTTTATAGTTCTAAACAATGGCGATATTCATCTTAAACAACTTAATAAAAGAAACAACTCCAGTGACTTCTGCGTTAGAAAACTGCAGTGTCCAGTGGGAGCTGACGTTGCCATAAACGTCATCACATCAAACAGCCGTGAAGTCGGCATCTCTGATGGATGGCAGCACAACACACTAGCGAGCAGCAGGTTTTTATTGTGTGTGCAAAAATGGCTACACAACACTGCGGGATCCTGCGCGTATCACAGATTCAGAAAATTAAAATGGAGAATGAAGTATTGGAGATAGCTGGGACTGTATGAGATGTGAGGACACTTCATCCAAAGAGTGAAGGACACTTGAATATTTTTGATGGACCTTTAATGTCCTTTTTTATCTTTGTCTGTCTGTTTTGCCTGATGTAAATAAAACAGTTACTGAAATAAGACCTTTATACAAGGGAATTTGTAACGCAAAGTAAGCACAGAGCAGTGGGCATGTACTGGTCAAAACGGTGGATGACCAGAGCAATGATGTCTAGAAAACAGGAGAATAAAGATTACTCAACAAATCACTATAATACAACTAAGAGTGTAAATGAGAAGGGGAAACAACTGTACCATGGTAAAAAGTTCTAAAGAGTCAATTTAAAATGTATTGCAACCAACCATTGATCTGCACACATTTCTGAATCATTGCTCCATACAACGTTCACTTCATTACTAACTTCAGTGACCTTTTAAGTCAGGTTTAAAAAATAGCCAGTCGATGTCAAGTGACAAAACAGTCATTACGAGCGAAGAATACCCGGCCACGTCTTATAATTGTCCCTATAAGTCTGGAGTCAGGGACAGAGGACAACAAAGCAACAATGCACACAAAGAGAAATATTTCCCAAGAACAATCAATAACACCACCATTATTAAACAGATGAGCGATTGAAATGCATAGCAGTATGACGGCTTATCTTCCTCATACTAATCCACTATTACGGCTAATATATGAAGAGCCAATGCTGCAGAACAAACGCAATGGCTGACCTATATTCACATCTGAGTCAGGCTACAACACGGAGCCATATGGTCTATAGCATAAGATCGTGGCATTTATAATTATGTAGGTTGATTATGTAACACAAGCATATTGGTGTTTTTATAATGTGGCTAATAGGAGGCATGGGGGGTTTAATGTTAACATAATAGTAACATGTGCACCAATGACCTTTCCCATTAGAGCCCGTGTAAGGAGCATTGATTCCCTCACATGCCATAGTCAATAGGGCCATAAATGGTTACAGGCTGGTCTAATTCAGCATACATCAGGTTGAGTGAAGGAGCTATTGGCCGTGGCTGCTCTGGTTATCAGCTGGTAATTGTGTTAAAGTCTTATTGGGTGTCACTCAGGGCCCTCCAACCACAATTGACCTACTGCTAATGTCTGCTCAAGGATTCGAAGGGTGTTATAACTATCCTTCACATGACCTTGATTAAAGAGATAAAATGTACAGGTTTTACCCTGTTCTGGTGGGGGGCGATCCCGCTCAGTCAGAATGCTTGTTTTTGTAGGTATTTTTGAGCTATAAAACCACCTGTTATTGAATAAATATGAGGTAGAGCTGTTTAATGTCATACTGTGGAACATTATCCATAGAAACAAGCAGACGGACCCCCAACCGAAAAGTTACACCCTGTAGCTTTTTTGAGAGTGTGACATTAAACTTCGCTAACTTGCATTTATTAAATCACAGGTGCTTTAATTGCGCAAAAATAAAAATAAGAGAAACATGCATTCCTACAGTGCATGGGGTCACCGCTCCATAGATTTGATCTGTAACTTGACCTTGTGGCATCACCTTCTTCTTCTCCATGGAGAAATAGAGTTGTATGCCTTTCATATCAAACTTGGATTATGTGAGTGGTTGGATATCACACTAAATATGAGTAAGGAATATGTACAGAAATATAATAAATGTAATAAAAAACTCAATATTGCTGACGTTTCTTCTTCTTTTGCTGAGAGGTTATCAGGAGATGCGATGCTTCCTACAAAGGATGCATGGCCAGACTTGAATAGACAATAATATGTTGAGGATTCATATCTCTGTGTCCTGTAAAGGTGGTAAATACAATATCACTAAAGCTACTGCTACTGCCTGGATTTAGTTCCCAAGGAAAATAAACACTATGTAATAACCCATTTCTATTACTTTTAACCCACATCGCTTAAGAATTCCTGATTTTCAAGGACTGCTTGAGAACCTTTTAATATAATATGTAAATTCACAGTAGGGCTGCAACAGTCATCCCAGTAGTTGACAGGAGAGCGATCATTTCTAGTCAAACTGGTTTATTGTTATTACAGGGTTAGAATGTCTAATGTATCATATAAAACTGCATGTTGTTCTTTTTTTTTTTTTTTTTTTGCCATTTTTTGTTTACATTTTGTCATGTCAAGATGTGAAAATGTCCCAAATATTTAACCTTTTTGAAGTAACACTTTGCCTGTGCCCGCCCATCCCTTCTGCCCCTGGCCCACATACACCATCTCTGATCTGTTACAGAAAGTGCTATTACACCCCCCTCTCTCTCCTGGGACCACTCCGACCAGGTTCTGCCATCTCAGCTCGGGATAAAAACAGCTAACCCCCCACTGCTCCCAGAAATGAGGATGTCTGAAATGGGGACCAAAGTTCTCCCCTCGGGTTAATAGGGTCCTTGGATGAGATCATGTGTTTGATGGGAGCAGAGACAGAAGAGAAAAGTAGAGGTGAGGACTTTTTAACACAAAGATCCCGTAGATTCCTGCTACGCTCTTGGCTGACTCACCTACTTGTGCGCCCGATTGCCCTTCAGATGTTTTTGAAGGAGGACATTAACTTGTAGGAGATAAGATTTCATGGTGTAATTGAGGCTTTGGGAGCAGAATGGAGTTTGGGTTTGTAACAGAGGAGGAGGGAGGAGAGATAACCAAGTGGAGAGGGAGAACTACAATCACATTACGGCGACTGAACTACTGCGTTTTTTACTTTGTGGGAGACGAGTCTGAGATTTTTATGGGACCTTTTTTGCCACATAAAATTCTCCTCACCACAATCTATTTTGCAGCTAACAATAAAGCTATACTTAGTCTTATGAAACAAAAATTATTATCAGCATTTACCATGGTGACACAATGGGCGATCTATTAGCAAACACAGACAAAAACGTTTTCTGATAATACAAAAATGGATTTAAACTGCACATTTTCAGGAGCCTGTGATCAATATGAGCATTGATGGTCCTGTTTAGGTGTTTGATTTTCAATAAAAAGATGAGCGTGACTAACTGAAAAACTGTTGGCGAATGTGAGCGAGCTTGTGACTGTTATGTTACTCGAGAGGGGCTAGTTCCCTCTAAATCAGTTCTTGACTAAATCAGATTGAGTTGAAAATAAAGCTCAGATTAAAGTCTAATTTGAGTAATACAGCTTCTAACAGAGTAGTGCGTTCAGTTAGCATCATAGGAACCTATCATATTGATCAATATCATATTTTTAATGTATTATTAGCCTGGAAGCAAAAAGAAAATCTAGAAGATGGCTTCATATTGTTTTCAATGAGCTCATAGGCGCATGGGCGCAAAAATAATTTTCTTTTCCGCATTTCTTCCTCAATAGGACCAGCTCCTCCCATCCGTGTGACGTCTGTACACTGCACGCCGTGGTCCGTTTTTGTCAATCAGAACAATAGCTGCTAGAGAGCGCAGACTCAAAGCTGGGCAAGGCTAAGACATACAAAGCTAGCTTTTAGATGCTTTGAGGATTTAAAAAATGTAAAAATGTTTATGTTGTGAAAATAGAAAAGAATCTGTACAAAGTCCGACCTTTGTGAAAGTTGTGGATGTCCTGTCACGGGACACAGGATCTCCTGGAGCTGCAGAACCAATGAAGCAGCTACTGGTCAGTCTCGAACCGAGACAGAGGGGGAGTGTTTTATCCAGTTCTTATTATAGATCCATGATTATGAGCCTGAGGTCTTAATGCTGATATGGATGAATACTACAGTTATTCAGAAAAGGTTCAACTTTGTTTTATTTAAGTTTTCAGTATCAGTAGCTCTTCCAATCAGTATCATGTTTAGATTATTATTTGGATTATTAGTTGTAGAACATTCACATTACATTAGTTTATTACAAAAATACATGACCTGCGCCCCCAAGTGGTTGCACTCTGACTATGGCAGAAAATGGAAGTGAGATTACTGACCTTCACAGAGACACATGGTGATGCCAGCTCTCATGGCCTTATTAGCGACAGCAGCTAAAACACCTTACCTGATCCGCGCACACACACACTCACATTAGGGGGCACTATATGTCACTGTGTCGCGGATCAGGATGTGGCCATCTCGTTAAAAAGGTTACAGTGCAGTACTAGGGGACACTCAATTTTTCTCAATTCTGCTTTTCACACAGACACAGACAGGCTAGGCCACATCGGAAGACCAATCACTGTTTCTGTCCAACTGGAATTTTATGAGCATAGCAACACCATGGCTACACAAAAAAGTTTTAATTAGGAATTATTATCCAGTATCGGTTCAGTCGATATCCTGGCTGGGCATAAAAATGTATGTAATAAGACTATTTACTGGTCATAATTTGCCCAGAAAGCCTCATAATGTTTGAACTTTTAATTATACAAAGTTGTTCTGTAGTTGCTAGTAGGATAAATAAAAGAGATTTAATCTTATTTTATTTCAGTTTAAAGGAAATAAATATTTTCAGTCTTCAATCAGTTGATCCTTAAAGCTACAGTATTGAAACTGGTATCAGAACTGAAAAAGCTTGGTCAGTGCATTCATAGTTTTAATATTAGACATTATGAGACAGATGATTTACTCTGGTGCTAGACAAGCTGGAAGAGATATTTTCCAATTCACACACCCGCATGCATAAAACGATATCAGGGAACAAATGCATTGAAAAGGAAAGGGCACATAGAGTATAAAGCCAATGCACCATTTTACAAGCAAGAGGACGGGCCAATAAAGTGAAACTTTAGTTTGAGATTTTCCTGCTTAAAAATGAGCACAGATATGGGCTTTGACCCCCATAGAGTCTGGGTCCACACACACACACACACGCACACACACACACACACACACACACACACACACACACACACACACACACACACACACACACACACACACACACACACACACACACACACACACACACACACACACACACACGCACACACACATACAGTACAATGCAATCAGACTGCTGCAGTGCCCTGGCCTACTTCATATTCATCAGCTTCATAAAAGTACTTTCAGAATACTCAGACAATTAACTCAGAACAATATCACCTAAATTATGCTAGCTTTGATTACAGAGGAGAGTGGATACAAACACCTGGGACCCACTGGAAGTCTGGAGGTCTTGGTCAGGAGAACCTGTTTGGCGGATGAAGGATTAATAATATTGAGTACTTTAGGGTAATGGGGGAGACCAGAGCATCCACTACATTTAAAGGTACAGTGTGTAACTTTCTTAATGTAGTACATCACATGATAATTCCATGGAGACAGAAAGTTAAAACCATATTTCGGAACATTATCAATATATTTTATGTGGAAGATAATACCTTCTATAGACCTAAGATTAGTGGAGATGGAAGCCCCCACATCATATGTTTTTCAGTGCAATAAACACAACCAAAATAAACTAAAATATTCTAGTTTGTTTGTTTGACTAAAAGTTACGTACTGTGGCTTTAAATCAGGCATGTCCACACTATGCAAACTGGCCCATGTTACTGTATATTGTTAATAACAATAATAAGCTATATTGTTACTGTGTCTTATTGAAGATCTAAGCATGAATAAAGGTTCGGTGGCACATTCTAGCCTTTTATAAATGCACATATTTTAATTATTGACTGTAGCTCTCAGTCAGTAACCCGCTTCAGATGTGTTTTGATACGCAAAAAGGTTCCACAGTATGGTATTAAACATGTGTCTTACATTTATTCAGTTACAATTTGTATTGTCTTTTAAATTTCGGATAAAGGCACTGACTGTATGAAGAAGTGGACTAACCGAATGTGACGTCACCCACTGTGTTCAGATCCAGATCAGGTAGAACGGGTTCATACGATCATTTTAAGACCAAAATGATGAATTCAGAGCAGCAGAGAGGGACGACAATATTTCAATGTCAGTGTCAATGGGAGCCAGGGTCAGTAGGAGCCAGAAGCGACCCCATGCAAACTTCCTATTTGGATCGCAGTGACTAGCACGTTATGTTCACTTTATATGTTGCCACAGCCACATTACTGAACCACCTTACTGAGGCTATACATTAAAAGATTTATTTTTATTTTTATATTGAACAAACAACATGTTCTGAGAAGAAAAGAAATACATATGAAGTTGTTACAAATATAGAAAACTGTTACATGGCAACCTTCAGGCTTTAAGAACCATATAAGCAGATGTTTGAAGAAGTCCGTGTGACCTGAGGCGCTTCATTACTGTTATGTACAAGTTTTAGACTTTAAACTTTCTCTCACCAAACATCGTTATAGCGCTGAGTGTTTCTCCAGTGCCAGTCCAGCCCACAGTCCACTCACTCAGATAAAACTGCAGGTCAAAGCACCAAAGGTCAAAGTTCAAGAATCTGAACTGGTGCATTGAGGTTTGGGGTCATTATTTTGTTCTTGGTGCAAAAGCGTTTGGTGTTGTGTCTGTGCTGAACCAAAAGAGTCATGAGATCCTTTTACAGTGTTCGATTGCTTTAAATGCTATTTTACCAGACTTAAAGGTGCATTATGTAACTTTTTGTTTGTGGGTCCATCCCCTGCTTGTTTCTATGGATATGTCATTGCTCTGCCTGGAATGTTCCACAGTAAGATCTCTACATTACATTTATTATTCAATTAGAGGTGGCCTTATAGCTAAAAAATAATAAAAACAATTCTCATTGTGAGCGGGGTTGCCGCTCCACAGATCTGCCCTGTAACTTGGTCTGGTTTGGTCTCCATGAAAATAGAAAGGTTTAATACCATACTGTGAAACATTCCAGACAAAGTCATAACATCTCCATGGAGAAAAGCATTTGATGGACCCTCCACCAGAAAAGTTACACAATGCACCATTAAACTTAAACAATGATGCTTGTTGCCCATGGACACAACAAGTCTTATACTTCACATTGGGGTTGTCAAAAGAATTGAAAAATCAGATAAGAATCAATACTAAACCTAGTATCTGATCTTGAGCTGTATCAGAACAAGTATAGGACCACACAGACTAGTGCAAACATAGACCACTATGGAACTACCCCTGTGACTGTGGGACCACACTGATGTAAGACCACATGGTAATATAAAAAAGTACTATGATTTAATGTTGAAAATCACATTCTATTGTCTAATGAAAGAGTGTTATTTATTATCATTGTGGTATTGGAATTGGTATTGAGTATCAAGTCTATTTCTTAGTATTGAAATCAAGTTTTAAATTTTAGTATCGTAACTACACTACTTTTCACAGCTAGCATCACTTCATTTAATACAGAGGAGTCACAGAGGGCAGATTTCTAACAATATTGTAAGAGGAGAGCCACAGACAGGTGATCGATACAGTGTGTCACTGAGACAGGTGAGTCACTGTTCCTTTAATAAGGCCTGGAACAGTCATTTTAGGTCTGCATAATACAGTATAATGCCATTGATTTTATACTGGTAGAATTACTTGAATTTACAGTAAAAAAGTTCATCTGGACCAATTCAGCAGGAGGTCTGAAGATGAAAAAAAATTGCTCTGAGGACCACATTCAGACGTTAAATTATTTTGAGTGACTCGCTTCATTCGCGTGTCAAGGACACTCGAGTTTGGGAATTTGGTCTCGCGAGTAAATCCGTTCTATTCGCTCTGAATGCTCCAGAAGGACTAACTGGGGTGCCCTCTGTGTCTGTTGTTTTCATTTTGAAAAATGGCGGACTTGGACTACATCCAGCGGGTTACGGTGTTTTATTTAATGTGGAGGAGATGTGAACCAAGGCATGCTCGGCGCTGTTTTTGGGTTCACCCAATCCCCCAGCCAGGGAGATCTACCAGAGCAATGCTGTCACTGCATCTGGTTGTTTGATGACCTGCTGCTTTATTCAATTCTCTGATCAACCCAGTACATAAACACCGGACCACATAAATCTGTAAACAGTATGACATTGTAACTGGTTTATATGTGGACTTTACTCATTCCTCTTGATTTTTTATGAAAAAAAAAAAAAAAAAAAAAAAAAAAAATTAAAAAAATCCTTGAGATGTTATATTTTCTGTGGGCTGTCTTAAAACTAGAGGAGCTTTTTTAAATAATGTTTTAGTTATTGCCACAATCCTATGTGTTTGTTGGTGTATACTTATATTCTATTGTCAACTATGATGAAACATTAATAGTTACAAATGGTTTATACATAACCAGTAACACATATGATATGATGTGTGTAAAATCCCTCAGGCGTCCAGGCAGAATCCATCTTCAGTTCTGAACTGAAGAAGCAGCTTGGATGAGCTGTGAAACGTATCCGACCAAATAAACTTTTGCCAAATATGATATGATATTAATGATGTGCATAAAAAGACTGTAGAATGACATTTTTGTAATGTACAAAATACATAATGTACAATTACAGAGGCCCGAATACAAAAGGATGTTCCTTGGAGAAGGGAAGAGCTGAGGGACAGAATAAAGGAAGGGAAAGAGACTGGTGTAGGTCCTGCTCTGCTGAGCTTATGTCACTATCAAACACGGCCCTGATTGGTTGACGTGGCGCAAATGGATGCAGAAAGTTCAACATTTTCAACTTAGGCGAAGTCGCCGCTTCATTCGTGTGTCCCTACTGTTTCGCCCATTCGCACGTCAACTCCAGATTCGCACAATCGCGCCGCCCAATTCGCTTCATTGGCGCTGCAGAACTGTTACTCGTGCAACAACGCGCCTTTACATAGGGTTAACACGTAAATCACTCGCTTTTGACGCGCCAGACGCTTTCAGTGGGAACAGGGCTTAAAGGTGCACGTTTTTTTTTTTGTTTTTTTTTTTTTAAATCCTTTATTATCCCTGTAGGGAAATTAAAAGGATTAGGTTTAGGGTTAACCCATAAAAACTGATGTAATGAGACTATCTACTGGTCATAAGAAAGTCTCATCATAATATTTGAACTTTTATTTATACAAAGCTATTCCGTAAACAGCCCATGTGATGGAAGGTGAAAAAGTCGTGTTAAAATATATTCTTCTGCTCATTCCATGCTAAAGACAACACTAGCTGTCTATGTGGTGGGACAGGGCCGTAATAGTTTAATGGTGTATTTGATCGGGCCATAACAGAACCTCACACACTGTCCCAGAGGTGGTGGTTTTGAGCCTGTAGCACATTGTACTGAGTAAAGCAGGTTCATCACAGTTTTATATGGGTTTATATACTGTATATTTACACACACTCACACTCACGCACACACGGCAGTAGACAGAAGAGAGACAGAGGACAAATGAGGACATCCCCTTGTGTCTTTGAGGAGGGATTATAACTGTCTGCCTGACCATTACAGGAATCAGCAGGGACAGTACACTCTGCTCTCACGCTGAAGGATGACAAACATATTTCCTACTAAAAGAAAAGAAGTACACTGTTTATTTTTGTATTTATTTTATTTGTTATTTTTCACAATTTATGCGAAATAATGTGGTTGTTAATTGGACCCCGAACAATTGTTTTCCTTATTTCCTTTACTAAAATATGCTGATTAAACTGACATTTCGCGTTAAGACGGGGTAAAGCAGCAATTATTCATCTTGATTCAACCATAGCAATCAGGTATGGAGGTGCAACTTAACAATCGCATTTGCATAGGGTTTCTATTTATCTAATGTCCAGCTGGAGACAAATTTTCTACTCTGTCTTACTTTCTTGTGCTAATTTTTGCATAAGTTTTTGAAGTGTTGGGAAGCCAGTTTTTAATTTGAAACTACTGGAGATACTGTCAAATCTACTCAAATGAAAAGCTTTCAAAAATCATCATAGACTTTCTGCATAGTTTTATCTGATACGCACCGTCAAAATCTGTCTCCAAATCTAGTTTATATTTCTAATGCTGACACTGATGTTTTAAGATGTGGTACATTCAACTCGACTCTTGTTATCTCATCCAAAAACAGGCCTGGAGTTGTGTTTTGTTTCATTCACACACCGTAGTTTAGTAACAAAGACCGAATGAGTGTTGAAATTTCAGAACAAGCTAGTCAGGTAAATGTGAGTGTAAAACTGCATTGCACACACCTTTCTCACACTATTACTGCACATGAAGAGGGGCACAGAGCACACAGAGTAAATGTGCTGAGGCAGGGATAAAAATATAACTGATTCTGCAGAAAGGAGGGGCAACCGATACTGTCCCACTCCACGGGGCGCTCTCCATGGTCCTGAACAATACCCACAAGTCAATCGCACACCAAAACACACACAGACACGAGGACTGTCTCATACAAGCTTGGTGCGCAAGTTATTATTTCGTTAAAGGTGCACTATGTCACTTTTTCCTAATTATTTAAAGGGTCTGATTTTTAACTCCATGAGTGAGGAACATCATGTGTTAGTGTGAACTGTAGCCCCGTCCCCTTAGTCCTTTCTACCGCTTTGATATTGCACGCACGGTTTATATCAGTCTCTATCCTCTTAATGTTGCACTTTCACTCTTGCACTCTTGAAAATTCAGCATGACAGAGAATCCTTTGGTTTCCCTTAATTCTTAGCGAACAACGTTTGTAATTGGATGAAAATAAGTGACCCTATCTATCTTTAAGACATGAACAGGCAGAAGCAAAGTGTAGTGTGGATAAGGTTATGCACATTTTTCTATAAATAAACCATGTCAGCATTATAACAAATTCAGTTCTGTTTCAAGGTCATGTTCAATTTACAATAAAATTAATTGTCGCAACACTGCTGTTTTTGACATAATGAAGTTTGTCTGTTATAAAGCAAAATGCATGCTAAAGATCATGCACACATTTAAATAACCTGTTATTTATAACACAAAGACATTAATCAAGTAAATGTTAGCAAATGAAAAACTAGACAATTTTCTTAAAAACAAAACAAAACAAAAAACTAAACAGACAAATGAGGTTCCTCTGGTCTTCTCATAATGTATTTGAATGATTTATTTTTTCAGACTAAACCAAGGTTTAGTCTGAAAATAGAACTATTAAAGGTGACTCTTGTGAGCTTTAAGCCATGTTAGAACAGTGTTACCTCACCAAAAACTTATCTGGAGTTAAGTTTTGTTTAATTCACACATGTTTAAGTAATCCTGCATTATTAGTCTGTCTACATCTCCCAAGCTCCAAATGCTCTGTTCCATCTTGTGATGTCATGAAGTGGTAGTTTTCAAGTTAACAGCTCCTTTAACCTTTAGTTCAATAGAAATGGACAATTCCAGTATTGAAATTATCCAAATGTTTCTAGTGAAGTTGTATAGCATTTAAAAACACAGTGGTGCACTTTTTGTATTACCACATGACATCACAAGGTGGAACAGAGTGTTTTCCGTTTGAACTGAGCCTAAATATGCAGGATTTGTGTGTTAAACATGTGTGAATCAAACAAAATACAACTCCAGGTATGTTTTTGCTGATTGAACAACATTATAACACAGATAAAAAAATAACGTAATATGGACCCTTTAAAATCAAAATCAAAATGTTTCACTTCTCACACTGCTCGGTAATCCCAGGATACCAGAACCAGCATAATTCGAAAATGACATTGCTAACTGTGCCCCAGATCTTCACACATGTAAATTGTCTGGCTGTATGTATGAGGCTGAAGGGTTTAAGCTCTTAAATCAGATGACAGTGAGCACAGCCGTAGCACTACAGGCCTTTAGCTCGTATGGCTATCATGGCAAGAAGCTATTAGGCTAATCCCGTCCTCGAGTCCAAATACAGATTACAGATGGAGTGGAGAGGATCCATATCTCTGCTCTGGACTCAAATGTCTCCTCATGCTTTACTCCAGATTAGTTAATAGGTGAAACATGTGCCAGTAAAGGGACAAGGCAAGAACACATGGTTTCTTATAGTTCAGGTACACTGGAATTGTTATAGATGACTTTTAAAGGCTGATATTACGATATGTTCTGGTCTGGTTTCCTGTAATGTTTCCTCATCAAAAACATACCTGGCGTTTTGTTTTATTCACACAAGCCACAAAGGTGAATAGGGTGAATTGGGAATAATCTGTTAATATCTGATAATATTTCATAAAACTCAAGATCTGGACATGAGTCCCTGCGCTCGCACTGTGTTGCAGTAGCTCACTGCTCCTGACAGGTTGACCCACCAGCACTGGTTGAAGAATGGCTCAAATGCAAAAAATACATTTTCCCCAATAAAGTATACCTTACCTTAAAGCCTTTTTTCACTCTTGAGATAATCACAAATATGAGTATAAGTATACAGTATATATTTCTAACATGTATAGGTACTAGAAAAGAAAGCTCTGCACTGAAAAAGGGCTTGACACCGAAACGTTATTAAAATAATACAGTCTGTTTTTTCTTTTCTACAATTTCTGTCTTTGGACCCAGCACGCAGACACAACTTTTATCTGATGTGCATCTCTCTATCTACAAGTACTCACATGGTATATATTTATGGTATTTTCTACACCAGTGCAAATAAAGTAAAAGCCTAAAAAGACTTTTGTAAGGACAGAGCAGAGAGTTCATCTTGCCGACAGCCCTATAGCTCTAATAATTCTAACAGAGTGCACATGAGTCCCAGTGGTATTTATTTGGATTTATGCACAGATGAAACCCAATATGAGTGAAAGGAGGAACGCGCCATGACGGTGAATTCGGTTATGCAAATGAGGCACAGTAATAATATGATTCTACATCCCTGCTCCCCACCCCCAGACCGAGAACCGCTCCCATTTTCATTTGACGGGATTTACATAAGCAGCATCTATAAGCTTGTTCTCTCTTGACCCCGGTGATGACGCCAGTGACACGGCAGGTTCACAGTCTGGGGAGGAGCGGTGCGGAGGCAACTCAGCGACGTTAGCGTTAGCAGATGATGATATTAAGGTATGAAAATGTCACAGAGAAGTGTAGAGGAGTCAGTTGTCAATAGCACTCCAGCTCTGATTGTGTTAATAAAGTCAGTGTACAAGAAAAACTGAATCTCCACAGACTAAGAAATGATTCAAATATTAATCAAAGCAGAATTATTGTGCTTGGGGATTTTTAATTGGCAGCTTCTGTGGCAGTAATGGAATATTTTTAGAATAAATTTTGGTTTTGGAATAGTTTTAGACTGAAACGCATTCATTTGTGAGGTTTAGTTTTAATAAGAAAAAAAGAAAATTAGACTGATTTCTTTTTATCATTTCACCCAGCCGGAGAGACAAAACAAGTCATTAAGCTATCAAGCTATTAAGACTTCAAAAAGCAGATTCAACTATGCATATCATATCATAGAATGGCAAGAGAGTATTTCCTAATAACAAAACGAAAAGAAAAGAAATGTAATACAAATAGTCCATAAGTAAAGGTACAAATATATTGATTTAAGTCAAAATATATGAACTATACAATATATAATTAAGCAGGATGATTAGATTGGTGGACCCTCCCCTGTTGTATTCTCACATATCACCACTAGATGCTGTCTATGTTACTGCTGTCTGATAGTGTGCAGCTTTGGCCTGACAGAAGAAGACCAGAGAGCAC
Organism: Taenioides sp. WSHXM2023; assembly: GCA_029959045.1. NCBI lineage: Eukaryota > Metazoa > Chordata > Actinopteri > Gobiiformes > Gobiidae > Taenioides > Taenioides sp. WSHXM2023. The sequence goes on from CM057085.1 coordinate 10,843,948, forward strand.
AGGTGAGACTGAACAAAGGTGAGGGGAACAGGTTTCACATCTGCCATCTACTCGTAAAAAAAATCCAAATAAACATACAGATGGTAGCTGAATTCATAACTATAGGAATCCTCTCTTGATAGAAAACAGTGTGATGTAAAACAGCGCAATAAATACAGTTTGATTTGGTCTGTTTCCCAGAACACAAATGCATGTTTTAGCTCTAGTTTGTGTGCAGCTCTCAGAAGGAAGGTCTGATTGCCCCAGCAGGCAGGGGGTCTCCTCTGGTTTAAACGTACACACACACACACACACACACACACACACACACACACACACACACGCACACACACACACACACACCCGCCCACACGCTAAGGCCTCGTGTTCTGAACCGGGGCAGATTTCAAACCCGTCTGCTCCTCTCGTCCCATCACATTGTCTCCTGAGCAGTTTGGAATGAGAGGGAGAGATGACCTATAAACAACTCCACACGGAAGAGAAGACTGAGGAATCAAATATTTACAACCAGTTTTCTAACGCGGAAGTCAGCAGATGTGTTTCTTTTATTAAGTCGTTTTAGATGAATATTGCACTGAATATTTAAATGTGCAAACTATAAAATAATGATCCATAACATAATTATAACCGTACAGCAGACACAAGCACAATATGCCTTCTTTAAGTCAGTGCGACTATAGATCAACATAAACTCAAATTACTGACATATAGTAACAGTGTGACATCGCACCCATGACCTAAAATACACATAACAACACATAATAACATTTGGCTCTTGACTTTACACAAAAAAACTATTAACTGTGTAAAACCATGTTGACCACAATGCATTTGTATATAGTCAAATAAATAAAAAGCTTTAAAAAATGCATTTTTTTTTTAATTCAATCAGCCCTAAAATATAGGATCATTTATTTACTACTAAAATGTTTGACATTTTTGTAAAACAGGTCTAAATCATGTGTGCAGTTTTACATATAAAACTCACTTTCTTTATATGGTGGTTATATCGTAGTATCCATGGATTTCCAAGTAATGCAAAATTGGCTCTGTTGCCATAGCATGAAAAAAAAAATCTTGAAAGGTGAAAAGTGCTCAAAATGGTGTCTATAAACAGGAAGCACAAACCACAAACAGAGCCTTTCACTGTGACTGATGCAGGCTGTAATTCCCTCACTGTTCTGGGATCACAAGTGCTCATTTGCATATGTATGATTGGCCTGCACAATAACTAATCTTGACAACACACATGGTTTCAATACACTCCAGTGGCCTAAAACCTCCAACCAAATCCCACATTCTCCCCACAATTAAGGCACTTTTTTGCATTACCATTACTCAGCAGGGGCCAGATAACAGCTGCAGCCCAGGAAACAGAAATAGCATCTATTTGTGTGTGGAGAGACCAGCGGTGCAGATCCTAAACCCCTTTTTCCTGACGGTGGTGAGGTAATCGTATAGTGCAGAGACGGGGTGTAGTACCTGCGCCGGCCACTAGGGGGTAGAGGTCCGCTGCTGTGTTGTACTGGTAGATAGAAGGTGTTGGAAGAGATGAGGGAATGGCTTTGATTTGAAATGCCTTGTAAATATGTCAAAGAGGTTGTTAAAGCAGATCATAAAGGAACAGAGGAGCCACAGTGCAAATGTCAATGAGTCAGTGTTTCAATAAGCACACTGTAAAACATAACAGAGCGTCTTACAAAATACAAGTTCATTATTCATAGTGAGTCCATTTGAGTAAAGCGTTTGGACCCAATGCTTTTTGATCTATATATCTATCTGATACGTTAATCAACTTAATTAGCTGTGTGGTTGTGCGGCTCAGTGGGTAGGACTATAGCGCATATGCAGTAAAACAAGGAAGTCATTTTTTGCTTGAATTATGTTTCCAAATGACTCTTCCAAGATTTGTTGTTTTAAATTACCTGGAGTTGTGCTTTATTTCATTCACACATGTTTGAGTATTCCTGTATTATTAGACTGGCTGCATCCCCAAAGCTCAAAATGCTCTGTTCCACCTTGTGATGTCATGAAGCGGTAGTTTTCAAGTTAATAGCTCCTTTTACCTTTTGTTTAGTAGAGATGGGTAATTCCACAGGAGATCACGGGGTGGAACAGAGTGTTTTCTGTTTGAGAAAAGAACACAGCCTAGATATGCTGGGTGTGTGTGTGTTAAACATGTGTGAATGAAACAAAACACAACTCTATAATAAATCAGGAAATAATGCAATATGGGTGCTATGTAACTTTTCTGAAGGTGGATTGCTTATTTCCATGGAGACATTATTGCTTGATCTGAAATGTTTCACAATAGGGCATTAAACTTATTTATCTGATTAAAGACAAGCAGTTGACGCCACCAGGCAGATCTGTGAACCGGCAACCCCACTCAAAGAAAAATGCACAGACAAATTTCAGGCGAATCAATAAGATCCCCATGGATGTTTTATAATTACATGCAGATAGCACACAGCTCAGTCTAATTTTGAACTAAAGAACTGTTTTTACAATATATCTGTATTAAACAAACAAAAAAAGCCACCTTAAGTTGTGGTGTTTTACAGTGTAGCCGAGGAGGAAGCTCTTGCTCAAAACATTGGATTTTGTGGAATAGATAAATCGCCAATAAATCGTCCTCCCCCTGACAGCATAATAGCCCGGGTCTTTCTCACAGGCAGTAATTGTGCTTTTTAATTGTGCTGTTGTGAGCGGTGACACCTCGTCACTCAAGGCTCCTCCGAGCTCCTCTGAGTGGGCTGCTGTCAGTCACAAGAGCAGGACAGGTGTGTGTGTGGAGGGGGAGGTCTGTATATTTAACCCTGTGTATGTCACTCCAGAGAGATACTGAGGAGTGAGAGGTTTGATTAGCAAGAGGAGAGGGGAAGGAGAGAAAGAGAGGGTGAGTGAGAAAGAATGAGAGCGACAGAAAGAGAAAGAGACACAGAGAGAGAACGAGACAAAGAGATAGAAACACAGAGAGACAGAGAAAGAGACAAAGGGAGAGACAGAGGGAGAGAGAGTGAGAGAGAGAGAAAGAGAGAGAGAGATACACACACAAAGACAGAGAGAGAAGGGGGAAACAGAAAGAAAGACAGAGAAAGAGAGACAAAGAGAGAGAAAGAGACAAAGAGATAGAAACACAGAGAGATCTAAGTGAGTGAGAGAGAGAGAACGCGAGAGAGACAGAGAAAGAGACAAAGGGAGAGACAGAGGGAGAGAGACTGAGAGAGAGAGAGAGAGAGAGATAGAGAGACAAAGAGAGAGACAGACAGACAGTGAGAGACAGAGAGAAAGATAGATAGAGACAGTGAGAGATAGAGAATGAGAGAGACACACGCAAAGACAAAGAGAGAAGGGGGAAACAGAAAGAAAGACAGCGAGAAAGAGAGAGACCAAGTGAGAGAAAAAGAGAGAGCACGTGAGCTAGTCCTGAGTAACAACATTGATAAGTAGTAAAGGCACTGTAACATAGGCTGTATAAGATGACTGACAGTTATTCATGAAGATTTGAGTATTTTCATGGATATATTCTGGGTAGCAAGACCACACCGTGAAATGAAATCAATTTAGATTGATTGAAAACAAATTCTCTAGGTGTGTAGATGCTAATTAGTGCTGGTGCAGTTCTACACGGCCATCATGGAGCCCATCCTCTCCTCCTCCATCACCGTGTGGTACATACATTTTTAAAATACTACTACTACCTCTTTTTTATGTCAAATCTCAAAAGAACATTTTGAATTTTATAGAGTAGATATGTTACTTAAAGGTCTTATGTTACTCAATATTGACTCTTGTGAGTTTTAAGCCATACTACAAAGCTGTTACCTCATCAAAAACATACCTGGACTTGTGTTTTGTTTCATTCACACATGTTTCAGTAATCCTGGTTTATTAGTCTGTCTACATCTCCAGAGCTCAAAATGTTCCACCTATCATAAAGTGATAGTTTTCAAATTAACAGTTACCTTTTGTCATTAGTTAAGTAGAGATTAGCGTTTCCAGGTTTGAAATCATGCAAATGATTCTAGTGAAGGAGTATGGTGTTTAAAACATAGTGAAGCACTTCCTGTATTACCAAATGACATTACAAGGTGGAACAAAGTGCTTTGTTATTATTATTATTATTTTTAAAGAAAATAGTATGTATGTATTTACCTTGTTTTAGCTGCTATATACTCTATTGTATTTTTATTTTTTTTTTTATCATATATGTTACTGTTTATCTTCTGTCCTTTTTCAGCTGTATAAACCCATATAAATACAGTATATTCTGTCTAAATTATTGTGCAGTCCACCCTGTGCTTGGAGTGTATCAGCTGATAAAATATCATTTGCGTTTCCACAGGTGGCGGTGGCGTCGCCCTCTGCACGTGTCATCACAAAGGGACACATCCCAAACACCTCTCTCCCCTCCATCTCTCTCTCCCCCTCCCCCCTCACTCCCTCGCTCCCTCCAGCGCCGGCTGCACTGAGATACCATCACTTTGTTGAGATGAGACGCGGGCATCAGGGGCCAAGGGTTGGCTCAGGCTGCCTCCCTGCACCTACGGGTGACTGTCTGCGTCCACCCCAGTGTCCATCACAGGGATGACCTCCAGAAAACCCCCTTCCTTTCTACACACAGATACATTAAGTACATTCAGACCAGCCTCAGGCAAGAGGGAGAGGGAAGGGAGGGAGGCAGATGGATAAGAGGAGATGGAGAAGGAGGAATCTAGATCAGAATGAATGCACTGGAGGTCTGGGAATACAAGATGGGGCTGCAGAAGAAATGTGAGATGATGGGGAGATACAGATCACATAAACACAGCCAGCCACACACTTTGACAATACTTATAATACAATAAAAGGATGTGTGAGTCTGGAACCATATCCTGTCTCCTTGATATTAGATGAGAATGATTGACAAGTGGATTAACCAATCAGAGAGACTCACTATCAGTAAAGTGTTAAAACAAACATGGTGGAGTACGAGTAAATTATACAATGATTCAACAATATGAAAGAAGATATGTGTCTCTTTGTTGATGTGGGACCATATCCTGTTTCCCCAATATCAGATGGGCGTGACTGACAGGCAGATTAACCAATCAGAGCAACATGGTAATTTTAATGTTAAAACGGTTTACAAATAAAAAATAAAAACACAGAAGACTTAGAGACAGCTGTTTTTTTTGCAGAATCAACAAGTGAACCACTAAACTCTTGTGTATCTGAGGGAAAAACTTCCATAGTTTGTCCTGAATGATATAAGACCATTAAAGGAGAGATGTCTGTGTGGCTGTGGAACCATATCCCGTCTCCCCGGTAACAGATGGGCGTGATTGACAGGAGGACTAACCAATCAGAAAGACTCACTGTCAGTAAGTGTTGAAACAAACATGGAGGCTTATAGGTAAAGGTTAAAAAATAACACAGAGGACTTAGAAACAGCGCAGATTTCCGTCAAATCAACAAGCGAAACACTATACTCTTATTTAGCTCTGACAGATACAATATTAAAGTGTTAATAAAAGTTTTAGTAAACAGAGTCTGTGATTGGCATGATCTAAAAAAGGATGGTTGTTTGACACACTTTATGGTCTCAAATAGGCTCACCTGCATTTGAAAGGGCTAAGAGAAAGAAAATAATTTTATCAAAAGGTTACAAAGGATTACAAGAAGTCTGTTGTAGTCTAAGGTTATTTTAAATGTACTTTTTACATTTAACATTGACACAAAAATGTTAAGAGTCAGTAATATGGCAAAGTTTCCCCTGTAGTCAACGATGCATTTCACCACCCTAGTGATGTAACATTCGTGAAAGAGCTGTTCCTTAATGTGAACTGTTGGAACCGGATCTCATTTTTTAAAAGAACCAAATCATTTTCTTTCTAATTTTTATGCATTTTTATACTGATTAAAGCTGAACCAACACAAAATCTGAAAAGAAGCAGTGTAAGAAACAGTACTGGCATAATAAAAACAGGTTCTAAGTTTTGTAATTATTATTGTAGTGAATTTTATTTTGATTTTTATAATTTCAGTAGTTAAACACACTCCCACTCTCAGTTTGAACCATTTTAAGCAGATCTGAGTCACTTCTTTCTGCAATCAGTTTGTTGTTTAGATAACTTCTCACATTGGCTTTTGTCATATTAAAACATACAAAAAGAGCCTGTCTTTTGAACGGCTCTTTCAAATGAACGGATCCAAATGTAAGAGCCGAAAGTCCCGTCACTACACACACATAACAGCGTGCCTAAAACAGCTGAGCAAGCACTTAAAACTGCACAAATCTGAAAACTGGTACTTCCAATACGAACAAGACTTTGAAATACAGGAATATGTTTACCTGACCAACTAGATCCACACACTTTGACAAAACTTTACAAAGACGAGTGGATATGGAGCCGTATCCTGTCTCCCTGATTTCAGAGTGTGTGACTGACAAGCGGATTAACCAATCAGAGAGACACGTGCGTCAAAAACAAACCTGGCTTTTTACACATAAAAAAAGAGAAAAAAAAACCCCCATAAAGAACTGAGAAACAGCATCGATTTTATCAGAATCAACCATGGAAGCACCAAAATGTTACTTATCTCAGGTAAAAGAAGTTATATATTTTGTTCTGAATGGTAGGAGAATTTTCAAGCGATATCTTCTGCATTTGAGAGACACGTGTTACAAATTAGTTGTGTTTGGATCGTCTGAAGTTTGGACAAACAAAATGTAGAAAGGACTGGCTGGTCAGGCAAGGATTTGTGATAAATACAGAAAAAAAGAAAAGAAAAACTGTGTGTGTGTATGTCTGTGGTAATTCCTCATAATCTCCTCTGAATAGAAACCAAAATGCATTCAAAATTAACAAAAGCCTTCGTTTGGGAACAAGGCGTGAGGTGCAGGCTAATTAACTTCTAACCCCGAACAAATTGCTTTCTGTCTTTGGCAAGATCCGGCAGATTAAAGAAAGAAACACAACTTTTGTTCAAAATAATGGAGATGGAGTTGTGAGTGCGTTTACAGTATAGAGCTTATCGCCACACACACAGGGTCCATTAGCTGTGAAATACTTTGAGACGATTAATTGATTTTTAATTGGCTGAGGCGACGTGAGGCCATCCACTCGGTATGATGGCTTTATGTGGTGAGAAAATCTGCTGGACAAATATACCGTAAAATTGTTGTTGTTATGAAAAGTAAATAGGAAAAATTAATGTGGAGAATTATTTATGTATTCAAGTTGGTGAATTGAATTGAAATTTCATACTTGTGTGGAGGTGGCTGGAAATGTTTTTCTTCTTTTAAGTCAATTTTTGCAGTTTATTGACTTTTTGTTTGTTTCATATTTGTTTCTTTTTATTCCAAATATAAATCAATGAATACACGGAATCCAAAATACAATAAAAGCAGCACTCTTTTCAAGTAAATCTCATTTGGACTAGATTTAAGATGAATGAAAATTGCAACAAAACTGGACAAAACCAGGACTAAACCAAGACAAAAACAGGCACAAAGCACGACTAAATCAGGATTAAACCTCAAACCAGGATCAAACTAAATGATTTTTCAAACACTGGAATATTGTTGTATATTCATTGTGTTTTATTTGTTAGAACAACAAATTATAAATTGAAGAAATAGTATTTCATCTACAGCACTTCTAAACAGTGTCTCCCTGGTTGGAACAGCCGTCCACTAACTTGATCAATATTCATTTGGTTCAGTGTATTGCTGTCGTGTCCTTAGGCAAGACACTTCACACACCTTGCCGTGTATGTATGTACTGTGTGTGTGTGTGTGAGAGTGATTGGCGGTGGTCAGACAGTCCTATGGCACAGATTGGCACCTTTACTTCCGTCAGTCTGCCCCAGGGCATCTGTGGCTACATTAGCAATTACCAGCACTGAGATTGGAGTGAATGAAACATGAGTCATTATCAAACTACACACATTTTAAATATAAGAAAAGAAATGAAATTATGACATTATGTTTAAAGTGTCAAATTTGTTTTTCTTAAGTGTAAAATGGGCCAACATTTGGATACAATTCTCAGTATTGTGTCTACTTCCTGTAATTTTCAACATATTTTTCAACTGTTCTTCTTCTTAATTGGTGTAAAACAAAAATTAGCATTTACAATAGTTATACACACACACACGCACACGCGCACACGCACGCACACACGCACACACACACACACACACACACACACACACACTATAGTCCTGCACTCTGCCTCTGAACGCAGCTGTCATGATTTTAATTGAGAGCTATAAACTGCAGGCTCCTTTACCATACAGCGCACCAGGCACACTCCACACTGCATGCGCTTTCCCACAATGCTTTGCTCCCCCACTCCCTTCCTCTCTCTGGAGCTTAGCTGGTGTCAGGAACCCTTTTCATCCATCTGACAGAAAGTCCTATTAAAGCTGACTTTATTATACAAGCTCCCAACGCTCCCAAAATAAAGTCAAGTGACACAATTCTAGTTAGTTTTATTTCTATTGTATTCTAGCGTTGTTTGGTATAGACTGTTAAACGGTCCATGCTACGCTCATTTTGGATCCGTGTTTTGTTTCATACACACATGTTTAACACACAAACCCTGCACATTTACGCTGAGTTCTTCTCTCAAACAGAAAAGTCTCTGTTCCACCTTGTGATGTCAGTCGTTAATACAGGAAGTGCTCCATTGTGTTTTTAAATTCCATACACTTTCACCAGAATCATTTGGATGATTTCAACCAGTCACTACTGAACAAAAGGTAAAAGGCAGATGTATTAACTTTTTATTAATAAAAAGGGTTTCTCAAAGATGTGTGAATGAAAGAAAACACAACTCCAGATATGTTCTAGAGGAGAAACATGGCTTAAAGGTGCACTATGTAACTTTTTCGTTGAGGGTCTGTCACCTGCTTGTTTCATTCCTCTGCCTGGAATGTTCCACAGCATGACATTTAACGGCTCTACATTACATGTTTTAAACTACAGGTGGTTTTACAGCCCAAAAATACTTAGAAAAACAGACATTCTGACTGAGAGCGGGGTCGCCTCTCCACAGATCTGACCTGTAACTTGGTCTGGTTTGGTGTCCATGAAGATAGAAGGGTTTAATACCATACTGTGAATCTTTCCTGACAAAGCAATAACATGGCCATGGAGAAAAGAATTTGAAGGACCCTCCACCAGAAAAGTTACACAATGCACCTTTAAAGCTCACATAATATGGGACCTTTAACCAAACACCACACTTTTTAAAAATGTAAACGCACACAGCAGTAGCAAGAGACAGCAGGCTTACACTTTCATGAAACTTAAAGTGAATATTTAATGCGTGGGTTTTTTCTTCTAAATCCAATCTTCCATCTTTTGTCAGAGCTCATATTGAAAAGTTCTGTCTGATATTTTAAGGCTTTTCCATCTCCCAAAGACGCACAGGAATAAATTTGGTTAGTATAAAAGCGACTGGGAGTTTGATTTAAAATGTGGGGAAATTAATATTAAGTTCAGAAAGACAGAATCACATCAAGGTAAATTATGAAGTCTTATATAATGATGAAAGGTTTAAGCATGTTTGAGTGCTCACAGGTAAAGTGGAAAACATGCAGTGTATTTGACCTGATGTAACTGTTAGTCAGAGGAGTATATTTAGCAGCCAGTGAAAAACACAATCCCACATATGAGTCTACTTCATCCTGACCTATTGTATTTTATGTATTTGTACTTTTTCTCCATCGTAGGGAAATATAACTGAGGACCCATCATCTCATTTTTAGCTGGATCTTGGTCGAGAGGACCCTGTAAAATACAGGATCCAGCGTCGGGGTCGGGGTCCCCCAACCAGAAGGTGGGAGGATCGATTCCCACTCAGACCAACTTCTGTCTTTAGGCAAGGCACTTCACCCACATCGCTTAGTATGAATATAGTGTGTATGTGAATGATTGGTGGTCGGAGGGGCCAATGGCACAGATTGGCAGCCTCACTTCTGTCTCAGGGCTGCTGTGGCTACAGTAGTAATTTATTGTATTTTATTTATTATCTGCCCAAGCACCAGAAGCTGACGAAGAGCCTATTAGTATCACAAAGCGATGCTACTAGTGGCCAAGAAGTGAAATGATGAGAAGTGACTCGCCATGACGTAGGAATGTGTGAGAGCTTTCCGAAAATGTATAGCTTGTTAGCTAAAAAAAAGCGGAACATTGTTTTCATATCAGAATATGACTCTTTTTTCTTTCTTCTTTTTTTCCCCTAACCAACTCACCCATTTTTCACCCAGTGAACAATGGCAAAAAGTCACGAAAATTTGACAACTGTTAAAACTCGCGCTTCTCTTACATTGTATTATGAACACTGAATAGAAATAGACACTGAAAAGGACTTAAACTATTACTATACCTGGGTACTTTTATTTTGTTTTTGGTAAACAAGCGCTTTTTTATTATTCTAAGACAATATTTGAATCCATAATCCATAATCCATAATCCTCATAATAGAACTTAAATACAAATCATTCTTCATTTTAACCCAAACTGTTATCAGTGTCCTCTGTTGTTGCTCCCTCAGGCTCCGTCATATCTAGAATCTGTCTGAATCTGGCCTATCCTTTCATTCTGGTACACAGGGAAAAAGGTAATTACACTGCAATAACCAAATACTATAAAAAGGGTACAGAAAGCACCTTAAGTGCTGCATTAGTCTTTAGCCATGTTAGAATGTTGTTTCCTCATCACAAACAAACTCGGGGTTGTGTTTTGTTTCATTCACACATGTTTAACGTATAAACCCTCTCTCCCCTCTACTCCCTCTCCTCACCCACAGCTCCTCCTCCCCTCCTCTCCACATCTCATGCATCCATGAGCAGTGCCGAGGAAAGTGAAAATAAAAACAGGGCCTGGAGCAGAGGTTGCATAACAGAGAGATGGTAAAGATGTGCTTCATAAATGACTGAAGACGTGTTTTATAAATGACAGATGGATGGGGGGGGGATTGAGTGATGGAGGGAGTGATGGAGGGAGGGGGGAGGTGGAGAGGGTCCTGGACGAGTGGTGGAGTCAGTGACACGTGGTTGTCGGTCGGGTGGAGACAGATCACACCTCAGCACAGCAACAGATACAAATAAGAAACAAGTTTGAAAGAATGGTATTCACTTGTCTCTATTAAAGTGTAGTCTACTGAACAAAATGAAGTTCAAATCACTGAACACCTCAGTACCACCAAAATACAACAGTAAATATATTCATAACACAACACTGTACACACACCACACAGGGGACTGGAGAGATCTGTCCATGTTTGAGTCATCTTTAATTGCTTATCTCCAAGACGCCATGTTTACGATCAACCGCCGTTTTCACCACTACGGTACAAGCTCACTGTGACATACATTGTTACTTAATTTGATTGTGTATTGTTGTTTTGTTGTATAGAGGATTTCCCATGGAAGGAGAAATCCAGCGACTGTTTGTCCTTTTTCAAATGTTGCACATGCGTGAAACCACCCCCCTCCGCCACAGCTCCCTAAGTAGAAATGGCTCCTCTTCTTCCACTGGGCACCGCAGTTTTCTAACGCGGAAGTCAGCGGACTTGTTTCCTTATCAAGTTATTTTTGATTAATCTCACATTTACAATTAAAATGTGACATAACGACATTTGACATTATGACAATGATCTGTAGGTGTCATTATAACTACAGTATATAGCAGACACAAGCATAAGTAGACAGTATAAAGTATACACCTCATTTGGGTGATTCTGGGTGGTATGCGTAATCATTTGTTTGGTGTGACAGTCTGTGTGACTCCTCAGGTTAGCGCTGAACAGCTGAGCTACAAACACATGTGCGAGTTTGAATAGAAACAATCGTCAGTGTGCCATTAGAGAAGAGGCAGTTCTTCATACAGACGGATGTCCTCCTGCAGTCAGAGCTCTGTCCTTGTGGATCATTAACTCCCAAATGACATTTGGACATGGGAATTCTGTTGGTCATTATAGCATATGTTAAAACAACATGATATATGTGTGTTTGTCCGCAGGAGCTCCGTATCCAGGAGGTCCAGAATGAGCAGACGGTGCAATGTGCATGCCATGATCGTCTGCTGTCCCTGCTGAGAGCACGGGCCGATGAGGTGCTTCTGAGGATGGGTTTAGAAGGTTCTCCACCCTCACCCCCACCACTACAGACCTGTGACAGGAGCTCCCTCACCCACAGCCCAGAGGAGCTCAGGAGAGTGCTCTCTTTTTTGACAACCCCACCATAACAACCTCACATTTTCTTCTTGCCCCCTCTTCCTCCCCCCTCATACGAGTCTGTGTTAGCCTGTATAGTGTGGGCGATGCAGTCTCTTCAGTACACTGTGTGGTAATTAGGAGCCCTCTCGCACAGCACAGTTTGATGCAGTCGGAGAGAAAGTTCATTAGCATTAGTCAGAGCCACCTAAAGCGACAATGCAAACAGGGCCGCTCATATACCGGGGAATTGGCCGGTAATTGTGAAATCGGTGTTTGTTATGAAGGCTACTGAGGAGGCTGTTCTATGCTACCAGCCATTACCGAAGACATAATACAGCCCGAGTAAACATGTCAAATATTAGCTCCCTCCTTTTATTGTTGCTACATTTTCCTCAGTGATAAAGAATAACCTATTTACAACTGCTTAAGTAAAGGAGTGGCAGAGGAGCGCTGTATCCTCTTGGGCTGTTATCTGTTCAGCTCATTTCTGAAATCTGGAAAATGTTGGTGGAATAATTATGTTTCTGCACTGGTGAATGACTTGGAGATAATGTTATAATATTAGCTATCTTACTGTATTGGTGATAAGTTGCGTTTACTTTCACATACTCTGGAGTAAGTATTGAGTATTTTTGTTGTAATTTTGAAATAAGAACACAATCCCAGAGGAAAGAAAATCCAAAGAGACTTCAATAAAATCTCATGTCTTTCTCCTAGACATTTTTGAGTATTGTTTTAGACAAGTCTGAGCAAATGGCTTATTCCTTCGGCTTCTCATATTTTGCTCCAGAGAAACAGGTCGCTGAACTGCTCGGTTAGACCCTGTGCACTTTAGCAAATGCTACTTCCGGTTGTAAAACTGCTCTTGGGTGACTAGTTTCCAATTAGGATTCCACAGATCAAGACAAACAGTACCACTTTACCTTAATTAGCGCTAATGAAGCAACAACAAAAACTAAATTAAGAATGGTTCAGGCTTAGTAACTACTTAGTTAAAGGGCCCATATTACGCTATTTTCTGTTCCGTTATATTGTTGTTTCCTCATCAAAAACAAACCTGGAGTTGTGTTTTGTTTCATTCACACATGTTGAACACACAAATTCCGCATATTTAGGCTGAGTTCTTCTCTCAAGCAGAAAACACTCTGTTCTATCTTGTGATGTCATTCATGGTAATACAGGAAGAGCTCCACTGTGTTTTTAAACCAGATACACCTCAATAATAATAATAATGATGATAATTTTAGCCCTTACCCCACTTTGATGCTTCAGCCGTCGTTTTAGCCTTGTTGTAACTGGAGACATTGGAGACTTTCTGTGGCAAACATTTACTGGATATATAAATGACCTAACCCGCTAACCGCCACATCCAAATATGAAGTGAACATGGCTCCATCAACTCTGGCTCAAATTGACTTCACACTGAAAAACTGTCACCCCTCTCTCTGTAAGTGCTGCTGTGAGCTCATTTTGGTCTTAAAATGTTTGTATTAACCCGCTCTACATGTTCCTGGTGTTTTTATTTTGCTGTTTTATCCATAAATAAATTCCTATTCCTAATATGGAAATCGGTCCAAATTCGGCCCTATAACTGCTAGCCTCGGTGAGCTTCATTTGACTGGAGCCGAACGCTATGTGTGACGTCACGCTCCCTCAGTCCACTTCTTTATACATCTATTGTGTTAACCTATAAAAATGCATCAAAGTTAATTAAGGTTAAATTCATTGCACTGTATTGTAGACTAAAGCAGCTAGCTGTTAACATTAAAACTACCACTTAATGACATCACAAGGTGGAACGGAGTGTTTTGGAGATGTAGACAGCCGAATAAAGCAGGATTATTGAAACATATGTGAATAAAACAAAACAGAACTCCAGGTATGTTTCTGTTGAGGTAATAACATTATTACATGGCTATGAACTCACAGAACTCAATTTTACATAATATAGGACCTTTAAACGTCACAGAAAATAAGAACATTCAAACAAATAGTCCTTGTTTATAATCCAGACCTTACACAGCCTGATCTCTGCCACCTGCACACTCCCATTAATTTAACCCTCTTTTTGTATTTGACACCCTTTAAAACATCTCTGGAGGAAATGACTCTTGACTGTACAGTCCTGGCCTCTCAGGAAGCTTTGATCACTTTATAAACCCGAGTTAATCCCAGGAGAGATGTGAAATTAGGACACTTTTACCTTGCTGCAATTTGAGGCTGAAAGCAGTACTAGCCAATTCAGCGTGAGAGTTTTCGTGTGGTATTTTAACCAAGGATATTATCAGTGGTATAAAGCGCTTATCAAACAAAGTACCTCCCGATTTGGTGGCACTGAGGCAAAGGCATTAGAGCAAGGGCTTTCTGTGTGAAATTTGTGGAATTTCAGGGGTATTGGTGGGTTTCTTATACTTTTATTATTAACATATACAATAGACTCATCATTATAGATCTCATTTCAGTGTTGTGTTTTGTTTTATTCACGCATGTTTAAGTAATCCTTTATTATTAGTCTGTCTACATCTCCAAAGCTCAAAATGCTCTGTTCCCCTCAGTGAGCGGTAGTTTTTAAGTTAACAGTTACCTTTTACCTCTTGTTCAATAGAGCTCGGTTATTCCAGGGTTGAAATGATCCAAATGATTCTAGTGAAGGTGTAAAAACACAGTGGAGCACTTCCTGTATTACCACACGATATCACAAGGTAGTGATGTCAAGTGTTTTTCGTTTCACCAACAATCCAAACCTACAATCTGATCTGTGTTTCGCAGAATATGTAATCTACAAAAAAACACAACACATTCTTAAAGGTGCATTGAGAAATGATTCTGGTGGAGGGTCCATCAAATGCTTTTCTTCATGAAGATCTTGGAGATAATTGAGACCAAACCAGCCCAAGTTGCAGGTCAGAACTGTGGAGAGGCGACCCCGCTCATAGTCACAATGTTTTTGCTGGTATTTTTGAGCTATAAAACCACCTATAATTAAATAAATGTAAGGTATACCTCATTAATTTGACATATCCATAGAAACAATGGCAGAAACAAGATGACAGACCCCCCAAAAATTCAACAGTGCACCTTTATGCTTAGTTTCTCTTATCAGTAATATTGTATTTCCTGGATTCCATTACATTTCTCTGTCCTTCTAATAGCCCCAAACAACAAAAGAATCTCAACTAACAGATGTTTTAAAAAAAAGCATTGCCTATTTCTTTTTCAGTCTGTAATCAGTATCTTTAGAAAGCTTGATTTTAGACCATTCTCCTAAAAACATCCAGCATTAATTTTGCTTTTTGGTGGTGAATATGTGTTTCTAATCACATCTGATGGAAATGCAATTTTAATTTCAGTTTACCACTTTCCGAGGCCTAGCGTGAAATATTAAAACAGTGAATAATGATGATAACTCCGGGATTTCAAGTGGACTTAATGGTGTATTGTCTGGATTTGTGAAGCGTGTGGGGCCATTTTTACTGTGTGTTTAAGAGCAGTAATTAGACAAAGCATTGTGTCCGAAAACATATGAGTCAGCTATTTACGCCCATTCATCTCTGCACCGTCAAAACAAAAGAGCTGAGAGACAAAGTGCTACAGGAAATACAGCTGCTTTTGTTTTATCCACCCCCAAAGGGACAATGTAAGAGGCTCTCCAAAAGTCACTAGATAGTTTTAATATTTTCATGCTGGGGGTGTACTGCATGTGTGTGTATGGCGGAATGTTCAGAAGTTGGTAACAAAACGCACAGTTTAGCAATATGGGGATTTAAGCCATATGTTTTCAGGAGCCTATAATCGATACGAATGATCATGGTGCTGTTTAGGTGTTTGATTTTCAACAAAAAGGTGACTAAATAATAAAACTGTTGGCAAACATTAGCTAGCTTGTAATGTCAGTTCTTTATGGTCAGATTGTGTTAAATTAAAGATCAGATTCAAGTCTAACAAAGCCTCAGACAGAGCAGTGCCTACAGTTAGCATCACAACCGCAGAGAATGTTAATGGCATCAAATGCAAAGTATCAATATTATGCAAAACAAAATATGTCCTATACTGAAAAGATTAAATCAAGAAAATTATTTTTTCTCTGCATTATTTCATACTTTCACACCTTTTCACACCTGTGTAATAATAATAATAATAATAATAATAATAATAATAATAATAATAATAATAATAATAATTTAAAATAGGCTAATAAATTTAAAATAGGCTAATAAATAACATACTTCTACAGACTTCTTCATTCACTCCACACATGTTGGTGCCAGTCTACTATTTTAGCCACAGCTGCCCTGCGAGGTTGCTAATCTGAGCCATCGGCCCCTCAAACCACCAGTAATCACTCACACACCAGTTTGATGAGGTTTGTTGGTGCTTCTATTGATTATACTTTAGATTCTTATGTACAGACTTCATACCTTGACAGTTTCGGCTGCGCTCTGCCATTTCCCTCAGAAGTGTCACGTGATGTTGCTGAGACGTGTCTGATCATCTGATTTAAACCGATTTCGGAGCTGTCTTCCTACCAGTAAAACGACACCGCCATCTGCAGTTCGACTTCTTAAGAACTGTATCCCAGAAAGGTGATACACCCCCTCATCTGAATTTATAGTCTGTTGAGCATGTTTCTGGATCTCTCTCCATGATCCGGCGATGGTACTTGCTGCTCTCTGTGCCTCTGACCTTAGCGTTGTCCCACTGAAATGGTTTTTATCTCTGATATTGTGGCCATAACTTATCGGATTGGGGGATCACTACTCTAACCAATGAGCTGCCTGTGTACTCTGCCCGCCAATCACAGCTGTTGGAGAATAAATTGCAGAAGCCCGGACTAACACAGTCCAGAGGAGAGGTTTATTTACCAAGAGACTGTGATAGTATTGTCCATTCCAGTCTCGTCTAGTCCAGCCCGGCGGTGTGTCCGTTGTAGGGAGCATTATACCTCTGACGTAGGCAATGATAACAAACAGTGAGCTGGCAGCATAGCTTTAATTTCTCTTTTAACAGCTTTCCACCTAAACATAACAACCAACCCTGTTTGAAATATACTGTAAACTGTTTCTCAAGCACAGTTGTATCATCCCTTTGGTCTATTTATATTCCCTTTGCAGTGGAAGAACCATCTGCTTCTTCATTCTTCATATATTCTAATCTTCTCGGGGTCAAAACGCAGTGGATGAATTTAAATACCAAAAGGGCGATTACAGAACACCATTATCACTTCATAGCATTGGCCATTAAGTCACCATGGAGATCGTTTTAATTCCATAGAATGCTCCAGAAATAAAGCAATAACAGCTCAACCAGAAAAGTTACATAATAGACCTTTACAAAAGAATAACTGATTATACTATTTGATGCATCTCTTATTTGTCTGTATTTGTTTTTGTTAAAAGAAAGCATGTATGAAATTAGGATGAACCGCATTTTCCTCTGAATTTCTAATTTCTCATCCAAAACATTCCAATAGCACTCTTATGACCTAATTCTGTTTCAAACCCACCCACACAGAGCGCTAATTAAGCCTAGAAGTTACCAAGAATTGTTTGTGGATTTCTTTGTGAAATATTTCATTATTTCCCATGCCCGTTTCTCAGTCTCGTGTAAAAAGATAAAACACAGTGTACTAGCTCATCAAATGACTATCGCTGACTGACGATTTGGGCGTATTGAATAAAGGTGGTGGATTTTCGTCATTATTTCAGCTTGGGCGCTCTTCGTAGCTGCGCGGGCCCTGTCTTGGTCCTGCCCGTTCTTTGCTGAATGTGGCAGTGAATTATAATAGAGTCCCATCACTGTAAGAAGATTGTGTCCTGGAATCGCAGAGACCTTGGATCATCTCTCACAGATTAAAAGCTTATTCAAATCACACTGCGCTCCCTGCCATAACCACAAAACCAAGGCAAACTCCACGGTCCCCGGAGACAGAGCTGGTGAGACAGAGCTCTGTGCAAATATTTGGATGTAGAAGAATTCAAGTTGGAGCCTGAATGAGTGTTGTTTGTTAAAGATGCACTGCGTAATTTGGCTCATTTGTGTCCGCGGGGATGCAATTGCTTTGTCGACAATGTTCCATAGTTTAAAAGGTCATATATAATAAAATTGAATAGTCTGAGCTTTAAGTCATGGTTTAATGCGGTTTTCTCATCAAAAAACATACCTGGAGTTGTGTTTTGTTTCATTCACACGTTTGAGTAATCCTTTATTATTAGTCTGTATACAGCTCTAAAGCTCAAAATGCTCTGTTCCACCTTGTGATGTCATAAATTCAAGTTTACAGCTACCTTTTAGTTTTGTTTAGTAGAAACTGACAATTCCTGAGCTAAAATTATCCAAATGACTCTAGTGAAGGTGTATGGAGTTTAAAAACACAGTGGAGCACTTTTTGTATTATCACATGACATCACAAGGTGGAACAGAGTGTTTTCTGGTTGAGAACTCAGCCTAAATGTGTAGGATTTGTCTGTTAAACATGTGTGAATGAAACAAAACACAACTTCGGGTATGTGATGAGGAAACATTATAACATAGATCAGAAAATAGCGCAATATTTGCCCTTTAATTAATGCATCAATAACAATTATTTAATATGGGTGTTTTTACTACACAGAAATACTGTGAATAACATGCATTTTTACTGTGAGCAGAGTCGTCTCTCCACAGATCTGACAGGTAACTTGGCCCGGTGGTGTCACCTGCTTGTTTCCATGGTAATAGCGATAACCTATGAAGCACCATGGTTGTTTTTATATAAATAAATGTGATTGATTGGTTGAAAGCATGGAGACAAGCAGGTAGCATACTTTCTACCTACCAGTTGCACAATACACCTTTAAATACATGGCAAAAAAATGCATAAATTCATAAAATGCATTCAACAAAGGCATAATAGAAATGTTGATATTTCTCTGTACGGTTTGGCTATGAGCTAAGATAGGTCCATTTATCAGAAAAATCCAATTTACTATCCACTTCAAGTGAAAATGGAATGTTACGAAAGATAGAAAAAAATATTTTGAGACCAAGACAGTGGCAGAGCAGATATACTCAGTTTTCCGAACAATTACATGCAAAGACGATCAGGGAAAGGCACATTAATGATTCGATTCATTAAAGATCCATATTACACTATTTTCTGGTCTGTTATAATGTTTCCTCATCACAAAAATACCTGGATTTGTGTTCCATTCACTTATGTTTAACACACAAACCCTGCATAATTAGTTCTTTTCTTACACTGAAAACACTCTGTTCCACCTTGTGATGTCATGTGGTGATACAGAATGTGCTCCACTCTGTTTTTAAACTCCATACACCTTCACTAGAATCATATGGATGATTTCAGCCCTGGAATTGTCAATCTCTACTGAACAAAACTGAAAGGTAGCTGTTAACTTAAAAACTACAGCTTCAGAGCATTTTGAGCTTTGGAGATGTAGACAAACTAATAATAAAGGGTTACTCAAATAAAATGCATATGAATGAAACAAAACACAACTCTGTATGCTTTTGATGAGGTAACAGCATTCTAACGTTGCTTAAACAGTCAATTTTGCATAATATAGGACCTTTAAATGCTTGAATAACCATAGCAGCAGCTGCAATTGAAAGGACAGAAAGGGCATGTTAAAACTGATTATTATTATTTTTATTTATTTATTTTAACTTTCCCTTCATTTTTTATTTGCATTTTTAGCTCTTATTATACAGTTGTGTAATAGGCTTTTAACTTTACTTGTTTCCAGTCCTTTATGAGATAAATTATGCTAATCTTTACAAAACAATGCAGGGAGTAATTTGCCGTTTAGCTAAAGCACTTTCCCACCAGTGCTATGGTATTTTTCAAAGTGGCATTTCCCAGACACAGTCCCCTATAGAAGAGCACAGTGTAGGCAGGTGTGAGAGGGTATAGGAGCAAAGGAAATACAAAGAAACTACAATCAAAACACAAATGATTCATCTACTCAACAAAGTGCAGTGTTTTTGAATGATGGATTTGTGGATTTGAATTAAACTACAGATTTTTTTTTTGTCTTTTTGATACCAATTAAACTGTCAAATAAGATTACACAGCTTTGACTAAAGATAATTTAGTAAAATATGTCCATCACCTGATTTTCTCAAAGATGTTATTGCTTTGCCTGGAATGTTCCACAGTATGGCATTAAATGTAGGCTATTTATTGCTCAGAAATACCTTAAATTCATGCAAACAAATAGTTAAAGGTGCTTTGTGTGACTTTTCTGGTGGAAGGTCTGCCATTGCTTTGTCTGGAAGGTTTGGTATTAAACCTCTCTATCTTCATGGAGACCAAACTAGGCCAAGTTACAGGTCAGCTCTGTGGCGAAGCGGCCCCGCTCACAGTCAGAATGCCTGTTTTTCTAGGTATTTATGAGCTATAAAAGGACCTGTAAGTGAATAAATGTAAAGTAGAGCTGTTTAACATTCCAGGCAAAGGAATGACATCTCCATAGAAACAAGCAGGTGATGGACCCCCAACCAAAAAGTTACATAGTGCACCTTTAATGTAGTTATTATAAAGTGCTACCATTTAATGTCATACTGTGGAACATTCCAGAGAAAGTACTGCACCATGGAGACAAGCAGGTGGCATATCCTCCACAAGAAAAGTTACACAGTACACCTTTAAATCATCCAACTACTTTTTATGCATCTCTAGCCGAGAAGATTCCCAATATCTGAAACAAAAACATGTGGTTTATCTTGCTATGAGAGGAAAACTTTGAAGTGCGTTGCAACAGACTGTCGACTACATTTTTCTTATTTTTGCTCATTTTTTTCTCGGTCTGACAGTTGGCAGCTTTCCCGACTGGCTGCATATTCACATGACGACGAAGTGCTCTGTGGTGACACCTGGTTAGAAGCACCAGAGCTCAGGCGTGTTTGTGCAGAAGTCTGTCTATTTATACTGTCAGCTCTTAAGTCTGCACCAGTAACATGTACTACTACTACTCTACACTGGAGTAGGGCTGTCAAAAGTATTGAAAATCAGTTGCTAATCGATACTAAAACTAGTATTGAAACTAGATACTCATTTCGCGAGGTATCGATACTAAAATGTCACACTCACAGATGGTAGTTTAAAGGTGGAAATGTGATTGCGTTGTCTAGAACGTGTCACAGTATGGCATTAAGCCTTTCTATCTTCATGGAAACCAAACCTGACCAAGTTATTTTTGAGCTATAAAACCACCTGTAATTTAATAAATGTAAAGTAGAGATGTTTAATGTCATACTGTGGAACAATCCAGGCAGAGCAGTGACATATCCACAGAAACAGGTGAAGCAGGTGATGGACTCTCCACCAGAAATGTTACACAACACACCTTTAATACACTAAATGATATGCATATACACATTATATTGCCAAAAGTTTTCATTCACCCATTCAAATAATGGAAATCAGGTGTTCCAATCACTTCCATGGCCACATGTGTATAAAATCAAGCACCTGGGCCTGCAGACTGTTTCTACAAACATTTGTGAAAGAATGTGTCGCTCTCAGGAGCTCAGTGAATTCCAGCGTGGTACTGTGATAGGATGCCACCTGTGCAACAACTCCAGTCGTGAAATTTCCTCAGTCCTAAATATTCCACAGTCAACTGTCAGTGGTATTATAACAAAGTGGAAGCGACTGGGAATGACAGAAACTCAGCCACGAAGTGGTAGGCCACATAAACTGACGGGGTGAGGTCAGCGGAAGCTGAGGCGCATAATGCGCAAAGGTCGCCAACTTTCTGCAGAGTCAATTGCTACAGACCTCCAAACTTCATGTGGCCTTCAGATTAGCTCAAGAACAGTGCATAGAGAGATTCATGGAATGGGTTTCCATGGCTGAACAGCTGCATCCAAGCCATACATCACCAACTGCAATGCAAAGCGTCGGGTGCAGTGGTGTAAAGTACAAAGCCACTGGACTCTAGAGCAGTGGAGACGTGTTCTCTGGAGTGACGAATCGTGCTTCTCCATCTGCCAATCTGATGGACTGGGTTTGGCGGTTGCCAGGAGAACAGTATTTGTCTGACTGCATTGTGCCAAGTGTAAATTTGGTGGGATTATGGGAGGTGGGATTATGGTGTGGGGTTATTTTTCAGGAGCTGGGCTTGGCCCCTTAGTTCCAGTGAAAGGAACTCTGAATACTTCAGCATACCAAGAGATTTTGGACAATTCCATGCTCCCAACTTTGTGGGAACAGTTTGGAGATGGCCCCTTCCTCTTCCAACATGACTGTGCATCAGTGCACAAAGCAAGGTCCATAAAGACATGGATGAGAGAGTTTGGTGTGGATGAACTTGACTGGCCTGAACAGAGCCCTGACCTCAATCTGATAGAACACCTTTGGGATGAATTAGAGCGGAGACTGAGAGCCAGGCCTTCTCGTCCAACATCAGTGTGTGACCTCACAACCTTGTGGACAGCCTTCCCAGAAGAGTTGAAGCTGTTAGAGCTGCAAAGGGTGGACCGATGTCATATTAAACCCTATGGATTAAGAATGGGATGTCACTTAAATTCATATGTGAGTCAAGGCAGGTGAGCAAATACTTTTGGCAATAAAGTGTATATATGTATAACATTATAATGTACTGTACATATCTAAATATAAAGAAACATAGATTGTAATTATAAATCATATTGGCCATTTGTTTCACATGTTTTGTACTTTTTACTTCCATTAATAATTTATATTTCATGGAGCAGACGAATCAAGAGGAGTATTTTGAAATATCTGTCTCGTGTAGAGTAGAGAATGGTTTCCAACGCCTGGGGCCCTGAAAGCAGTGCATGAATTATTGCAGCGTGTGCTCCCATGCTGTACATTCTGAATGCTATGGACCATGCTGTTACTATAGAGACACTTCATATAAACATGTATGAAGACAGGCCAGAATCATCACTAATTTATACAGACACAAGGTATCAACATTCAGTAGGAACAGAAAGCACAGACTCAGTCCCAAGATGCAGGCAGGGGAAGGAGGGATGGGGTGTTAATATTTAAATAACTTAAAGAAGCTATTGTAGATGCATTATAACTGTCCCTATGCTGTTTTAGAATGCACTTAACGTGGCCTTTTTTCTCAGTGGTTAATGTTCTGATACATTTTAATGATTTCTAGTATACATAACAATGTTTAAAGGTCATATATTACACAAAGCCATGTTATAATGCTGTTACCTTCTCAAAAATGTAGCTGGAGTTGTGTTTTGTTTCATTCACACATGTTTGAGACATCCTGGTTTATTAGTCTGTCTACACCTCCAAAACTCAAAATGCTCTGTTCCACCTTGTGATGTCATGTAGTGGCAGTTTTCAAGTTAACAGCTACATTTTATCTTTAGTTCAGATAGAGATCGGCAATTCAATGGCTGAAAGAGTTTAAAAACACAGTGGAGCACTTCCTGTATTACCACATAAGTGTTTTCGTTTGAGAGAAAAACTCAGCCTGAATATGCAGGTTTGTAAGTTAAACACGTGTGAATGAAACAAAACACAACTCCAGGTTTGTTTGTGATGAGGAAACATTATAACATAGAGGTTAAGGTCAGGGCCAGTGCCTTGGAAATAAATGCAAGTCAATGTAATGTCCCCAGAAAGCAAGAAAACCCAACATCTGTGACAACTGCCAATAGTATTTTGTGATATAGAAACACGTATTCCTTATATAGTCCCGCTCTAATTGCGACTAGTGAGTTAACACGGCTTAGTCCTGTATTGACTTGTATAAATTCAAATGGTGGTTGGTTTAATCCTAGCTTAGACCTGGTTTAACCCTTATTTAAAATTGATCCTGGTTTTACACTAGGTTTAGTGCTGCTACAGTCTAATATTTGTCACAGCCCCTTATCTGAGTGAATGATGAGCTACTACTACACTGTGGGAGCCCCTGTCTCTGCCTTCTCTGTTGAAACTGCAGCGTCATTTTGCATTATGAAGAATGACCTTAGCTTTGCTGTATCACAGGCCTGGAGTGTGTACTTAATCAAAGATGATTAGTTCAATTTGCTAAGTCTGCTCCGTAATGGCCGCTGTGGAGGCCAGCTGCACTAGAGAGAGGTCAAACGTAGGGAAACTCAGCCCCCCGTGTGTGAGTGACAGGCAGTGATCACCATGGAGACACAGTGGGCAAGATGGACGCCGTCGGCACCTCTGCAGGAATTAATGAGGTGGTTCTATGAGGCAGACCTGTGCTGTGTCACAACTACTGTACACAACTGAAATGACCTAGAATTTCATATTTATATTATTAAAATGCAAAACAAAATGGACAGATTTAAAGATATAATGAACAAATTAAATTAAAATATGAAATTATTGTTTATTGTTTCTTATGAGAGTGAAAAGTGAAATGATACTGAGATTTGACTGAGATTTGTGTAGCCTAAAGACAATATACTAAATAACATTCAAACTTATTCCTGTTTACAAGTGTCATTTTGAGAACCTTTAACCATTCAAAGGATATAAATTTAAGTGTTGATTGCCATGGCAACAGTGCCCATTTTTCATCACTTTGAAAATCATGAATAGTATATAAACGTATTCCTCTAAAAATGTCATCGAGTAAATTGTAAGGGGGAAACAGTATTGAATTAAAATACTGACATCACATCCTGCATGTTACTAAGATATGGTATTGTGATCTGAAAAGAATAGACAAGTGACAATAGCTCAGACGGTTTGTTCAATGATCCAAAGGTTGCTGGTTCGAATCCCACTCTTGACGTGTCTATGTACTCTGGTGTGTGAATGGGTGAGTAGTTACTTAAGAGGTTTGAGTGCCTTTAAAGTGCTATATATAAATGTGACTATATGCACCACTTGCTCTATCCCCACAGAGCTATAAGAGGTTATTCAAGTGTATTTTTATGTTTGCCTTTGTTACAGTCTGTTTCCTTGTCATATCTTTGTTATTATATAATTTGTTCCAATTGAATACTACAGTACCACAGATCACAGTGGTCTTTGAGGGCCTTTTGTTTTGAAGAAGCATTCATGGAAAAGAATGAAGGCTGTATGGCCCTGTATGTCAGTTAGAATACTTGTCAGTCATGTCACCTGGGGCTGCAGATTAAACAGCGTATATGTACAGGGGTGTGTGTGTGTGTGTGTATAGTATATGCACTATGCTCATTTACATTCTAGGCCTTACTTCTCTGTAGACATGGAGGTTTTAGAGGGGCCCCCATCACACACAGAGGCTCCTGGTGTGATGTGTGACTGCATACAGATAAACGCCGCGCAGTATCAGATGTGACAGCTGCTGATAAAATGCTCGCAAACCACTTGTCTTCATAAAACCATCCAAAGAAAAACCCACCTCATATAAAGCAGGGCCCTCTCACTATCCATGGGGTTTTAGAGCGATGGAAACTTGGCACGGTTGCCATGGCAATAACATTGAAAACATAATTATTATATCTTTTGCATGGGGAAAAGTGTTCAAAATGGTGCCTATAAACAGAAAACTGAACCTCGTGAATAGGCTGCATTCAGATCCTACAGTTTGATTATGTGATCATTTCAGATGTGGGCATGGGCCTATCCATGAGTTTCAGAATGATGACACATTAGGACCATTGATACAGGAACTAGCTATTTAAAACTAAATATTGTATCTTTTGAATGGTGCTTTTAAACAGGAAGCTGAAACCTATGGAGCTTTTCTGTGTCTGTGTGTGGGATTGGAACAATCGGGGGCTGGAACATAAGCTAAATATTGTCTGCTTTAAATCACTCTATAAACAAAATGTCTGGACACAGTATAGAGAGAGAGAAGTTTGAATACTCATGTTTATTCAAGGTGAACGGCATTCATGCTGTTTGTACAGTCGGCTGATATTATCTTTCCCTTGTGGTATTTTCAGATGACCATCGTTGATATTTAGAAATAACTATTACCTGTGGTAATGTTTGTGTAAATATAAATAGGTGTGTGTGTGTGTGGTTTTCACATGCATGATGCAACAACTGAGTATATTGTATTGTTTTGCTGAAGTATTGACTGTGAACCAAGAAGCAGCTTTTCTTTATTTTCTTTCATCTTTTATTTCTTTTCTGACACTGGAGTGGGTTAAAATAAGACTTACTTTCCACTCCATTTCAAGCATCGATGAGTCATTTGCATGAGTCAATTTTAGACTCAAATTGTACAGATTATATTAATCTCTGTACCACCTTCTGTTTGTTCTGCTGTGACAAAGCTCAAAATAAAGCTTAGTATTATTATGAATATAATTCTATGAGAGATTTACAGTTTCCTATCCACAAATGTTGACCCTATAGAAATTAGCTCCACAATTAAAAATTCAGACGTATGATTTAAAGTCCTTTCAACTCACATCTATCACATCTTTGGTGTTGAATCATAGCACCACTTTATGAAGACAGACATTACAATTTGTGCCAGTTTTTGTTTCAAGTAATTAGATATTAACAATGAACCAAATCAGCAAACCTCTCCCATAAAGCTCTGTCTTGTCCTCAGCTCTATTTTAAACTATAGGCGTGTTAGAAGAGAGTGGCATGACTTACAGACTTGAGTATAATATGGCATGCATATTCCAGGCCTTTTAATACACAGGCTGTATAATGGTGTTCCCTTCAGTACTTTGTCATTGTAATGTGTTTCCTGATAGAAAGTTTTAGAGATGTGAGAGCCTTGCCCACGGCTGTAGCTCTCAAAGCCAATTAAATAGAGCTAATTAAAACCATTTAAGCAAATGGAAGAAGCCAGCTCAGGCAGCTTTGTGCAGGTTAGTCAGGTCACAGCAAACAAGTGCAGAGGTGCAGGCTTCTTCTCATGCCTATAAAACGTGCCGTGGAACAAGATGAACTTCATTGTCTTTCAAAATGACTTTAATTTGTTTTTTGGGGACAAAATTACAGATTTGTTTTAATTCTATTGAGCTTTAAAGTGCAGCTAAAGTGAAAGTGCAGTGAGCGTGGGCTTGAGGGCATCACCTGATTGTCTCCATGGAGATAGATAACTCTAATGCCATAAAAGTTAGAGAGCAGTCACCTTATAGCTAGAGAGCTTTAGGTATAGACTGCATTATTTCACTTTTCTGATAGAGGGTCGGCTACCTTCTTGTCTCCATGGAGATTATTTTGCTTTTCCTGGAATGTTGCACAGTATGGCATTAGCGTTATCTATCTCCATGCAGACAATCAGGTGATGCCCTCCAGCTCACGCTCACTGCGACTTGAAATTAAATAACTGCAGAAACATTTAATGCCATATTGTGTGTTATGTTTGAGCACTTTTGACCCTGTATATTTTTGGCTATTTTTGTTTTTAGTATTTTGTCCATTTTTTCTTTTAAGTTATTTCTGTTTCTTCTGATATTTTTCTTTTTTCTAGTTAGTCTTTAGTTGGTTTAGGATGTTTCCCTATTTACTTTGGGGTCATAACAATGGAACATTACAGGAAAACCGTAATAGCGTCACCATGGAGACAAGAAGGTGGCAGCTCCTCCTCCAGAATAGTTACATAGTACCTCTTTAAAAATGGGTTATTATTACCACAATATTTTTGCGGTTTGTTATTATAATATATTGTGATGTGTGAGCTACTGTGTCCAAATAATTTCCCTGGTGGATCAATATTTTTTTTATTAGTCTAAAAGGGTCCACAGTTGTACATTGGCCCACATACACATAGGCCTGTCACAATAATTATTATTATTATCGACTTATTGTTCAATATATGAAACGGGAACAATAGATTTTGTGGATCAGTTTTTATCAAAGGTACTTTTTCTTAGCACTAGTGGAGATTTTTTTATGTTATTTTTGTGTGTACTACAATAAGATTTGAGCTGTAGGGGGTTGAATAAATACTTCTATGACTCATTGTACGAAGAATTTTGGTTTGAATCTGCTTTAAGGTCATTGTGACAGTGGCATAAATTAGTTTCAATATTATTGTTTTAATGTTACTTAAAGCTGCATTGTGTAACTTTTCTGGTGAAGGATCCGTCAAATGCTTCTCTCCATGGAGATGTTATTGCTTTGTCTGGAATGTTTCTCAGTATAGCATTAAACCTTTCTGTCTACATGGAGACCAAACCAGACCAAGCTACAGATCAGATCTATGGAGAGGCGACCCCGCTCACAGTCAGAAAGCTGTTTTTCTAGGTATTTTTGAGCTATAAAACCACCTGTAATTTAATAAATGTAAAGTAGAGCTGTTTAATGTCACACTGTGGAACATTCCAGACAGAGCAATGACATAACCATAGAAACAAGAAGGTGACAGTCTGTCCACTAGAAAAGTTACACAATGCACCTTTAAGCATTATGTTGCTCTCAAAATGTATTACCGTGACAGGCCTACTTACAGATCACTTCTATGTAAACTGCAGCGTGTTCATTTTACATTACGTTCCAACAGTCTGAGTAAAGCCCTAAATAATCGCCAGTCTCGAATTAGCAAGCGCAGGTGCATGCCGATAGCTGCTGGGCCCTTCACCGAAAAACCCATCCACCTGGAAACTACACAAAGCAGATGCTACAAAAAGACCGATTTATACCAGAAATTACATGGCACAGATTCGCACACAAGAGCTACAATTTGAATCACTATACGCGTCAACAGGGAAACCAAAAGACTCCAGCTCGGCTCACTGGGATCCCATTATGTGTATCTGCTGTGTCAATGTCCGCTAAGAATACCCACACTCTCCGCATCTCTCTGGGGCTATGGTTGAAAAGATTTTGACAAATGCAGGGTATTATGACAGTTATGGTGGTTAGAGACTGTGATTTGGGAGGCATTAACTCGTACCTGAATGCTGCTGTGTCTAGTTTGTATTTGCGCTGTCTAAAGAGATAGTGCTCCCTATCTCCATACATTAGAGTCCAAGGATTATGGTCCACAAATGGTTTATTCATGAGGTAAAAGGGACAATGACAATTCAGTGAAGGCATATACATTGTAAACTAAACCTTAAAGATGTTATTTTATTGTATAAGCAGCTCATGGGTAAAAATAAGTCCATTGCGTACATCTAATTATGACACATTGTAGGGTCAGATAATCAGATAAGATAAGATAAGATAAGACTTTATTGATCTCACAGAGGAGAAATTCACTCGTGACAGAAGCTCACAGTCAGGGGACAGTATAGTGCAAAAAGTTGTGAAAAATTGTGCAAAACACTCAGAACAATAAGTAAATAAAAATAAAATCACAATAAATATTAACATATTTACAACATCAGGTAGCTCTTATGTACAGGGAGTGAAAGAAATGTAAATATATAATAAAACATATCTCTTATATAATATATATATATGTAAAAGAATACAAATATACAAATATATAAATATATAATCTGAGGACAGTGGAGGCGGTTACTGATGAGGTGACATGGTTACAGGTTATTGCACTGGTTATTGCACAGGTTATTGCACTGGTTATTGCACAGGTTATTGTAAGTGTTAAACAGTGGAGTTGTACAGTCTGACAGCAGTGGGGATGAAGGACCTGCGGTAGCGTTCCTTCTTGCACTGAGGGTGCCTCAGTCGGCCGCTGAAGGTGCTGCTCAGTTCCTCTACAGTCCGGTGCAGAGGGTGAGAGGTGTCGGCCATGATGGATGTGAGTTTGGCCAGCACCCTCCTCTCACCCACCTCCTCCACAGACTCCAGAGGACAGCCCAGGACAGAGCTGGCCCTCCTGACTAGTTTGTTCAGTCTTTTCCTGTCCCGCTCTGTGCTGCTCGGGGCCCAGCAGACAACAGCGTAGAGGAGAGCAGAGGCCACCACAGAGTCATAAAAAGTCTTGAGCAGGGGCCTGCACACTCCAAAAGAACTCAGTCTCCTCAGAAGGTGGAGGCGACTTTGGCTCTTCTTGTACAGGGCGTCAGTGTTGTGGGACCAGTTCAGTTTATTGTTGAGGTGAACACCCAGGTACTTAAAACTGTCCACTGTCTCTATGTCCTGTCCCTGGATGTTCACCGGTGAGGGAAGTAGTGTCCTTCTCCCGAAGTTGATCACCATCTCCTTGGTCTTACTGGTGTTAAGGCACAGGTGGTTGTGCTCACACCAGTCCACAAAGTCCCTGATGACCGATCGGTACTCCAGCTCATTCCCCTCAGACACACAGCCCACAAGGGCCGAGTCGTCAGAGAACTTCTGGAGATGGCAGGTGTCCGTGTTGTAGGTGAAGTCCGAGGTGTAGATAGAGAAGAGGAAGGGTGAAAGGACAGTTCCCTGTGGGGCCCCAGTGCTGCAGACAACCACCTCTGACTCACAGCCGCGCAGCCTCACATACTGCGGCCGGTCAGTGAGGTAGTCGATGGTCCAGGCGGCGAGATGTCCGTTCACTCCGGCGTCCTCCAGCTTCCCCCGCAGCAGTGCCGGCCTGATGGTGTTGAAGGCGCTGGAGAAGTCAAAGAACATGACTCTCACAGCGCTCCCGGCAGTCTCCAGGTGGGTGAGCGCCCGCTGCAGCAGGTAGATGACGGCGTCCTCTACTCCGATGTTGGGCTTGTAGGCAAACTGCAGCGGGTCCAGAGTGGAGCTCACCACGGAGCGGAGGTAGCTGAGGATCAGCCTCTCCATGGTCTTCATGAGGTGAGAGGTCAAGGCGACTGGTCTGAAGTGGGCCGGTTCCCTGGCATGTGTTGTTTTTGGAACTGGTACCACACAGGAGGTCTTCCACAGGACAGGGACCTTCTCCAGGCTGAGGCTCAGGTTGTAGATGTAGCAGAGAACCTCACAGAGCTGGTCCGCGCAGGTCCTCAACAGCCTGGGGCAGATGCCATCTGGTCCTGCAGATTTTCTCTGTTTCAGCCGCCTCAGCTCTCTCCTCACCTGATCCGGTGTGATGTAGAGGGAGGAGTAAGGGGGGGACTGGGGTGGACTGCCGGGGGTGGGGGGCAGAGAGGGGCTGGTGCTGGGAACAGTCGGTGTGAAGTGAGCTGGAGACGTGGGTGGTGGGGGGCGGGGGGTGGGTGCAGTCGGTCCGGGAAGGGGGGATGTGTCCAGTGGCCTGGGGGTGTGTGAAGAGGGGGGATCCGAGAAAGAGGCAGAGGGGATGGGGGGACAATCAAAACGGTTGAAATAAACGTTTAGTTCATCCGCCCAGCGCTGATCTCCATCAGATGTCCCTCTGGTGTTCTGACCAAATCCTGAGATGTTCTTCAGACCTCTCCACACATCCCGCACGTTGTTCTGGGCCAGCTGCTCCTCCATTTTCTTCCCGTAATCCTTCTTGGCCCGACGAATCCTCCACTGAAGCTCCCGCTGGACCCTCTTCTGCTCCTCTCTGTCCCCTGAGATGAAAGCCCTCTTCTTCTGGTTCAGGAGGTCTTTGAGCTCAGGGGTGACCCAGGGGTGGTTGTTGGAGAAGCACCGCACCCTCCGGGTTGGCACAGTGCTCTCCACGCAGAAGTTGATGTAGTCCGTGATGCAGTGGGTCAGGCCATTGATGTCATCTCCATAAGAGCTGCTGAACATGTTCCAGTCTGTGGTCTGGAAACAGTCCCTCAAACTCTCATTGGCCTCTTCAGTCCACAGCTTCACAGACAGCTTCCGCGCAGGTCCTCTTCGCACCTTTGGTGTGTATTGCGGGAGCAGTTTGACGAGGTTGTGGTCTGAGCGTCCAAGCGGGGGGAGGGGGACGGAGGTGTAAGCATCTTTGATGTTCGCATACAGGAGGTCCAGAGTCCTATTGTCTCCCAGGAAGTCCATGTTAGCATGCTATTTATTGTTATCTTTACAGTCACGGCAAAACTCAGACAGTTAGACAGTAAACATCAGAAATGTTGATGACGTCAGCTGCAAAGTCTCAACAGTGCCAATGTAAATGCAATATTACTTTTGTATAGGTGTGAAATTTACTACGGCAGTTCTATCAGCAGTACTAATTGCATGTTTTCCAGATGCACGCTGGGAAGTTGTTGTGTTTTATAAATAAACTGTTCAATAATTCATTAGTCTAAAACATGTGGTTTTGATTGACAGCTCTGTACACGCACCTTTGTCACTTACCACCTCCATCTTTAGCAACTGTCGAGTTTAGTGCTATTTCTGGTTTTATTTACGACAATATGACATCGTAATCCATCTTCCAGTCTACACCATCACTTTTTTGTATTTGCTGTAGGCGAGGCTGTGTCAGTATTTCACAATCACTACTCTTGGGCTGGTCTACTTTTAGTTTAAAGTGCCTATATTGCATTATGTTATAATGTTGTTTCCTCATCAGAAACATTGTGCTTGTTTCATTCACACATGTTCAACGCAAAAATCCTTCATATTTACGCAGAAAACGCTCTGTTCCACCTTGTGATGTTTTGTGGTAATACAGGAAGTGCTCCATTGTGTTTTTTTTTTTTTAAATCCATACACCCTCATTAGAATAATTTGGATAATTTCAACCCTGGAATTTCCAATCTTTACTGAACTAAAGGTAAAAGGTAACTGTTAACGTGAAACCTACCGCTTCATGACATCACAAGGTGGAACAGAGCATTTTGAGCTTTGAAGATGTAGACAGAATAATAAAAAAAAACATGTGAGTGAAGCAAAACACAACTCCAGGTATGTTTTGGAAGAGGTAACAACATTGTAACATTGCTTAAAGGTACAACTTTTCTTGTGGAGGGTCCATCACTTCCTTGTTTCTATGGTTATGTCATTGCTCTGCCTGAAATGTTCCACAGTATGACATTAAACAGCTCTACCTTACATTTTTTCAATTACAGGTGGTTTTATAGCTCAAAAATACCTAGAAAAACAGACATTCTCAGTGTTGCCTCTCCAAAGATCTGACCTGGTTTGGTCTCCATGAAAATAGAAAGGTTTACTGCCATACTGTGAAACATTCCAGACAAAGCAATAACATCTCCATGGAGAAAAGCATTTGACGGAGCCTCCACCGGAAAAGTTACACAATGCACCTTTAAAGCTCACAAGAGTCAATTTTGCGTAATATACGACCTTTAAGCTATTCCTGGATAGCCTAAGATTAATATGTGTATGTGAAAAAATGTTTTGCAGGACCACATAGATTAAAGCACAAGGAAAAAAAATTGAGAAAAAGGACGAGGAGGAGGTAGTTTTAGCTTTCTCGTGCTATCCAAAAGTAGCAGATACAGCAGAGTGGATTAATGCTATTGAAAATGGGCTGGGCTCCTGATGGAATTCCAGTAGTGATATGAACAGCTTTACTTCCATATCTGCCTTGGATCTAATTTGACAAATGGATACCTATTATAGCATTTCCTCTGAAGTTGGCATGAGGCGCTGGAGTGTGAGGCGCTGCCACTTTGAATCATGAAATAAAACCTCTTCAAAATCCAACTACTCCTGCACCTGATCCGCTACAAGATCTGTAGGCCATGTTGTCTTTAGGAGGGATTACATCATCACGAGCCTATAGGACTGGTTAGAATACAGTTAAAGGGACAATATGGAACTTTTCTGGTGAGGGACATGCCATCTGCTTGTCTCCGTGGAGATGTTGTTGCTTTTACCTGGAATTTTTCATAGTGTGACATTAAACCCATTTTGTAAGCAGTCTTTTAATTAGGCCTGTTTTATTGCACAAACAAAGAGCTGAGCTGGATCACTTTAATACCAAGTTTAATACCACTGTGGAACATTCTTGGCAAAATAATAACATCTCCATGGGCACAAATATGTGGTGTACCTTCCACCAGAAAAGTTACATAGTGACCTTTGAATGAGTATATTTAGGATTTTGCTTATTATTTCACTATTTTTCTCCAGTTTGGCCATTTTTGTGGTTTATGATTTCCCTTTCTGATAGGAAATAATAATATCACACTGGGTCATTCCAAATGTCATACACGTCACTTTCACTGTGCACAAAGCTCATTATACATGAAGTATTATTTAGGTGCACATGTAACTTTCCAGTTTTGTCAACATTTCGCTTTACAGAATGTTGACAAAACTTCTAGTTCCTAGGAGATAAGCAAGTGAGACCAAGTTACAGGTCAGATTTGTGGAGAGAGGAGCCCACTCACACTAAATAAAAATATCTGATCGTGAGTGAATGCAAGTTAACGGTTGACAATGAATAAAACACTATGTATAAAACCTTTCTTTTGTTAAATTATTGTTTAAAGACCCAGAAAATCATGTCTTTTTCAACTTGTTTCCACGAGCAGCATTTAGACTGATATAAAACTGTGATAACTATTAACCTCAGGTATCATCCTGCTAAAGAAGTAATAATTAGAAAATCATAAAAGCCTGACATTCGCACTATAACTCCTTGGAGAATGCTCACAATGCTAAGAAGTATAATTGCTAAATCTTCAATATGGCTGTGTGTGGTGAGGGAAATGATAGTTTGATTCTGAGGGTGGCTCTCTCCCTCCATGTTTGACCTTTCTCTCTCTGTGTGTAATTAGCATTGAGTAAACACATAACTCATGCAGAAGAGGAACGCCATGGCCCGCATTAATCATGTATTATGGCATAACCCCAGATTATTATCAAAACAATAATCACCTTGAAAAGAGTCATTGGTAATTACAGTGAAAGGTTAAAATAGTCCACAGCTTGGTTCAAGGAGTAGCCACAGAGGGATGACGAAAGTTTTTTTTTTTTTCTTGGGACACTGTTCACGCCAAAATGGAGGGACATTTTCTGTTTGGGTGATAATGACTTCAGGGAGTGTAAAAGTGCAAATAACAAATATTTGGTTGGGTTGGCATGATTTTAAACTGTCAAGGGGTGGAGTTGGAGGACATCTTATGCTAATTTGCTATTTAAAGAAGCTGCACCTGATTTTTACTTCTTAAGTTCATTTTAAACAGTGTACAGTGGTCCAAAGTTATTCTTACATTGCAAAACTGCCACCCCTCTTTCTGTAACTGCTACTGCTGAGTCATTTTGGTCTTAAAATATTCACATTAACATGATCCTGGTGTTTTATGAGTTCTAATATGGAGCTTGGCTCAAAATTTGCTCCTGTAACTGTTAGGATCATGAGCTTCATTTGACTGATGCTGAACGCTTCCAGTGCGGAGTTTTGCCATGACGATAAAGCTAACAACTAGCAAGCTTATGCACATGTCCTGATAATCTGACAACATAATGCTTTCTAATTAGATGTAGGCAGCACACAGCAGACCTACAGTGCATCCGGAAAGTATTCACAGCGCTTCCTTTTTCCCACATTTTGTCATGTTACAGCCTCATTCCAAATTGTATTAAATTCATCTCTTACCTCAAAATTCTACACACAATACCCCATTATGACTGTGAAAAAAGTTTTGTTTTTTTTTTGACATTTTTTGAATTTATTAAAAATAGAAAACTAATAAATCACATTTACATAAGTATTCACAACCTTTGCCATGAAGCTCAAAATTGAGCTCAAGTGCATCCTTTTTTCACTGATCCTCCTTGAGATGTTTCTACAGCGTCATTGGAGTCCACCTGCGGTAAATTCAGTTGATTGGACATGATTTGGAAAGGCACACACCGGTCTATATAAGGTCCCACAGTTGACCGTGCATGTCAGAGCACAAACACCAAGCATGAAGTCAAAGGAATTGTCTGTAGACCTGCGAGACAGGATTGTCTTGAGACACAAATCTGGGGAAGGATACAGAAAAATTTCTGCTGCTTTGAAGGTCCCAATAAGCACAGTGGCCTCCATTATTTGTAAATGGAAGACGTTTGGAACCACCAGGACTCTTCCTAGAGCTGGCCGGCCGTCTAAACTGAGCGATCGGGGGAGAAGGGCCTTAGTCAAGGAGGTGACCAAGAACCCGATGGTCACTCTGTCAGAGCTCCAGCGTTCCTCTGTGGAGAGAGGAGAGCCTTCCAGAAGGACAACCATCTCTGCAGCAATCCACCAATCAGGCCTGTATGGTAGAGTGGCCAGATGAAAGCCACTCCTTAGTAAAAGGAACATGGCAGCCCGTCTGGAATTTGTCAAAAGGCACCTGAATGACTCTCAGACCATGAGAAACAAAATTCTCTGGACTGATGAGACAAAGATTGAACCTTTGGTGTGAATGCCAGGCGTCATGTTTGGAGGAACCCAGGCACCGCTTATCACCAGGCCAATACCATCCCTACAGTGAAGCATGGTGGTGGCAGCATCATGCTATGGGCATGTTTTTCAGCAGCAGGAACTGGCAGACTAGTCAGGATAGAAGTAAATATGAATGCAGCAATATACAGAGATATCCTGGATGAAAACCTGCTCCAGAGCGCTGTTGACCTCAGACTGGGGCGAAGCTTCATTTTTCAGCAGGACAACGACCCGAAGCACACAGCCAAGATCTCAAAGGATTGGCTTCAGAACCACTCTGTGAATGTCCTGGAGTGGCCCAGCCAGAGTCCAGACTTGAATCCGATTGAACATCTCTGGAAAGACCTGAAAATGGCTGTGCACAGACGTCTCCCATCCAACCTGATGGAGCTTGAGAATTACTGCAAAGAAGAATGGGCAAAACTGCCTAAAGATCGGTGTGCTAAGCTTGTGGCATTATATTCAAAAAGACTTGAGGCTGTAACTGCTGCCAAAGGTGGATCAACAAAGTATTAAGCAAAGGTTGTGAATACTTATGTAAATGTGATTTATTAGTTTTTAATTTTTAATAAATTGTGTGTAGAATTTTGAGGTAAGAGATGAATTTAATACAATTTGGAATGAGGCTGTAACATGACAAAATGTGGGAAAAAGGAAGCGCTGTGAATACTTTCCTGATGCACTGTATATTGAAGAGCTGCTTATACAATATACTTGTACTCAAGACAAATTTGCCTGTTGACGTCAGCTGCTGGTCTCCATGGAGATGAATGTGTTTAATGCTAGTATGGAATGTTCAAGGCAAAGCAATTACATCTCCGTGAAGACAAGATGTTGCTGAAATTGAGTCAGGTCAGGTCTAATAAGGACAGCACATATTACATTAGCATAGAGCACTGGAGGTAAACCTATATAGATTGCTGTAGGCTTATTATTCCCGTCAGTATGGTCGAGTGCACTGGTCTATAGAAGGCTGCACTGACTGCTGAGGCGTGAGAGGAGGTGAAGGTCTCTGTGTGTGGCCTCAGATTCATACGGACAGGATTAAAATGTAATCCACAAAATGAAAATGTAATAAGGGCCCATCTTTAACCCCTGCAGAGCTGGAGCCTGTGAGAAAATCAAAATACAAGCACATAGACCAGCATAAGCAGATGTACAGTTACGATTAAAGGGTTCTATATGTGTGGGGTAGTTTCTAGTTTAAAGTTTTGATCTAAAAGAAATAATAAAAGAGATGACAATGTTTTATCATTGATATTATACTGAGGAACAGACAAAACGGTGAATCTACATGGAGACAAGCAAGTGGCAAAAAAAAACAAACAAAAAAATAAAAAGCTACAAAGAGCACCTTTAATATTTTTACCAATTTTCCCCAGTTTGGCAATTTTTGTGCTTTATAATTTTACTTCCTGTTTGAAAATAATCAATTTGTATGAAACATGGGAATAACAGGCACCTTAATTGAAGTCTAAATCGAGAAAATGAAATTCTTTGAAATTTCAAAATAGGTGTTCTGGGTAATTTGCAGACAGAACATTACAATTCTGAAAATGACAATTTGATTTGTAATTTGTGCAGGTAAAATGGAAATGCTATAAATGTCAAGATTATAATTTCAAAATAAAAATAGCCTAAAAGACAAAACGCAGGCAAAAGAAGCTCACTGAACATACACATATTAATCTTAGTTTAGGTTTGACAAGGTTTGGTCCTGGCCTAGTCCTGGTTTAGTCCTGGTCCAGTCCTGGTCTTGTTCTGGTTCAGTCCTGGTCTCATTCTGGTTCAGTCCTGGTCTCATTCTGGTTCAGTCGTGGTCTCGTCCTGCTCCAGTCCTGGTCTCGTCCTGCTCCAGTCCTGGTCTAGTCCTGGTCCAGTCCTGGTCTAGTCCTGGTCCAGTGCTGGTCTTGTTCTGGTTCAGTCCTGGTCTCATTCTGGTTCAGTCCTGGTTCAGTCCTGGTCTCATCCTGCTCCAGTCCTGGTCTAGTCTTGGTCTCGTCCTGTTCTAGTCCACCCAGGTATAATCCCAGGTTTAGTTCATATTTTACTGTGTGTACTACAGCTGTACTCCGTGTACTTCACTGACAGCCCTTGACTTGAATGTCAGAGAATACAGAAGCTCCCTTCAGTGGCAGGTAGTAATCATCAGTGCTATTTATAACAGAGCTGCCACACTATGTCAAACATGTCCCATTAAGTGACATTTAATGTGATGTGACTAAGAGCGCATGAAAAAAGCCTTCAAGCTCTCAACAATGTGCATTTTCTTGTATTTAAATCTCACTAGTAGATAGAACTCTGACAATTATTTCTTAGTGTCAAAGTAAATTAATCTGTGCAATAAGAGAAAAGAAAAGTATAGTAAATAGAAGCTGTACAGCCTGTTAACTATGAGCACTATGGGGCTTTTGGTTTGCCTGAACTGCTATGGAATTTAATAAATCTATGATGCATTTAAAGGTATTTTATTGCTTAAAAATATGAAAAACTTGCATTCCTCCTGTGAGTGCGTGAGTCCTTTTTAGAGATCTGACCTAACATGGCCTGCTGGCAGCACCTGCTTTTTCCACATACAGTAGATTAGTTTAATGCCATCCTTTGGAATATTTCAGACAAAGCATAACATTTCTACAGTACAAAAACTAAAATCTTGCCAAGTTAAAATGACTTTAAATAAATACACGCTATATCAATTTGAGTAAATTTCAGATGAAAAGTAAAATTTTCTACCAATGGAAAAGGTCTTTTTGTAGTTGAAACAGGAATACGCCTAGTTACTCTTTGTAATTAAAATAAGAAACTAAATCATGAATGAATTTAGAAAAAAATGTATTTCACTGGTAGATAATTTTACTTGAAGTGAAATCTACTCAAATCTTATTAATTTGAGTAATTTGAATTTACATTTCGCAGTGTATGGATTCAAGCAGGTGGCTGACTCTCCACCAAAAAAGTTGCACAGTGCACCTTTACAGCTCACTACCATTACTTAATTATTATTTTTTTGTTGTTGTTCTAAAGTGAATTGGTTTATACAGTACAAAGAGAAAAAAAACACCAAAAACCTACTTTTTGACATACATTTTACAGAATATATATTAAAAATGAAAGAAATAGTGCTTAACATGAAGGAGCCACTCACCACACATATTCACACACTCATTCATACACCAGTGCACGGAGACAATGGGGGTGAGGTGGGTTAACGGTCTTGCCCAAAAACACAACAACAACAATCATCTGTGGAGGCTGGAATCGTAATGATCTGACTGCTCAAACAATGACGTTTCATGTCGAGAGCGGGATTTGAACTGCCAGCCTTTGGATCAGCGGACAGACACAGTAACAACTGAGCTACTGTTGCTCAAATAAAGAAATAAACAAAAATACAACTGCATCTCTGTCTCAAGATAATAGCCTGAAAAAGTCAAGGCTGAACCATAACCCTGCTTACAATGAAGTCATCTCCAACTCTGCGTAGATATGACTGAACGTCCATTCTGACCTGCCCAAGACCCTCGTGATACCATCTGTGCACCATCTTACATCATCTCATCTCCACATAACGCCATGGCGAACAGTGGACTGGTGCTTTTCACAGGTTTTAAAAGTATAACTCTTTCCTCCCTTAATCCACCCTTGGGTTCCTCCTCCTGCACCAATGTCACTGCCAAGGTTTTAAATATTTATCAGAAGTATCGGTTAATTAAAACAGGGAGCGGCTTCACTAATCCATTTTAACGAGCATCTGCCAGCATTTCATATGAGGACGTGTCATTCAGTTTAGCTTTAAAAGTATGCAGCTTTACCCTCTCGTCCCATCAGTGCTGCATTAAGAATTACTGGATGTATTACAATAAACAAACTGCATTAATGAAAGTCCAATGGATAATCTCTGCCCCAGGCCTCAATCACTTTTACTAATGAGAAAAACAACAGGGACTCTATGGTCAAGTATTGTTATTAAAAGCTGGCAGAAACTTTTAGTGACATTATGTTCAATTAGGGCGTTTAAATAAAGTTTTTTAATGAGTTTTAAACAACTTTTGACAGATCTAAAAGACACTGAGTCGCGATCAGTTTACATTTTGTCACTGTATATGCAATGTTATGTATTAGGAACGCATGAGAAGATGTGATAGTTTAAAGCGTCAGATCTATGTTATAATGTTGTTTCCTCATCAAAAACACAGCTGGAGTTGTGTTTTGTTTCATTCACACATGTTTAACACACAAACCCTGAGCTCACCTCTCAAACAGAAAACAGTCTGTTCCACCTTGTGATGTCGTGTGGTGTTTTTAAACTCCATACACCTTCACTGGAATCATTTGGATTATTTCAGACCAGGAATTGCCCATCTCTAGTGAACTAAGTAAAAAAGTAAAGTAAAAAGGTAAGGTAAAAAGCAGCTGTTAACTTGAAAACTACCACTACATGACGTCATAAGGTGGAACAGGGCATTTTGATGTACACAGCCTAATAATCCAGCATTAAAACACACGTCTAGGTGTGCTTTTGAGGAGGTAACAACATTATAACATGGCTAAAAACTCAAATGTGTAATATAGAACATTTAAGTGTTACTTAGGATTGCAAGTGACTTGGGTGAGGGAAGTCTAAGCATAGTACAGTGGGTAAAAACACTGAGCTAATATAAAAAAATTCAAAGTTATCTGGACAATATTGTCGCTCAAGACAAGGAAACACTGATCTGAAACAGTGGCTATGATGCTAGTGCAATTGTAGAGTGCAAGTAAGATGAAGAAAAGGTATGTATAGAAGCTGGTTTATTTATGGCTATAAGGGGGCGACTTTCAAATTATTGACGCTTGGGTTTTAAAATGACCTGCTACAAAATCAAGACAGACTTTGATTGCTCTTATTCATGGACTAATGCCCACAAAGGTCTTGGCAAAAATACACAATTTTAGACTATTTATTGCTGTGGGTGGAGGGCTGAAAGAGCTAAGACCAACCCAGACTGAGCTCTTTTCACATCCCTCTCATACAAAATGCAAAATACATAATGCTAACTGCACACTTTTAAAAATAGTTTCTCATCAAAACCAACATGACCAATCCATGTCAAAAAGACTAAACAAGATCAGTGTGACTTAAGAGTTAAAAAAGTCAACAGTAACTTTGTAAAATATTGGAACACAGCAGCAGCTAAAATGTACACAGACTCATAGATTCTCAGCTGAATTATATTTAACTCAATCTGATAAGCCAGGCAACTGTACGATTTACCAGCCTAACCTTTCTGCACAAAACTCATGAAAAGAAGCAATTATAGATTGGAACAATACATAAAAGAGAGCCATCACTACACCGAGCTTTTCTCGCCTGTTTCTATAATGGAGCTGATAATCCGATCAAAAGTGAAAGCACCAACATTTAGGAGGTCGGGCCTCTCACAGACAAACTCT
The DNA here is from genome assembly GCA_029959045.1 of Taenioides sp. WSHXM2023. NCBI lineage: Eukaryota > Metazoa > Chordata > Actinopteri > Gobiiformes > Gobiidae > Taenioides > Taenioides sp. WSHXM2023. Next base: position 10,885,643 of record CM057085.1, read on the forward strand.
GCACAGACACATGTAGTGTGTTCGTATGTGTGCTATCTCCAGACAGAGTTACATAATGCACACGACTGCACTCAATATATTAAAGGGAGTTTCTATATAACATTTTTTTTACCACTAAAAGGTGGATTTTGGAATGGAAAAGGAAACTACATGCACACCAAAAACAGTACATTTTAAGAAGTGTTTAAAAGGTCTATATTACACTATTTTATGATGAATGTTGTTTTCTCGTCCAAAACTTTGCCTACCTGATTCATTTACACATGTTTAACACACAAACCCTGCATATTTTGGCTGTGTTCTTTTCAGAAAACGCTCTGTTCCACCTTGCAATGTCATGTGGTAATACAGGAAGTGCTCCAATGTGTTTTTAAACTCCATACACCTTCACTAGAATCATTTGGATCATTTCAGCCCTGGAATTTTCAATTTCTACTGAACAAAAGGTAAAAAGAGCTGTTAACTTAAAAACTACCGCTTCGTGACATCACAAGGTGGAACACAACATTTTGACTAATAAGACTAATAATAAAGTCTTACTCAAACATGTGTGAATGAAATAAAAAACAACTCCAGGTATATTTTTGAGAAGTTATCGATGTTCTAACATGGGTCACAAGAGTCATTTTTCCATAATAAACCATACAACTTTTTATTATACAGTTATATTCTCAAAAAAACAAACCTAGCAATTGTCATCAGGATGATTATAGGATTTGAACATGCTTACATCATATCTGGGGCAACAGGTGGTATTGTATATGAATAATTTTGATTCCCTACATACAATACCATAGCATTTCAATATAGGAAAACGTTATATAAGGTTTGACACCAGTGTAGAGTACAACGTGAGCGCTTATGTGTGTTTTTGCCATATTTTACGAGGCTGCGGGATGTGTCTCTGTGGTGATGATAAGAGAGGAGCAGAGGAGATAGTGCGATGTAACAGTGATTTACAGGCAGAGTGGAGAGAGGGATGAGAGGGATGAGAGAGAAATGAGAGAGGGGCTGTGGAGCTGAAAACGCCCATCTGCTGAGCTGTACAGAGGCACAGGCGCCATCTGCACCCCAACTGCCAAAACCTTTACAACAGAGAAAGCAGCCATCCCCATCACACACAAGTCAATAGAAATCAACCAACACAAGCAGGAGCGCCACCCTCAGTATAAAATGTACAGTAAATACTATAAAAATATATGTCTTGCTTTGAAAGTGCACTGTGTTTGTACATTAAAGAGCCCATTTTATGCTATTTTCTGATTTATGTTATAATGTTGTTTCCTCATCAGAAACACACCTGGAGTTGTGTTTTGTTTCATTCACACATATTTAACACACAAACCTGCATATTTAGGTTAGGTTTAGGTTGTGATAATACAGGAAGTGCTCCACTGTGTTTTTAAACTCTATACACTTTTACTAGAAACATTTGGGTCATTTCAGCCCTGGAATTGTCATTATCTTTACTGAACAAAAGGTAAAGGATGTCTTGGAAACTACAGCTTCATGACATCACAAGGTGGAACAGAGCATTTTGAGCTTTGGAGATATAGACAGGCTAATAATAAAGGATCACTCAAACATGTGTGAATAAAACAAAACAACTCCAGGTATGTTTTTGATGAGGAAACAACATTATAACATGACTTAACACTCACATGAAACACTTTTGCATAATACAGGACCTTTAAACTGCTGCTACTCAGTATCTGGTATCAAATATGTTTCCACTGCATTTGTTGAACTTTAAAACCTCAAACTAAGGTAATACAGCATTAACTATTGCACTTTGTCAAGCTGTTCACTATATTTACCTACGATCGTGCAATCCTGTGGTATCTAACAAATTACAACACTCAAAAGAGACCGATCTATAGCAGTTCTGTTCACACATTTTTAACTTGCAAACGCGTCTTGCAGGCAGTCATTTAAAGTTAAATCAATAGTGTTATCCCTCTGAGGACTTGAGTCTATGAAAGTGTGTCGTATTTGAAGACCTGCCAGATATCAATCTCACATCACTCTGTGTCTGCATCGGTCACAAGGACAAGCCAAGACTGAGCAGGGCGTTTCACTTGAACTTTTTTCCCTTCTATATTAGAAAACTGACTCTTGTGAGCTTTAAGCCATGTTAAAATGCTGTTAGCTCATCTAAAACATACCTAGAGTTGTGTGTTGTTAGATTCACACAACACCCTTTATCATTAGTGTGCCTACATAGCCAAAGCTCAAGCGCTCTGTTCCACCCTGTGATGTCATTAAACTGTAGTTTTCATGTTAACAGCTCCTTTTGACCTTTTGTTTAGAGAGTGGCAATTCCAAATGATGTTAGTGAAAGTGTATGGAGTTTAAAAAACACAGTGAGCACTTCCTGTATTATCATACGACATCACAAGGTGGAACAGAGTGTTATGTGCATGTTTGTGATGAGTAAGCAACATTTTAACACAGATCAGAAAACAGTGTAATATGATCACATATCACAGGGCTGTTTATATTACACCAGCGTTAAACAGAAAACAAAGTTCCACAGGAGCCTCAGGAGTGTGGACATAAATTATAACTCCTCTGTAGTGTGGGATTGAAGTGCTCCGTCACGGAGGAAGATTAAACATCTAAACTGAGCGTGGATTGGCGGCCCCTGTCTGTCCCTGTCTGTCCCTGCCTGTCCCTGTCCCTCCCTCCACACTGTGCAACGCGATTGCCAGCGTGACATTTCCTTTTAATTGGGTTAGCAATGACTCCGTTGTGAGGCAAAGGTCATTCTCTGGCACAAGTCAAAGTCCTCCCCGCCCATATTTCAGCAGGAGACACATGAATGATGGCTTTGGACGACGGTAAAATCCACTCGGAGCGGCCCCAATGCAATATTTCTGTATAATTTACTAGCTCCCCACTAAGTGGAATTATAAAAGCTGCAACGCATAGCAGGTTCCAACCACAGGGACAAAGGGAGAGTTATGGGATGGTGTGGAAGTACAGGTTGTGACCAAGCAAGTAAATGAAATATCTTTTATTACACGTCATTTATTCAAAATTATTTGGATTAACATAAGATTATACGTCATTATATGTCATATATTTATGAAAGTACAGTGATTTTAATTGAAAAAATAAATAAATAAATAAAAATACTGTGAGCGGGTTTTCCTCATCACACACAAATCTGTCCTCGTAGTGTCTCCATGGAGATACATGTAAACAGTCGTATATTGTGCAAAATACACTTCTGAGTTTTAAGCCATGTTAAAATACTGTTACCTCCTTAAAAACAGACCTGGAGTTGTGTTTTGTTTCATTCACACACGTTTGAGTAATCCTTTATTATTAGTCTGTCTACATTTCCAAAGCTCAAAATGCTCTGTTCCATCTTGTGATGTCATGAGGTGATAGTTTTAAAGTTAAAAGCTGCTTTTACGTTTTTTCATCACAAGGTGGAACAGAGCGTTTTCTGTTTGAAGAACTCAGCCTTAATATGCAGGATTTGTGTATTAAACATGTGTGAAAGAAACAAAACACAACAAAACTCCAGGTGTGTTTGCGATGAGGAAACAACATTAGAACAGATCAGAAACATGTAGTATGGGCCTTTAAATGCCATAATATGGACTATTTAGACAAATCAATAACTTCTCCATGGAGACGGGCCCTCCATCCGAAAAACTGTAAATTACATTTAAAAAAAAAACATGCATGGAGCTTTAATACAGTGTTCTATACAGTAAAGCACCTATAGATTTGTCTTGTAAACCTTTTCTTATAAACCATGACAACGGGAGACATTTTGCCACTCGCACTTTTTTCCTGTTAATTAATCAGGTCAGGTAGTTGTTTCATAGCAACCGTGCGGTGTTGACATGTGTGAGTGAGTGGCGCATAAAGCCATCTCTCCCATAAGTGATTTGTGACTTTCCTCTCTCCGCGCTGTGCCAATGTAATATACAGAGCACACTGCATCCTTTGTTTGAGCTCGCATACATTATTAGCAGAGGGAAGAGACTGGCAGGCGACGCAAGATGGGAAAAAGAAGAAAAAAAAAAGACAAAAGCAGGTGCCACGGTACTCCCAGAAGTTGATGCATTTTAAGTAGCTTATATAGATAATTCTTTGTGTGCAAAATGAGCAGAGGCAGTTAGCACCTTGTTAGCACAATAGGTCAAATGAGAGAGCTGGTAAACACAATTTGCAGGTGTCAAACAGAAAACAGATGTGACGATTTGGCTAGCCAGCACAGTCTCAGTAATTAAATTTACAAAAGCGCATTGTTTTGTTGGTACATTTTGTGAAGTTTTAGAGGTACTGGTTGCGAGGTGTGAAGTGGTTTTGTGTTTATTTGAGACTCATTTAGAGCTGATTTGTTTTTCATGAAAGTTTGAGAAGTTAAAGCAAAGGTCCCCAACTCTTGTCAAATAGTACACTTTGTTTCTCTCACACTGAGTACACTACAAAAACTAAAATCTCGTAGTTGACTTGTTTTTCTTTATGTATAAGTCACAGTCAGCCCTTTGAGTGGACCTGTAATTGAGCTGTGCAGTCTCCAGTTACTCCAGAGTCTGACGAGGACCCCGATGATGGACATGTCTCTCTCCATTGTCACATACTTCAAATATATCTGCTGTACTTAGAACTCCTATGTTCACACAGGCACGCCCATTTTGCTCTCATTAGCATACAAGTATATAAAAGTAAACACATGAAAAAAAATGACCTAAGTGTAAGTATTAAAGTACTCTCTTTAAAATGTAATTTTAAAAAGTAAAGTGTTTTTGCAGAGTTAATAAAGCTTCAAATGTAACAGAAACAGTTGAATATTTTTTTCCCTAGCTGTTTTTATTTGTATATTTTTGTTTGCTCAAACAAAAATGCGTTAAAAATAAACCCCTCAGTCTTTTCAGCAGGTCTCAAACAACAATAAAATTACTTTAACTTTTCAGTCCACACTGAAAAAATGGTCAGGGAGGGGTCGCAAACTGCAAACAAACATTTGACAGCAATAGCATGACTAAGAGTTACAGGAGCAGAGGACACACTCAGGACACAGGACAGGTACAAGAGCAGAGGACACACTCAGGACACAGGACAGGTACAAGAGCAGAGGACACACTCAGGACACAGGACAGGTACAAGAGCAGAGGACACACTCAGGACACAGGACAGGTACAAGAGCAGAGGACACACTCAGGACACAGGACAGGTACAAGAGCAGAGGACACACTCAGGACACAGGACAGGTACAAGAGCAGAGGACACACTCAGGACACAGGACAGGTACAAGAGCAGAGGACACACTCAGGACACAGGACAGGTACAAGAGCAGAGGACACACTCAGGACACAGGACAGGTACAGGAGCAGAGGACACACTCAGGACACAGGACAGGTACAAGAGCAGAGGACACACTCAGGACACACGACAGGTACAGGAGCAGAGGACACACTCAGGACACAGGACAGGTACAGGAGCAGAGGACACACTCAGGACACAGGACAGGTACAGGAGCAGAGGACACACTCAGGACACAGGACAGGTACAGGAGCAGAGGACACACTCAGGACACAGGACAGGTACAAGAGCAGAGGACACACTCAGGACACAGGACAGGTACAAGAGCAGAGGACACACTCAGGACACAGGACAGGTACAAGAGCAGAGGACACACTCAGGACACAGGACAGGTACAAGAGCAGAGGACACACTCAGGACACAGGACAGGTACAAGAGCAGAGGACACACTCAGGACACAGGACAGTTACAGGAGCAGAGGACACACAGTGTGTCCAGGAGGATTAAGAGAGCTGATCTGGAGGTAAGAATTTTCAGAGATTTTATACATTTTCTCTGGCCTAGAATGTAGTTCATTATTAAAACATGTTTGTGGTGTTTTATTTTAAATTCGGGTTAATATAAGGTCTGTTTCCATAAAACAAATTATTTTTGACTGCCCATCTACAAGAGTGTGACACTTGTACTAAGATCTGAATGTGCTGCTTCCAGAGTCGTCGACAAACACACAGTGATCTCCAGAGCTCTGCTGCAGCTGTGGGTAAGTTCATGAATGTTAGAGCTGATGTTAGTTAGTCGTTTTTGGGTTTTTTTTTTGCACCGTTCTGAAAGTGAGGTTAACAGTTCAAATACTAAAACAAAATAAAAAAATATCTGTATCTATCACAGGGAGGAGTCCCCGGGGAAGACCCAGGATACGCTGGAGTGACTATGTCTCTCAGCTGGCCTGGGAACACATTGAGGTCCCCCCAGAGGAGCTGGAGGAAGTGTCCAGGGTGAAGGAAGTCTGGAAGTCCCTGCTTAGACTGTTGCCCCCACGACCCGGCCCTTGATAAGCGGAAGAAAATGGATGGATGGAGAATTAAATTATACATAAAAAAGGCAAATTTTCAAGATAAGGTAACACAAGATAAATATGCGTATTCAGCATGATATGACCACATTTCATCAACATGAAAAAGTGACATTCATGTTCTGAGAACAATATGTGTAGAGGGGATCGAAATAACTTTCAAAGCCTAAACAACAAGCTTTCCATATTTTTTTAAACACAAATCCAGTGACCTTTTTTTTCATTCCATTTAAAAAATGTAGTGGAGTAGAAAGTACAGATACCTACTCTCAAATGTAGTGAAGTAAAAGTATCCAGTTTAAAATGTACTCAAGTAAAGTACGCATACCTAAAATTTTCCTTAAGTACAGTACTTTACTACTTTTACTTTGTTACGTTCCACCACTGGTTATTACCCCATAGTAGTGTAATTTTTTTCTAGTAATAGTCTGTGTACGCTTGGATGGTAATGTAGTATGTGCCTATTACTGCCTGAAAATGACATGAAATTAAATGCATTTTAATAATCCTTAACGCACTCACTGTATTTTAATATCCTGAGGGTAATTTCATGTATCACTCTCCATCTCGCTGAACAAGGCTTATGTCCCTATAATAAATGTAACTTTCTTGTGAAGCCTTCCAATGAGCCGCAGTATAAAATTATTCCATACCACGCGTGCTGAGTTTCAATAGTCTCCCCTGCCTGGACTGTAATGAATGCTGATCAGTGTTAGATTAATGGGCTATTAGGTCTGTATATTATACACACCGACTGTATAAATACGTATATAGGAGGGACTGTGGCATTCTGCGGAGCTGCACCCGAGACACCCAACTGACACAGAAATAACAGATGAGCTAATGGGACAAATGTAATCAGGCTAAAGTACGTGAGCATTGATTGTATTTGACATGCTTGTTCTTACGTAACACAATAGGAGATGGACTATGGGATACTGCAACTGTTTCTGTGTGTATGTATATGACAGGGTTAGAATGAGCTAGAAAAACAACTCAGTTTAAAGACATAATTTCCCCAAGAATCTGTTCCATAACTGAAAATTTCACTTTTCGCTTGTTTTTCTACGGACCTCAACAGTGACCGCCTGCTCTGCTTTACGAAGTTCATTTTCCATTCATTTTCCCCATAGACTGTGTAGATTGTGTAACTTTTCAGGTTCTCTCCATCGAGATGTTGCCTAGAATGTTCCACAGTATGGCATTACACTTATTTATCTCTATGGAGACAGCAACAGACGCCTCAGGGCCAAGCTGCATGTCAGATCGGTGGAGAGGCGAGCCCACTCACAGTAAAAATGCAAGTTTTTAGGTCAATAAAAACCCACATCATTGAGAAAATGCAAAATGAATACATTTAATGCAACACTGGGACATTCCAGACAAAAAGAAATAATATTTCCACCAGAAAAGTTACATAATGCACCTTTAAGACCAAAATGCACTTTTAAGACGCAAGATTCGGCTAAATGTTTTTATAACTTTGTGGTTTATAACGTTTCAGAAAAGTCTTGTGGTCGTTAGTTACCATGTAGCTGATTAACTCTGAGCGAGCTTTTCAGTCTTTTAATATTCATTGTTTTGGAAAGTCTTTGGGAAAAAATTATGAGAAATTAATTTCAGAACCAGGGGGTGGACCATAGTCAGTTCATGTCTTATCAAACATGACGGCTTACGAATAAAAAATAAAATAAAATAAAATAAAATAAAATAAAATAAAATAAAATAAAATAAAATAATAATAACAGGACTGCTACAAAGACTTGCCTAATCATTACATGGGAAAAGCTAAGTTAAGTTGACAGGATCGAGCACTACTGCTTTTAGAAGTACCCATCCTAGGGAGAACATGCAAATTCATGCCGTCCGGGAGTTGAACCGGTACCAATTAGTTGTTAAAATAATGGAGTGGTAATTGTACTAGCAATGATAATGGTACAAGTAGCAGAAGTAAGTCTAGTATTATTATTAGTAGTATTATTATATTATTATAAAATTGGTGAGGACATTTGATAAGTTTTTAGTTGTAGTACCTTTAGTTGTAATGTGGGAACAACAGTGTTTTGAAATAGCATCAATAGGGGTATAAAAGTAGGTTAAAAACTATGGTAATTTTATGTAACAAAAAGGGCTACCGCTACTTTACTTTATATATTTTTTACAAGACGTTACCAACTTGAACCACCGCACAGGACACGCCATAGCTTTTGTTGTCATAATATCGTGACTAGAACCCCCTCGTGTCCCTGGAAGTTTTCACTCTGTATCTTACATGTCTTTGTTGTCCCATTTTGTTTTGTGAAGCTCGGATAAATATGAGTGAATCTGAAGTTGTGTGGATCTCCCTTTGGCGATGGATGCCACTGGGATGTCTCTGCAGCGTTTGTAGATTACATGAGTTGTTGATTTAGGATTTTATTTTCCGTACTTCAAAGTTTGACTGTTCCCGTTTGCTGAAAAGACTGTGGTAAAACAAAGGGAAATGTATGATGTGCTTTTCTTGATTTTCTCACAACCCACTCACTCACCAGTCATTTCTTTTTAAGAATTTTTCAATTTTTAAGACTGGTGAAACTTAAAGACAGGCACTAAATGAGCCTGTCTATGCCCTTGATGAAAAAGCCCCAACTGTTTAAAATAGATTTCTATAGATCCTTTTTATGCATTTTAGTTTCATCAAAACTCTGAATCATTGTCTGATTTCTGGAATTATCCAAATGTCATATAAACAGTCGTATCTGATGTGAGTAATCGGATTTCTTTCGGATTCTTCACACTTTTACAAGTTTTGACAAGGGAAATTATGCAAAATGTCAAACTAATGTGGCGAAAACAAACGAGAGAAAAGAGAAAATATTAAAAATTGAAAGGAGTCATTTTGAAATTCATTGAACTTTGTCTTCCAAATACAACAGTTATTCTAAAAATCCATTGATTAAAGCTGCACTTTGTAACTTTTCGGTTTGGGGTCCATCACCTGCTTGTTTCTATGGAGATGTCATTGCTCTGCTTTGAATGTTCCACAATATGACACTAAACAGCTCTACCTTGTAACTGTGACCTGTAACTTGGTGTGGTTTGGTCTACATGATGATAAAAAGGTTTAATGCCATACTGTGAAATTTTTCAGAACAAAAAAATTACATCTCCATGGAGAAATGCAGGTAGTGGACCCTCCATCAGAAAAGTTACACAATGCACCTTTAAGAGACAAAGGTCACCAATGTGTTTTTAATGATCCCATTTCTTTTGTGCATGAAAACACACACCGACAATCAGATCTAAGTATTGGGTAATCTGATTATTCTAGTTATCAGATTCTTACAGGTCATGTATATCCTGTTTCTTTATCCAGGCTTGGGGTTGGCACAGCTTTGTGGTGTGAATGTGAATTGCTGTTTCAGCTCTGTTAAAGGTGCACTGTGTAACTTGCCTGCTTGTCTCCATGGAGATGTGCCTAGAATGTCCTACAGTATGGCCATAAACTTAAGAATCTCCATGGAGACTTGCAAACCAAATTACAGGTTAGACCCACTCACAGTAAGAATTTATTTTGAAAATATTTTTGAGCAATAGATAACACCTATAACTGAATAAATGCAAGACAGATTCGTTTAATGCCATAATCTTGACAATTTAACCCAAAGCATTAACATCTCCATGGAGACAAACAAACTGCGGAACCCCTCCAGAAAAGCTACACACTGCACCTTTAAAATGGCACTGAAGGACCCGTCTTATGCAAATTCATGCCCCCGGGGAGTTGAACCCGAGATCTTGTTGTGAGGCAAAAGAGCCCACAGCGATAATAGCACAAACATGGCACACTACACGGTTTAACGGGTGATACCAACTAAAGAGAAATGCTGCAGTCCAGTCACGGTCGGCCATAGAACCTCAGCGTGTGCTGTTAGTCTTTATGGTACTAGTCATGAAATATGCCCTTTGTTAATTTGATGCATTTGATCTGTGCTATCAGCGCTAACACATGGCAACATAACAGGTCAGAGGGAGAAGAGTAACAGCTGGGGCATACTGAGGCGTAATGCAGTACAGTCTCCCGGGATGCCTTTCCAAAACTGAGCCAGGATCTTGGTCTGGAGTACTTACTGTGACTGTTGGAGGCTGATGGGAGAGGGCAGAATATCCAGAATCAGGGTTGCCAGATTTTTGGAGGAAAAAAAATCTAAACAATCTAAACCAAAACCCCACTACTAAATGTGCAACACTTAATGACATACGTAACATAATGGCAACTTTGAAATATTAACAAAATGTAAATGTCTTAGTCATTTGAGTGTCTATTTGTAACATGGAACAGAGCAGGCAAAATGACAAAAACAAACTAAATCTCAAAAAACCCCAAAACAAAACAAAACAAACAAAAACCTGGCAACTAAATGGAGCCATGAGACATACCAACATACCACGTGCACTCAAGAAAGCCCTCTGAACTTTACGTTACAGGTTAGATCGAACATCAGCTGTGGAAAATGTCCATAGAGATGCGTTAATAAAAACAATATAAAAAAACAAAAAAAAGTTCACTACTGGTAAATGCATTTATCACTCAGAGTCGGAATACTTTTGAATTAACATTAAAGCGTCAATATTACTCTATTTTCTGATCTGAGTTATATACCTGGACTGTTTTGTTTCATTCACACATGTTTAGTGCTCCACTGTGTTATTAAACTCCACACACCTTCACTAGAATCATTTGCATAACATCAGCCCTGAAATTAATAATAAAGGATTACTCAAACATGTATGAATGAAATAAAAAATAACTCCGGGTATGTATTTGAGGAGATAACATTCTAACATGGCTAAATTTTACATTATATAGAACCTTTAGTATTTAGTATCTTGGTTTAACAGTACGCTAACAAAATCCATAACACAATCCCAATCTTTATAGACCAAAATATCTTGTCTATAATTATGTCACTTGGTTTGACCTCTGCCCGACATTACAAATCCTTCAGAAAACTACAAAATCTTTTGACACACCGCAACGCCATTCTATTTCAAATATGATGACACATTTTAGCTTGTCCCTCCAGCGCGCTAATCCTAGACACGCCCCTTCGACCTCCGTAAAATGGACCACTCAATCAGGCTTAAACAGACGGGCGAGAAGAGAGAGCTACGGCTAGTCCGCAAAAGAAGCTACAAACTGCCACTAGGAGAATATGCATTAATAATCGCGCTCATATCAAACAGTTGAAAGCTTTGGTAAGCCTTTGGGGACTCTGGTGTTAAGAGTGTATTACAGAGCGTGCATTTGTAAGTACGGCTAGTTAGGAGTAAATGCTATTAATGATGCAGGGGCTGTTGTGAAGTGAAAGCTTTTGAAGTACAGCGCAGTAAATGCTTTGGAGATCCACCAGCAGAGGAGGAACACGCTGTGTCAGTCAGAGTTTAGTGTCTAATTGTTTCGGCGGGTTTGAATTATTAATGAGCAATTTTCATATTAACCTGTTTGATTAGGAACTGACACTTAACGAAGCATATGGGGAAGGCTTTTAATAAAATAGAGAGGATTTTTACTGAACATTTACCTAATAAATGCAATGAGCAGACAGTGTATAAAGTATAATGTGCAACAAAATTAAAGATATATAAAAAAAAGCTTAGAAAATATCCATTCTCGATAGTAAAGAGAGCTGTGCGGCTGATGTTATCAACATTCCATGGGGGTGTGATGCTAACTCTAAGTACTGCTCTGTCTGAAGCTCTGTTAGACTTTAATCTGAGCTTTATTTTAACGCAGTCTGACCAGAAAGAGCTGGTTACAACAGGTGAGCTGCTTGTGCTGTTAATCTCTCTCACTTAAAATTACACAGAAGGTCACAGAACGTTTTGTTGAAAATCAAATACCTAAACAGGACCATGGATGTATTGATCACAAGCTCCTGAAAATGTGTTTAAATCCATTTTTTATATATATATATATATATATATATATATATATATATATATATATATATATATATATATATATATATATATACACACATATATATATATACACACACACACATATATATATATACACATATATATATATATATATATATATATATATATATATATATATATATATATATATATATATATATATATATATATATATGTATATATACACATATATATATATTTTTTTTTTTTTTACTTTTTGGTTAGTTATTGCTAATATGTACCCATGGTAACAGCTGAACATCCACCATAGACATACATGTAGAACACCCCAGTGTGATGTCAAGTATCAATCAAACTGAGCTGGAGGAAAGGTCAGAATGTTATGGTCGAAACTGTCAGATTGCAGATTCATTGACCTGGTTTATAGTTAAAATCTCTGTAATTACTGGGTCAACGTTAAATGAACAAAAAGTGTTTTTTTGTTTTGTTTGTTTTTTTCACAGTAGCATGAGAAAGTAGGGCCATTATTCAAACCCATAGATGTGAAATTAAGACATACATTACAATTAATATGACAACTTTGTAGAACTAACAACTAACCAACAAATAATGATTAAGTTTAACATTTGTGGATCCTAAGTCTGGATAGTTCTTCAAAAACAGTGAATCTCCCATAGAGTTACATAGCCCCCTGCTCTCCATCTGAAACTTTGGCGTCAGTACATTCGCGAACATGAACGCAACCTATCTTTGGTGTTTGATCAATGTTTTCAAAGCAAATAGCAGATCAAAAAATAGACAGCTTTCAAAGTACCGCTACGACTATACCGTAGCTAAATATGAACAAAAACAGGTCTGAAATGGGACTAATTAAACGGTCTATATTATGCTGTTGATGTTATGTGGTAATACAGCTCCATTTGAACACAAAAGGGGAAAGGTCGCTGTTAACTTGAAAGCTACCACTACATGATAACACAAGGTGGAACAGAGTATTTTGAGAGATGTAGACAGACTAATAACAAAGGGTTACTCGAACAAACTCCAGGTATGTTACAACAACATTATAACATGGCTTAAAGCTCACAAGAGAAAGTTTTATTTAATATAGAACCTTTAAGGTCCAAACTGGACCAAATCAAGTTAAATTCAAACGAGCAGACCATAAATACCACCAGAGAAAGGCTGCATACATGTACCACTGTTGGGGAACCACTGCTCTACACGTCTGGGGAAAACATATTATGGTGCTCTGGACCTGCTTTAAGATTAGATTTTCTTGGACCCAACAAAGGCATTCATATAAAACTTCACACAGTTGTACACAATTTTCCCAAGCGCCATATTTTACAAAAGTGTTTTCATTTGGACTCTATAACTTCTTGCCATACAGTTCTTTCTTTGTGGAGTTGTGGTACTTTTGCAATCACCGACTTACTTGTGGTCACTATAACCTTTTTCAAACCCATTTCACTGCACACTACATTTTTCCTTATGCAAAATAGACTGTTCAGAGCTTATAGTTGTTATCGCTTCTTATTTATACTTCCGAAGTTGTATTTAGAGAGATTTGTGCATCTGTGAGCAATCTTTAATCACTTATTTTCAAGATGCCATTTTGCCGATTATCCCAGGCAACATTACGGCAACGTTTGCTCTCGTTGGACATCACAGTTTTTGAATGTGGACTTGTTTCTTTTATTGAGTAATTTTAAACAAACACTGCAATTTAACACATGCAAATTATAACAACCTATAATATAACATAATGATCCACAAGTGTCATAGATCATAACTATATAGCAGACTCAAATGACCTAATATTTGGGTAACTATTTCGATGACAGTGAATGAACAAGTGGTAAAAAAGTGGCTGGTCTAGTGGTGTAGTTCTGTGTGAACCTTATTCATTCCATTTTTTCATTTTCATTTAGTATTAAGTGCACCTCTTTTAAAGGTGCACCTCGTAACTTTTCCAATGGAAGGTCCGCCACATGCTCGTTTCTATGGAAATGTTTTTGCTTTGTGTGGCATGTCCCACAGTATGACAGTAAACTTACTATCTCCATGGAGACAATCTGTGCAGAGGCAAGCCCATTCAAAAATGAAGGTTTTCATTTCAGCAACAAAACACGAGCAAATAGCAGACCTGCCCACCAGAAAGTTACAGTTTGCTCTTTTAAGTCAAGTATAGTAATCTTTTGTTTCGTTTAAAGCAGTGTTTGTAAAGACCATTATTTTCTGTGACAGTAGTTTACCCAACAGAAGCGCCACATGCACTTCATGAATTTACTTTTCTTGCAAAAAACCTCACAATCTGAACCCTTTTCTCTCGTCTTAATTGTTTTGTCTTATAGCAGGCCTCCACAGCACACGCAGAGCACAGTGTCAGATTTCACATGTTATGATTGAATTAACAGTGAGCGTCTGGGCCTGCGCTGTTGTGTAAGAACGCTCATTATTTAAGTAATCCCATTGGCGGATAGATTAGGATCATGTTTCTCCAATCGGGATGAAAATCAAAGCGGGATTATTTGAGCCGTATCGCGGATTTCACAAACGATTAAGAAGCTTGAAACACTCATTATAAGAATATGGTTTATTGTGCAGATTGATTTGTAGATAAAAAGTAGGAATCATTTCTGTAGCCGTAAATAGCTCAGTCTTTATTATAAACTATTATGCTATTATGCTATTATTGCTTAGGTCAATGCTATGAACTGTGTCCATAGCAACCATGGTAGTGGTATGTGTGCTGAAAAATGACATCTGATGGTGTGAACATTGGGATTTCACGGTCGGAGTTTGTCTCTCTATTATCCTCCTCTCGGGAATGATATGCATTCAGATGATCTGATTTGGAGTGGCTCCGTATGCGAGGGAGGAGAGGGAAGGACAGAGATGTGGGTGGAAGGGCATCTGTAACAAACAGGAGGTTTTTGTGTGTGTGTGAATTGTTGCGAGCGAAGAGTCAGATGATTGGTGTTGACGATCCCAGAAAGGAAAGCCCTGAGTAATATGCGGTAGCCTTGTTATTTCCATTATTATAGTTGGGATAATACAGCAGAATAATAACTGAAATATTGCAGTGACATCATGCTGGGGGTGTTCTACATGTATCTCTAGTTTTAAGTTTTAAGAGGAAATACAAAATGGATTTAAACAGCTAATTTCTAAGAGCCTGTGATCAAGACGAGCGTTTATGGTTCTGTTGAGGTGTTTGATTTTTAACAAAAAGACAGACTGTGTTAAAATAAAGATCAGATAGAAGTATTGAGCGACACAGCCTCAGACAGAGCACTGCCTACAGTTAGCGTCACATCCCCAGGGAATGTTGATGACATCAGCGGCAGGTATCAATAGCATATAAACACCAGCGAGCACATGCACTTGCTAAAGCAGTGATAGAAGGAAGAAGTTTGTATCTATATAAAAACAATTAACATGGCAAATGCCTAATTAATATGTCAATAATATGGTCAGCTTTGTAATATCAGTCTTTGGGAAAATGAGGATTCTTAACAATGTAATTAGCCAACCGTATCAACAATCCCACGCACAGACGGTGAACTACAAGTGCTTAAAGAAGACATATTTGTGCTTTAGCCTGCTCTATACTTAATATTTACATATATTTACATAATCTTTGACAGACGTGGATCATTATGTTACAATTTGTACATCTCAATCAATAAATCTCAATATTCATCTAAAACGACCTAATAAAAGATACAAGTCCGCTTTCTTCCGTGCTAGAAAACTGTGGTGCCCAGTGGGTCATCACAACAAAGAGCCGTGAGGTTGTCAGCCCCTCCTATGGATAGCTGCAGATCACGCTAGCGAGAAGCAAGTTTTCTTTCATTTGTACCAGAATGACTAGAAATATGGCAAACCCTACATGGATGACCGATTAAGAAAATAAAACTGAAGATCAAAGTAAGTACAGAGCAGTGGGTGTATGCTGGTGGCGGTGAAAACGGGGCTTGATCAATATGGCGTCTTGAAAATAAGCGGTTAAAGATTTCTCAAACATGGACAAATCATGTATTGTGTATTCTGTGTTTTGTATGTCTCAGGGAGTGCAGATGGTACAAAGCATCTCTTCGATGTTCCTCTGATTAACGATCCTGCACAAATAAACTAAATAAACGAAATCAAATGTGGGACAAATAAAGCTTCTCTCTTATCTTTAAAGCTTGCTTATGTGTTTGCACTGAATTATAAATGTACATGTCATTTACTGTCCAACCTTAATAGTCATCTCCCTCTGTGACTTCATTAAATTAGCTAAAAGAAATCAAAGAGGGACATATCAGAGGAGCTGTAAAACATGCCTTCTATAGCAGCTTGGGTCGTGTAATTAATCATGTAGAAATTAAAGTAAAAGGAGAGGCTCTGACCTGGTCCTAGGAGAGCTAACCCACGTCCGCACCACACCACTATTTTTACATTATTTTCAATTATCATCCGAAACAGACAGGACCCAGGAGGAAGCCAGCCTGGATTCAGCCAAGTCTCTGTCATCCAGTCACATGACCAAGTGCTTTATATAGAGGAGCCTCAGAAACCCGGCCAGCTGCTTGGTGCATGCTGTCCCCAAATTCACATTTTCTTAGATTAGACAAGATGCTCCGACCGTTACAGGAAGCCATTCATATTTTATTTTAATAATGAGCAAAAAATCTGCGGAAAATAGAACATGTTTTATATTTAATGTACTTTAGCTACTATGTCTTCATACTGCGTTTTCATTACATGTAGCTGAGTCTCCCAGTGGTTAGTTTCCTCTGGGTACCACATGCACAATTGCTAATCCTGATCAGAAACCTGAGCCAAGATTTGGAGATGGGCCCTTGGCTGCAGTGTTGTTGTTCTCCTGACAGGCTGCCCCTGTCAGGGCCGGCCTTAGCTCTTCTGGGTCCCTAGGGGAGATTTCAGATGGCGTTCTCCCCTGCCCCCACTCGCAGTTATAAATAGTCTAAAATTGTATATTTTTGCTAAGACTTTTGTAGACATTAGGGACCCTGAATCAAATTCTGTACTGATTTTGTAGGTTATTTTACAAGCAGGATAGTCTGGGGTCCCACCTCTTTTCCTGTAATCTTGGGTACGTTCCAGACAAATGTTCCAGACAACAGTCACAGTCTAGTCTAAAACTTTGGTCCAGACTCCTGCCCTCACCTTTTATGTGCCTCTATCAGAATCCAATTAAAATGTGGAGTTATTGAATCTATACTCCAAACTGTTCCCAGAGTCTTGATTTTGCACTATATTCTCTTAATGATTAAATTAAAGAGAGTCTGGGATGCTTATGCCCAAAGCTGGCCCCGACCCCAGTGAAATATGGATCAAATGCAGAGAACAGATTTCTATGAGGAAACAATACAACGAGACACAGTTTCACCTCAACTAACTTCTTCCAAACTAGGATGTAAAATGCACGTCACACCTTCAGCTTACGTTATTAGTTTTAAATTAATGAGACACAGGGACTACATTTGAATGTGTTGACAAATATAATTACACACACAGTCACGAGCGCAGCCTGGTGTACAGAAATAGGAGCTAGTGATGGACTGCGTGCTGTAAACATACCTCGGCAGCCTGGTAAATGCGCAGGAGCATAGACACTTGTGTTGTCAGGTGAATTCACACGACATTGGTTTATAAAAGCACAGAGCATAAAAACGTCGCTGGGAAGAGGAGAAAGTAGTAAAAATGTCATCTGAACATAAGAGCGGTGCTCACTGGGCCTGGGTAATGACTGGAGAGAGGGGACGTCTTGTTATAGCAAACACAGCCAGTGCATTTGGTGTGACAGAGGCTTAATTAATACACACTTGGGGGGCTATAGTGCAGTGGTCCGGGTGTGTGCGGTGATTGGCGGATAGATTAATATTGTCAGACCCGAGAGACACGCGTCACCATTCTCTCTGAGCCATTCTTACTTCAAGGACAGTCACCCCTCTCTCCCTCCCCCTCTCTCCCTCTTCTCCTGTCTCGTCCTTCTCCGTCCTCTCCTCTCTTTCCTCTCTTCCTCCTCCCCAACTCCCTCTCCTCTCTCCCTTTCTCCCTTGTCTCTCTCTCCCTACTGCTCCTCTCTTGCTCCTCCTCTCCTCTCTCCCACCCTCTCTCCCTGCTCCCCCAACTCCCTCTCCTCTCTCCCTCCTACTCTCTTCTCTCCCTTTTCCCGTCTCCCTTTCTCCCTTGTTTCTCTCTCCCTCCTCCTCTCCTCTCTCCCTCCTCCTCCCGTCTTGCTCCTCCTCTCCTCTCTCCCTCCTCCCCCAACTCCTTCCTCTCGCTCTCTCCCTTCTCTTTTAATCCCTCCCTCCACTTCCTCCCCTCCTCCTCCATCTCTCTTTCTCTCCCTCCTTCCCTCCCCCCTCTCTCCCTCCCCCTCTTCTCCTCTCTCGTCCTTCTCCCTCCTCTCAATCCTCTCTCTTCTCTCTCTTCCTCCTCCCCAACTCCCTCTCATCTCTCCCTCCTAGTCTCCTCTTTCCCTTTTCCCGTCTCCCTTTCTCCCTTGTCTCTCTCTCCCTCCTACTATCTCTCTACTCTTCCTCTCTTGCTCCTCCTCTCCTCTCTCCCACCCTCTCTCCATCCTCCCCCAACTCCTTCCTCTCTCTCCCTCCCCTCCTCTCCTCTCCTCCTCCTCCTACCTCTCTCTCCCTCCGCCCTCTTTTTCTCTTTCTCTTTCTCTCCCTCCTCCCCTCTCCTCCACATCACTCATATCAGCAGCACGAGGGTCATTATATCACATCAGACTCATAAGGTAAGACAAATGCGCAGCAAAGGCTCATGGGAGAAGTAACCCTTTGTTAAAAACAGCCGGACTCGTATCTGTAGCACAAATACAGCGCAGAGAGTGGACCACAGTACAATGAACAGTGCCTCGTGTAAATGTCGGATGGAGAATGATTTATGGATATTACAGACGTGTGTATTATCAGGAGTCACACTCATAAAAAGATGGCAGATTTTAAAATGTCACTCAGTGTTATTGTCAAAGACGAGAAGACATAAGGTGGAACGAACAGGCCCCGATGCAGATAAAGAGCTGCTGGAACACACTGGCCTCTGGAAACTCTTTAGACGTGCTCCAAAAATAAATTAAAATATCAGCTGTTTAGACGTTCACAAATTGTCAAGCAAAAGAACTGTACTTTTGGCTTAGTTTAAAAATAAGAGATGATAAAATAATAACATAGAACATAATGAGTAATATTCATCTGCTATTGATACTTTGCAGGTAGGTGTGATGCTAAGTGGAGGCACTGCTCTGTCTGAAGTTCTGTTACTCAAGTTAGACTTTAAGCTTTGTTTTAACACAGTCTGACCAGAAAATAGGGACTTAGCTGGAACAACAACAGGTGAGCTGATTTGTGCTGTTTAACAAGTCTTTCTCAAATAACGTTACAGTCACAAGTTAGCATTAGTCAGCAGTTTTTCTCTCACTTTTTTGTTGAAAATCAAACACCTAAACAGGACCATGAATGCTCATTGTGATCCATTTTGTATTTTTTTTCTTTACACTGTTTTTGTGACAAACTCAATTTATTTGGTATTTTATTAGGCAAACTTCAGCCCACATATCACAGTAGGCCTGCAGTGCCGACACTGTAGCATAAATTTTGATTTGTTTTTGCTTCGCTTTGCTTGTTTCGTCTTGCCCTAATCAGAGCGAACTACAGACCGAGCTGTGTTATATGCGGGGAGGAGAGAGAGCGTGAACCTTAACCTGCCCTGTGATACACACTGGTACGCGAGGGCACACACTGCTGTGAACAAGCTGCACGGTGGAAGTGTGTGTTTGTGATGTGCCGCTCAGTGTCCGCGGGCTCCAGACGAGTGCACAGGCTGAAGTAAGGGCCTGACCACACTGCACACTGCACACGTCAGCGTTTGAAGCCCCGCGTGCTCCTGCACACAGATACAAGTTTATTGCCGACAACAGTGGCCGTAATGAAATATGTTTTACCCTTAGTTCAGTAGAGATTAGCAGTTCCAGAGCTGAAATGATCCAAATGATTCTAGTAAAGGTGTATGGAGTTTAAAAAGACAGTGGAGCACTTCCTGTATTACCACATGACATCACAAGGTGGAGCGTTTTCTGTTTGAGAGAAGAACTCAGCCTAAATATGCAGGATTTGTGTGTTAAACATGTGTGAATGAAACAAAACACAACTCCAGGTGTGTTTGTGAAGAGGAAACAACATTATAGATCAGAAAACAGCATAATACGGGCCATGTGAAATAAAAATAATAAATAAAAAATGTGAAATAAAAATAAGTTTGTCCATCTTGTGTAGTTTGACGTCTCTTTTGTCTTGCGTCTTTTTGAAATAGAAGTTATTTTCAGCCAACCTTTCACACCTCTCACTACATGCACCACTGAATGATGTATTTGTATGTATATTGTATGTCGGCCTTATCAGCAGAGGCAGTGATAAAAGCTGACAGTTTGAGGAATAAGAGGTCCCTGCTCAGAAGATGAAGAGTAAATAGTGAGTGACAGATTTTATAACACACAAGGTCGGACGTGAATGGTGAAGTGGGCTGCTTTATCGCTCATTGGTGTGACATGCCTATGACGTCTCCCATGTTTTCATTTGTTCCACCTTTAAGGTCAGAGAATAAATCAAATCAGAGAGTGTGGAGAGGGGCCACGAGCTCCACTGAGGGCCCTCTGTAACATCACTGTCCTCACACTGTCCGCAAATTTGATATTGTGTATTTTTGTTTTATTTTACTTTTTAGTAGTGTTGATGTGAGATAATGAGAAATGAGTTAGTCATAGCATGCAGTTTGGCGATATGGGGAAAAAAAAAAACAAAAAACAAAAAACTATACATATTTTTTTCCCGTATAGCTCATTTTTAATTTGTTTTTTAAATTTTCTGTTATTATAAAAACAAATTTAAATTGTTTTCAATATCATTTCCTGAAAACATAATAATACATAACACTTTCCATGACACTCAAAAGAGGTTCACACAGTTCAAACAGACAAAACACAAATGAAGAAACAGATAAAAATCAGATGCAGTTATTTGTAGGCAGTTTTGAACTTGTTTGTTTTTAGGGCTTTTTGAAGATGGGGAGTGTGCGTGAGTCTCTGATGTGTTTGAGGAGGGAGCTGGGGCAGCAGCGAAGAAGGCTCTGTTCCCCCAGGTATAAATTCCAGACTTTTTAACACTGCCCATTTGACCCAAAAAACAGTGATATTTCTTCGTGCACAGTCTGAACTTTTCTCCAGACCACACATTTTTACTGCCAGAGATTGGCTGTAGACCTCTTGATTTGACCTAAGCTGACCATTGGCAATAAGAAAATACAATAGTGACAGTAGCTCAGTTGGTTGAGCGGTCAGATCCACCTCCCATAGATAAATGTTGTCCTTGTGTCCTTAGGCAAGACACGTAACCCACCTCAACCCCAGTGTCTGCGTACATTTGTGTATGAGTGTGTACGTATGTGAATGGATGAGCAGTCCCATGATGTATATCTTTGAGTGTCTTGAAGGTGGAAAAGTGCTGTATAAATATGTGGCCATTTACAATTTACTAATGCATGATTAAAGTTTGATTAATTGCACAACTATGCTATTCAGCACTGTCTATACGCAGCGATTCATCTGATTATTGTGCAATAACTACACAACTTTACTAACACAAATCTATTTATTTATTTGGGCTTGAAATGAGAATGGTCTGGCTACAGCATGAGGAGCTCCACTACCTCAAAAATTTGGCTTTTGGGAAAAAATATTACCCTGACCTAAATCATAGCTTTTTACCAGCTTAAAGGTACACTGTGTCACTTTTCTGGTGAAGGGGCCACCACCTGCTTTTCATCATGGAGATGTTCTTGCTTTGTCTGAAATGTTTCACAGTATGGCATTAAACCTTTCTATCATCATGGACACCAAACCAAGCCAAGTTACAGGTCAGATCTGTGAAGAGGCGACCCCGATCACAGTCAGAATGTTGTTTTTCTAGATATTTTTGAGCTATAACACCACTTGCAGTTGAATAAAATCTGTTTAATGTCACATTGTGGAACATTCTAAGCAGAGTAATGACATATTTATAGAAACAAGAAGGTGACAGACCCCCAACCAAAGAGCGACTGGCCAATGACACAGTTTTCATAGTTGTGCTGTGCTACTCCCCTCCTCTGCCTCTGATAATCTATAGTACATTTCTTGATTTCTTCCCTCCAACAGGCTTCCTCCTAGATTTTTTTCATAACATCTTCACTTCTGGGCTCTATCCTTACTCTCAATCTGTCTCTGGGCTGTGATTGTCGCATAGGGCTGTCTCCAGGGACTCTACATTAGGCCCACTGTACTCCTGGTGCATTCACGTGTCAGGAAATGCCACGCACTCTCTGACCCTCCATCTTCTCACCATATCGTGTTTGACATTTGGGATGCAGATTTATTTCTATCAACCCTTTTTCTGAAATGAATTTATTCCATCTGGTTATTTCCTCTTGTGCTTCGCGGCTGCATTAGAATCATATTAGCACACATGGTTCTGTCACTCATGCAGATAGTGGTGTTTCTCCTGTTGAAATTGCCTTCCGGAGGCTCCACTGAAAACAGTTCATCCCCCAACAGTCACTCTAAACACTATATTTATCAGACAGTGACAGAATATGCCCCCGAGTTTTAATACCATATTTGTTATGTCCTGTTAATTGCACAGCGAATGTTTAACACTCTGCTGGGCCACACGTGCACTCACATTGTTTATTTATAATGACTGCTACTGTGCAAGTCAATAAGGAAACACAGAAGTCACAGGAAAAAGAAATAAATACAATAAAACACATGCAGTTTTTAAAATCACCAGCCTTCCTGACTTCCAGACAAAAAACAAAACAAAACAAATGAGTTATTTACAATATTTATAATAACAGAAATAAGTGGGTAGCAAAATGTACAGCTTGGAAATCAAAGCCTAGTTACATAGTTATTTAAGCAATATTTATAGTGACTTCCACTGACTAGGAAAAATAATATGCATACTATGTTTTTTGAAAGCTCTTTGTCACCAAATACTAGTATTCTCATGCATACATGCATTTTTTTTTATTTTTTATTTTTTTTTTACCTCTATCACAGCTTTCGAAAAGCCTTTTCAGACGAAGTGAAGCAGGATGGATCACCAAGCCATTCAGATCTCACCCCAAAACATGACTAGTGACTCAAATGGCTCTTTCTTTTCTACTTTGCAGAATAAATAAATAAATAAATAAATAAATAAATCAATAAATAAATAAATAAATAAATAAATAAAATTAGACAAAGATAGTTATGAATTTCCTCTTGTGCCCATCAGTTGGCTCACTTCCTGGGTCACAGAAACTAAGGTGCAGATCTAATAAAGCTTGATGTATGAGTGAGAAGACTTTACATGGAAACATGCAGGTTCTACTGCGGAGGACACAGCCACATTTCACTAATTACACAAGAGAAAAGTAGAGAGTGTGAGTGAGCAGATACTCCAGCTGACCAATAAAATGTGCAGCTCAGAGGAGGGAGAAAAGGAAAACACGTAAAAGGAGCACTATATCACTTTTCTAGTGGAGGGTCCGCCACCTGCTCACCATCCATCTTCTTCAGTTTCAGTTTATTTGTCATTTAATGAAAAAAATGTATATTAAAAAAAAAGAAACACATTGGAAAAGGTGCTGCTTGCACCTTTAATTTAATTTTCTTCCCATCGCGATTGTCAGTTTTGTGTCCTCGTGTAGCAGACACCAGCCAAGGACACCCACTCTTCTTTCTCTTTTCTCCCCCCCTCACCCCTCTCCTCTCTCTCTGGTCTCCTCCCTCTCCTCCTACTGCCCTCCCCCTCCTCCTGTTCTCCTTTCCTCTCTCTCTTCGGTTTCCCGTCTCTGCCCCCTCCTCTCTCTCCCCTTCCCTTTTCCTCTCCCTCTTTTCCTCTCTCTCTCAGGTCTCCTCTCTCTTCTTCTCTGTCTTCTCCTCCTGTTCTCTCCTCTCTTCTCTCTCCTCCCTCCTGTTGCAGTCCCCCGTGCAGCTTTTGGCAGGTGAGGGACTGCATGCAGCAGGCCCCTGTGTGAGTGACCCCCATGTCCTGGCCCTGGCCGCGGCTGCCATCTTTGTAATGGCTCTCATCTCTCAGACCACTGCTCACTCCCCTGGCCTTCCCTTAACTCCACACTCAGCTCAAACTTATTCTTTTATCTCTCTTATTAAATGTCTGCCTGTTAAGCAAGATTTATGAGTGTCTTTACCCACTGCTAACACGCAATTAACCAGGTGCTAACACAAGGAACAGATTTGGAACAGATTTTTAAAGGTTTTGGTCCAACCTGTCGATTATTATATTTTTTTAAAGTATAAAACCTAGATAGAGCTGCTAATGGTTATTTTTAGTAGTCAACTAGTCAGCATTTTTATTTATTTATTCATTTTTTGTTGTTGAATATTGTGCATTAAAGGTGCATTGTATCACTTTGTCTGGAATGTTTCACAGTGTAGTATTAAACCTATCTTCATGAGACTAAGCCAGACCAAGTTACAGGTCAGATCTGTGGAGAGGCAACCCCGCTCATAGTCAGAATGTCTGTTTTTCTAGGTATTTCTGAGCAGTAAAACCACCTGTAAGTGAACAAATGTAAAGCAGAGTTGTTTAATATCACACTGTGGAATGTTCCAGGCAGAGCAATGGCATATCCATAGAAACAAGCAGGTGATGAACCCTCAAACAAAAAGTTACATAGTGCGCCTTTAAGAAATTATTACATTTTTTAACTAAATAAAAGTTGGTTTTGGTCTAATCTGTTTTTTTCTATTGTACATTGAGTTTTTTGTTAATATATTTTTTACTTGATACCTGAGGAAGGTCAGAGGGATGCAAACGTTGTACTAATAAAAGCAGGCCCGTTGATAGAAATTTGGGGGACTGGGACAAGAAGCCTCATGGGGGCCTCCCTCTAATATAAATTAGCGAAGAGGGTCCCATTCCTTTTTTCCCCCCTTGTCTACTGCCCTGAATGAAAGTAAACCAAGAGTGAGACGGTGTGCTTAAAAAAAGTTTTCAGCTCAGTGCCTCTTCTTCAATGCCGTCTACACAGAAATTAATATATTTTTAAACAAATAAAGGTTGAAATAGGGCGATGTAAAACCTTTAGTTTAAGAGATTTTTTTCCTAATATTGTTGATGAAAATTGTTTATTCTTCTTGACATTTTGATTTCATAAAGTTGCTGTCTTTGTTAGGAAAAGTCTTTTGTATGTGTTTTACAGTCTGCTGAGATAATGATAACAATCAAAATACAATTACAATTATTTTATTTATCGACTGTCATGATCGCAGCCACAGAGATGATTCTGGTTTTCAGTACTTACCTAGACAAAAAAAGTACTTAAAATAAAGGCCATTCTATAACTATTCAGGAAAGGTCAAATTTTGTCCTGTTATTTTCCAGAATCAATACTCGCTCAAAACAGTATAGTTTTAAATTTTAATATTGATTTTAAGTAACAAAATCCAAAACACTATATCATGGTAAGTAATAGCCCCTCTAAGCCTGTCCCTGAATGTTATTGTGTGCCTTGCCTTGGTCCTTGAATCCTTGATTGAGCTAATTGCACTTGTGTATCATTTATGACTTCATTAACGTGTTATTCAAGACTAGATTTCATAGAGATCCTTGAGTGACTAAAGTGTATGTTTTACATGAATACTAACAATGCGTACTAATGGGAGCACAGTCAAATGCATTCTGCTAATGTGGTGTGCCAGCTGTAGCCAAACATTTGCGCTACACAAGTGCCCACGGCTTCCTTTTCAAATCAAATAATGCATTTACACAGTGTTTTGTTCTCCTCAGAACATTAGGCAATTTGTGCTTCTCTGTGCCTGTGCTGTGACTGTCCCCAAACAATACCAGGGCATCTGGGGCAAGAGGACATGCCCACCTCTGATGAGTCGACTCTAAAATATGTGACTGTTACGTAAAGCCAGTTAAAGGCGCACGATGTAACATTTCTGAGGGTAAACCACATTCTTGTCTTCAGAGAGATGCTATTGTTTGGCTGCAATGTTCCACAGTATGGTATTAAATATATATATTGCCATGGAGACAAGCAGGTGACACCACAAGTCTATGTTACAGGTCCAATCTATGGGGCGGTGGGCATGCACAAAGTAAGAATGCAAAATAGATACCTGAAAAATTCCAGGCAAAGGCATGGTTCATCTTTAAGTAACAGTGTAAAGATAGCTATCCCCAGCCTTGGCGTTGTATAACACTTTATTTTAGGTTCATATTTGTGCGTGTTGAAGGCCTCATACTTGTACAATTTGAATGGGCTTGTTTGATCTGAGCTTGTATTATCCCCCCTCCCGCTCCTACAAACACGCTTTTAGTTGAAGTTATGCAAATACAAAACATTAGCATTTCTACTCTTTGTTGTGAGATCCTGGCCTTGGTGCATACCGGCGTTTACAGAAGAGCTTACACACTCTTTGAGCAAGGTTGTACCACTTCAAATGAACTCTTACACTTCAAAAACGTCCTCGAGCTCAAATATAGAACAGTGTGAGAACAACGCCAATGTATACTGTATAAGTAGTAGTAACATGTGGCAGCCACCCACACTGTAGTCTAACTCTATACAGGACTTTAAGGAGAACGGTTGAAACTCACAGAAACTATCATGGTCAAAAAGTGCATGAGTAAACTGTATGGTAAGCCATATGCTGTATGTTTGCAACAATCTATGGTGGTATTGGATTGTTCGTCCTATAGGGAAGGGCAAGGCAGGTTTATTTGTATAGCACGGTTTGTACATTCAAAGTGCTTTACAGAATAACTGCCTGAAGCTTTGTTACTCAAGTTCTTTTTCTAGACTCCAGTTTGACCATAAAAAATGAACTTAGTTGGAAGAGGCGAGCTGGTCTGTAGAGTTCAGCAAGTCCCTCTCCAATAATATTACAGTCACAAGCTAGCATTATCCAACTGTTTTTGTTAGTCACACACACTTTTTGTTGACAATCAAACACCTAAACAGGACCAAGGCTTGTATTGAGGTTCCTGATAATGTTTACATTCATTTTCTTTTCTCAGGTTTGGAGACCATCTAAACACTTATCAGGCAATACTGTGGACTTCATGGTGGCCACGCTATTTTGTAGTGTTTGATTTTCTATCTTACTATTGGTTAAATCAACAACTTTGTGAAGCCCTGTGAAGCGCTGTTGTGGTTTTGGGCTCTACATAATAAACAGACATGATTGAGTTCACTATATATGCTGTAAAATACTGGACTGTGGAGGGAGCAGGCGGGGGCTTAGAGTGGTCATTCGGATTCAGCGTCTGTTTGCAGTGTAATTTCTTATTTGTATGCATAACATTCTGAATACCTGTGTTTAGACTGTACCGCTACTGACCACACTATTTACAGAATCCTTAAATAAACCTAAACACACTTGCTCCACCGTCATGGAGACATATGAAGCCCGAGAACACCAGGACAACACTCCGAATCCATCACCCATGACCTCTGACCCTGTGGGAATAAAAGTGCATCCAATCATGCAGCTAGAAAGTTCACAAATTACATCCACTTCCTAAAGGGCTCTAAATGATATGCTTTTACTAATAATTACTCTCTACGGCGCACAGATGAAGCTAAGCAAAAGGGAGGGCGCAGAGTTCTCATAGTATAAGGCACCAACCCTGGCTGTGATTAGCATAATTGAATTTCAAACAATCAGCGCAGCATAGAGGAAAAGGGAAAGCCATTCAGAGCGCGTGCAAATGGACCGCCTCAGTAACTGCATCACAGGTGGTGCGGACAACGCTAACTGCAGGCCGGGATGTGTCAGAATGAATAAAAGACATTGGCTGAAGATATGCGAGGGGTTCAAAAGGTGACGCTGTGTCTAAATATATATGCTATCACGCGTTGTTTTTGGATACGCAGGATAATGTGGAAACGCTGGTTGTCCCATTGGTTTGGGACAGTGTGGCAAAATGGCTGGGAGTGAACTTTCTCAAAACTGCAGACTGTGGACTCTGGTATGCTGTGGTCATTACCCAAAGTTTAGCAGGAGAAACAAAAAGTGCAGAGTCAGTGCTGAAGCGTCTGTGGTATCTAATGGGGAAAAGTCAGTTCCTTTGGGCCTTAACCCACGACTTCCACCACTTAAAAGGTCTGACTTCATCCATAGCATGCCCCGAGGTGAGGCTTTGGGGCAGAAAGATGAACTATTATTCTAGTTAGGTTGAGATAATTTTAGTGATCTATAAAAAGGTTGGTTATACTTCAGCACCAAGCTCTGTGCTGCTGAGTGCTGGCGTCCTGACGGAGACCTGAACCACTTGAACTACTGCTGAACTAAACAGCCCAGGTGCATTGTGGGAATCCAAATGATTTATTTTTCTTTGATTTATTTACTAATATAAAAAAAACCTCACATCAGGCTCATATAAATACATTTTTGTGCTAAACTATAGTGGTTACAAGTTGTTTTTAATCAGTTGTTCATGTAGTTGTTGGATCAACCAATCACAGCCCTTGTGGTCAGTGGAAATTCGGTGCAAAATAACTATTTGACCGAGATGCCCGCACACAGGTGAACAGAGCCCAGTGAACATAGGAAGCTCTCTGACTGGCTTTCAGGTGTGTTGGGACAGTGCAGCACATCTGTGTTGAATTGACACTGGACTATAAACCAGCCTTAAGTCCAGAAGTGTGTGTTTTACGGCACATCCAGTTTGTCTGAAGTGTCAGCCTCTTCTCATATGGGCGACACTGTTTTGCAGCAGTTGGAGGCATTGTGGATGTGGGTGCTGATGTGGGTGCTGGTGTTGTTGCTGGTGTTGTGGATGTTTTGCTCCTGTCAGGGCCCTGTCTCTGAATGGAGGCTGTTTGGGGCTGAACTCTGCTGTCTGTGTCATTATGATGAATGAGCACACAGGTGTGGCTGTGGGTAGGGCTGTTTCTCCTTGTGGAGCCGTGAGCTATCTCTCAAACCCTGTCTCCAGAGCGGAGATGTCCATAAACATGCACATAAAATCAGATCCCTCAGCAGGTGGCATGCTGTCCTTGGCAGAGGAACCAAAAGTCAAACTGGCATACATTATAGTGATACGTGGTGTCCCCGTGGACAGCCTGTTTTTAGTTATCTGTCACTAGTGGAGAGTCGGCACCGCCCAGGAGAAGCCTGATAGGATTTGATTTGAGCCCTGGAGAAACACTCTGTGAGGTTAGCATTGAAACAGCTGCTTCCACAAATACTGTGCATTAAATGAACCACATACAGAGCATAAAGGTAAAGACAATCCAATTACACAGTATGAAAGTACTGATCTCACATTTGGCCAGAAGCGCTCAGCTAATCTGCAGCTTCCTCTTTGACAAAACACACAAACGTGGACAATTATTCCTTGTTCATTAGACATCTCTTCTGTCTTTCCTTTATAGAGCCGGGCTGAGTGTAGAAATAACATATGTTCTTGACAATTACTTTCAGCCTGGAGGCAGAGTTAACCTTGAGTTTCACTGAGGCTGGTAAAAATAACCAGGCCCAGACGAGCCCTCACTTTGGTCAGTCTGAGTCTGATACAAACAATATCACACAGTGGGATTGGATCTGTCCAGCCAGTGCTCAATCTGAGCCATGTAATGTGTTCAATTTGGACTTGTGCATGAAGAATGAGAAGAGGATATTACAGCAGGAGGCAGAGGTGCAAACTCAGTTATGACAGAGATGCAGTTACACACATTTGATCATTGTCTGCTCCAAATGTGAATGTGGACAGTGCGTTTGCATCAGTCACTGCTACAGTCTCCACTGTGTGGGTTATTGAGTTGGAAACAAGTCTATCATGTTCTATTGAGTCATACTGAGTAGTACAAAAAAGAAGAAAACTATGGGGAAAAGAGGTATAAGATCTATTTAAATGCTGTTTGTGATATTAAGTAGTTTAGTCCATGTCTGGGCTAAATTATAATGTTGTATAGAAGGGTATTGGAGTCTGTCTGGTGGCAGTTATTTCACGACAGAATAAAACCCCTGTGCATGTTTAGACTGATTGAGCTGCTTTGTTGGCCACTTGAGTTGTTGACTGCAGCCTTTGGTAAATTACCTTTATTCTCAATTTGTTTGTTGCGCACAATTTTGTATTGTTCCCTCAATCACATAAAGCCACTTAATTTGACATGCAAACATGCCGTTAAAAAACTAGAGTGAAAAATCAATGCCAAAGAGGTTATAAAATGGTAATCACAGCTCATTCTGCTTTCATGAGGAGCTTCATTAAAAACACAGTGTGTCAGGCTGCTGCTAACTCGTGTGTGCGTCATAGAGATGCTTCTATACCCAGTGAGAATACACACTTCAAACACACTTCAAGTACAAGTTCTCTAAGTTTGCTTTACCAAGTGTTGGGGATTTTATGATATGCAACAATTATGGTACAGTCAGTTACAAACATTTTTTTCAAACTGTCCGCATGGCATTATGTTCATAGTTATAGAGGTAGATGCGAGATGTATATTCTGTATATATATTTTTTTCAGACTGTTAATTAAATCTATTTTGCTATTTTTTTTAAATTCTGACCTTAAATGACCTGTACCCAAAGGTTTTCTATGTATTTAAACACAAACTGTCTTGCCCTGGTACAAATATATTGTATAAGCAGCTCTTGAGGTGAAAATAAGTGTAATGTGATTATAACGTGTCTTTAAACCAAAGATGTTCATTTTGTCTTCTGTACTTTAACTTCTTAGGTTCTTTTTTAAAGACAATACAGTAACGTTACTGTATTGTCTTTAAAAAAGAACCCAAGAAGTATAAAGTGCCTTATTGTCAGAGAATCAGAAAGTGTATGATTAGGATGCTAGTTGTGGTCATTACTGTGGTGACAAAATTTGACTCTGATCTCTGAAATTTGTGAAAAGCAGCATTGATCAATAATTAGGATGCTCAAAATGAAGTGACGAATACCTTTGGGCCACTGCCAATTCAGTTTTTCACATTTTTCAGGTACAGTCATAGCCATATATGTACACGTGTATAGCCATATATACAAGTGTATATAAATGGACATATCTAACCTACTAGCCACCGTGTTCCAAATAGAGAGTGTTCAGGGGGGCGCTTGTGCCTCCTACTAACCCTGGCTCCAACTGACTTACACTTGAATATTGTCGCCCCTCTCTCTGTAACCTGCCTTGTCATTTTGGTCTTAAAATGTTCGCCATTTTGTCCGTTAATAAATTCCTATTCCTAATATGGAGCCTGGCTCCAGATTCGCCCCTATAACTGCTAGCCTCGGTGAGCTTCATTTGACTGGAGCCGAATGCTATGGGGAATATGATATGGGGGGTATGTCTACAGGGCTTGACTTCATGAAAACATGAAGAACAATTATTTATTGACCTAGAACTGTTACGGTTGATTGTAGTTTGGAGTGAAACAGCATTGTAGGCACCAGGCCTAAATGATTTTAAATATCAATCTCCCAATAACAATAATTCTTGCAGTAAAGATATTCAGCTCTACCGGCCAGTTAACTGCAGTGTTCTTGGGGCATGACAGTTTTTCATTTTGTTTTATTGTCAGTGACAGTAAATGTGCCACATTGCCAATAAAAATAATCTGTTTTCCCCATATCATTTTTCATAAAGCTATTCAATCAAATGCATTGTTTTCCTTGAGCTTATTTGTCACCTCTCTGTCATCGTTTTCCTCTTTAAGGCACCATTGTCTATTCTCTCCGCATTCGATTTCAGACTATGATATGCAGTGTCCCTGGGCGCGCGCCAGAGATGGATATACGAATAGCATTTAGAAAAATAAATTGATCTTTGATGCTTGTCCTTCAGGGGAAGATTAGGTGACATTGGTTACTGTCAACAGTCTGTTCTATTTCTATTTTCGCAAAGTGCCGGAGGTGGAAACATACACTCATATACATACATACACACTCACGAAGTCCGTTCGATTCAAAGCTAAAATGGGCTATTACCCTTCAATGTGATATTTGCCGACAATGGGAAAGAAAAGAGGGCTCTCATTTGTGCCTCTGATCTAGTTAAGGCTCAAATGAAAACACAAGAAGCAACCGGTAAGACTCAAATTATAACTTATTAAATATTATTAAGGTCTTTTCATAGTTTAATTAGAAACTAGGTGCAGTGTTTTTGTTTTTATAAAGGGTACTACCAATCAGAAGTTGGGACGGAACAAGATCTTGAGCCACAAGATTTTTCCCCATGTTTTTACATTTGGATTGGACAAAAAAGGGTGAACTTTGCTGAGTTACACCTCTTGAGAAGCTGCAGTTCCAAAAGGTACTGAAAGGTTGAATTGACGGATTGTAACAGCAAAAAGATATATAGATATAATAAAGTAAAATACAGTAATTTAAGTGATTTTAACTTATCTGGATATTACTTTTTCCTTGTAAATATCCCTATAGGAACTTTTTCAGAGGCCAGATCAGCTACTGCTCATAATAACTAGTCTATTTTTGGTGCCAGTGCCTAAGCGTGCATATAGAAGTCACCTATTTTATCAAATGAAAGCTCAGAACCTCACTGAGCTGCAGAGGCTGCACTAGCACTGATTTATGATTGGCTGCCTGTGCTGGGGTTTAAGGAGTGACCAGTCAGATCGGAGAGAGGCATTTTAGATTTAAACCAACTGGATTGCAGCATTCGAACTGGCAAATGAGAGATTTATGTGAGACTATTTCCACTCTCTGATTAGATAATTATCTTGAGAACCAAAACACCAAATTATTAACAAATATTTTTTCAGTTTTTGTAATTAAGAATTAGTCAGCTTTACATTTGTTACCAGGAAGAACTGTATTTGATTTGAAGATGTTTATGTGGGGATACAATTAGGTCATATTTGTAGAATTTTAAAGGTCCTATGTTACACAAAATTGTTACCTCCTCAAAAACATACCTGGCGTTGTGTTTTGTTTCATTCACACGTGTCTGAGTAACCCTTTATTATTTAATCTGTCTACATCTCCAAAGCTCAAAACACTCTGTTCCACCTTGGAATGTCATGAAGTGGTAGTTTTCAAGTGAACAGCTCCTTTTACCTTTCGTTCAGTAGAGATTGGCAACTTTAGAGCTGAAATGATCCAAAATGATTCTAGTGAAGGTGTACGGAGTTTGACTGACTTGAGTGGGAAGAAGAAAAACTATATATTAACCCACCCCTATTCATTACATAGTTTCAAAATTAAAATGATGTTTATGTGGTTGCTTTTGTACATTGATCACAAAACTTTACAAATATTTACATATAGCAAAATAAATTACACACTATGCATACTTAATATCATTTTTACCCAAGGTTTTTTTTTTTTTTTTTTTGATCACCCAGTGCTGTCACTCACTCTTATAACACAAAAGCAAAAACTCTTTATAATTTCTTTTGAAGCTGTGAATATTTGGGCACTGCTTCAGGTTTTCTCCCAAACCATTCCACAGACTGGAACACACACACACACACACACACACACACACACACACACACACACACACACACACACACACACACACACACACACACACACACACTGCTCTTTTTAATTCATCGTGTACTTCTTGTGTACTGAATAGTTTTTGGATATTGAACGGTAGTAAATCTTTGTTTGCTTATTACAAAAGCAAAGCCAGTGTATAATTTTACTTAATCAAAATTTTTTAATAATTTCGATTTGAAAAACAAATCGTTTGTATGGTCCAGGTAAACAGCCTTATGCATTATTCTCACAGCACGTTTTTGCAGTTGAAGTTTAAAAACACAGTGGAGCACTTCATGTATCACCACATGACATCACAAGATGGACTAAAGTGTTTTCTGTTTGAGAAAAGGAATGCGCAGGGTTTATGTGTTAAATGTGTGAATGAAACAAAACAAAACTCATGGGATGTTTTTGATGAGGAAACAACATTATTACATAGATCTGAAAATAATGTAATATGGGCCCTTTAAATACAAATATTACAATCTCTCCCATTACCAGTACGCAGCAGCTGTATTCATGCAAACAATGCGCTTGTGCTTTCTGATTACCACAATTAGTGTTGATTTATTTCGCTTGCAGTGTGGGGATCTTGACATGTGAACATATATAACAAAACTCCACTCCTACATCAGCCCTATCGCACTGACCTCCCTCTCTCTCTCCCGTCTTCAATTGCACATGAGTAATAGACACCATCTGCCAAAAAGATCAGAGTCAGCAGAAAGACACTGCAGAGGGTGCGAAGATTTCAATTATCAATATACCATTTAATACTTTGCCGGCAGGCCAAACAGCCGGGCGTCTCGACAGGCTGAGATGGAGAATGTTATTTCTCAAACACATCAGCAGATAGCAGCCATTTGGCATTGTGGAACAGAGGGGTTCAAACCAGGGCCCATCCATCAAACTGTACTTGGAACGGAGCAGCTCACAACCCCACCCCAGAACGCATGAGCGACCCAAGTGAAGGGTGCGCTCTTATAACAAATGTTGACTTCTCGCTACAGGCTCCAGATAGACAAATACATATGTGTGTTTAGGTCTGTTTTCTTTATAAGGCTGTAATTGCTTTGACATGACTTCATATTAAACTCCGCGCTTAAGAGCTCTGTGTGAAATGAATGGAACGCTGAAGCGATGTTGACTTTCCTATCTGATATTATGCTACTAAAAATAAACTGACGTTAAAGATGTTGTGGTTTTCAGTTTAGCTCCAAAAATATGTCAGATTGGCCCATAATAAAGTATTTGCAGTGGAGCTGGGAATCGCAGGGCCCCTCATGATTCGATACAATACTCGATACATGGTTTGCATTACGATATTATCACTATATAACGAGACATGGGATAATCGATTTAATTACACATGATATTCTGCGATATATCACTATTTTTAAGAACCAAATACTTTTAACAACAGTATTTCTTTGTTAAACCGCTGCCTGTACAAAGTCAATATGGAAAAACAAAACAAAAACAAAAACAAAAACAGTTGTAACCATTAAAACTGTGAATACGTTAAGTCTATTGCATTAACATCTCTGAACAAACATCAAAATTGTACCTCTGTCACAAAATAATTGTAGGATTACAGGTCGGCCCATGAAACTGTGGCCCTTCCCTACACTTTCCTTTAGTGCTTTCCTTAAACATGTAATTGGATCCTCAGTCTGTCACTCAAAGATTTATAGACTTGTTTTTTGCAAGCAGATACATCCTTTTGACTGCTCTTATACAACGATTTACCAAAAACGAGCTATAGGACCTATATTGTTTCTCCTACAAAGTAAATTCAGATAAACTGGCCACAACCAAGGCACAAATAAAAGACACTTTTTGATCAAACTATCTCAGCTAGATGACTTTCTCCAGAGAAAGAAGAGGAATGAATATTGTATTTGAAATTTGATATATAAATGTGAATATCTTTAATTTGTGTAAAGCTGATAATGGTTCATAACGTAATGTGAGAGCTATTTCACAAAACTCTCCTTACTCAACCCCCACCAAACTTTACCCAAGACTTCTCCTATTGCTCAGCTATTCCAGCTAAAAATTTGGTGGGTGGTCACAAAAGTATAAACTCTGTTATAATTGATTTCAACCCTGTTCTCCCAAGTTTTTTGAGCAAGCATTTCGGGGAGAAAGAGACAGGGAGAAACCAAGACATTCCAGAGGACAACGCCCTAGAGGTCCTCTCTCTCTTAAATTTGCGCCTATCTTTTGACGTGTTTTTATCCAAATTACTGTAGCTGAGTTTTTTTTCCAAATTTCCAAATCTAAATATTGTAGCCAATAGCCATTTGATTGATTGATTGGCCTTAATCTGTGACCAGCGCTATCAGACCTGCTCCTCTTTAAATAGAGGTTTCAGCTTTCCTTCAGCTCAGAGTTGGAGCTATTGTTTAGTTCACATGGCCTCCGTCTGTCTTGGCTTGTTTGATTCTTCAGAAAAGACGCCCTGAGGACTTCAAACCACATCAAAACCGCCCTGAGGAGACTACACTGAAGGACCACACCGAACGAACATCTCCACTCCCCCGGTCGTATGCGCACATGTCACAGAATGGTTTCATTGATCAGATTCGACTCAACACATACGTAGCTAATCTCAGATCTTAGACACCAGTTTAGGGTAACATACACTCATTTGCATATTTCATTTCTAAATACTGTCTGTTTAACTTGGTCAATAAATTCTCATAAACCACAGTTTGCTTTGGTGAATAGTGATGTTATTTCCAGATATGGATCATTGATATAGACAAGAATTTATGAACCTTAACAACAATTAATTATTATCTAATTAATTAACGTAGGTAATTGATTATATTGTATTGGTAATATTTCTCAACATTTGTTGAGTGGTGCCCAAAAACTCTACTTCTAGTCAAAGAAAACACTCACAAAGGCCACGTGAGTCGTGAGTCTTGCTTTAACATAGAATTCTTAAATTCCAATCTTTAAAATCAACAACCCCCCCTTTAAAACGTAAACCCTACTACATATTTTAGTAAAAATATGACAAAACAAATACTCAATAATATTGGCGATATATATCAGTACAGAAGCCCCACACAGTGGATCAGAATCAACCCTCCATTTGATCACTCTGTTTCATTGTACTTGTACTTGTATACTTAACTTGCTGTATACTGTACACCTGGTATTTTACCCTTAATGTGATTCACTGAATTACATGACCAGACTCACACAGTGGTGTATTTGATATACACTACATGCAGGGTGTTAATATCAGGAATAACACCAGTATTGACATCAGTACTTACAGTATTGTACTCTCAAGTAATACCAAGGACTGTCCTGTCTCTTCCATAAACAGTGTGTGTGTGTGTGTGTGTGCGTCTGTGTGTGCGTGCGTGTGTGTGTGTGTGTGTGTGTGTGTGTGTATGTGTATGTGTGGTCACCTGTGATTGTTGGTCAGGATGGAGGTCTCAGACTGATTGATGCTGTTCTCTTCCTTCTCTCTGTTCTTCATCCTCTCCTGACAAGCGCAGCACCTCCGCTCATGAGCAGCTTCCTCCTCATCATCCCCAGAGCGAGCCAACCTGCACACACCAGGACAGACGTGCCGCTACTTTACTTTAAACACTAATAATGAAGATAAGTAAATATGAAACAGGTATAAATGAACACTAGTGCTACAACCTGGTACAATGTAAGGTTAAAGGTGCATTGTGTAACTTTTCTGGTGGAGGGCCCGTCAAATGCTTTTCTCCATGGAAAAGTTACTGCTTTGTCTGAAATGTTTCACAGTATGGCATTAAACCTTTCTATCTTCATGGCGACCAAACCAGACCAAGCTACAGGTCAGATCTGTGGAGAGGCGACCCCGCTCACAGTCAGAATGCCTGTTTTTCTAGGTATTTTTGAGCTATAAAACCACCTGTAAGTGAATAAATGTAAAGTAGAGCTGTTTAATGTCATACTGTGGAATATTCCAGGCAGAGAAATGACATAACCATAGAAACAATGAGCAGACCCTCCACCAGAAAAGTTACACAATGCACCTTTAATGTATATTGTACACTGTCCCTGTCTCATTAAATAAACTAAACTAAACTAAACTAAACTAAACTAAACTAAACTGAATAGCAAACTATGGCATCTCACAAAAAAGACAGATATAAGGCAGAGTAGAGCCTGATTTTTACAATTTTCAAACTGTGTGAAACAAGTAAACCATCAGCGGTGGTCCAAGCTCATTCATCACACTCCCAACTCAAGCTCAATATTTAACCACAGTGAGTTTTGAAGCACAAAACTGTTCACAACTTTCAGGGGCTAAGCAGAGTTTCACACCATCACTACTCCCGGCAACAGCTCAGGTTTGTGACTGATTAAAAGCATGAAAACTGACCCACACTGCAAAAACTACTATCTCGCTAAATTAGAATGACTTGAATTAAGAAAGTTTGATCATGATTTCAGTAAATTTCACTCCACAAGTAAAATGATCTACCAGTGGAACAAGTTTTGGTTTTAAGCACAGAAAATAAGAAACAAAATCAAATTGGTAGATCATTTCACTTGTCAAGTTGAAATTACTGAAATAAAGCAAAATTAATTGAAGTCATTTTAACTTGGATATTAGCTTTCCTAGTATAGATCCCAATAAGAGCTTTTCACAACTATCAGAGGCCAGATCAGCTATTGCTCACAACAACTAGCATGCTAACAGTGCACAGTCACTACTCATGGATGATAGAAATGCTTTAAAATAAAGAACTTGTAAGATTTATTAGAAAAAAAAAAAATCCTCATAACAATTTGCACTAGCACTTTTTAAGTAAATTTTACTGCTTAATATCAGGTACAATTTACTTGCCCGTATTAAGTAAAATGTACATGTACACCATGATTAACAGTCATCAATTTACTAGTAATTACAAGTAATTGTTACTCAATTTTTTAAAAGTTAGAAGTCATATTTATGTGAATAAATTTAATAAAATATATAAAATATTGTCACAATTAATTTGCATTGCTGTGATGAAATAATTAAGTAAATATTATATGTCTTCTATTTACTGATGTATAATAAATAAGTAGCATTTATTTAGGTTTTTTTTTTTTTTTTTTTTTTTTTTGCTTGACACTTAATTTTAACCCAACTTTTAGTTTAATTTTAACCCAACTTTTAATTTAATTTCAACCCAACTCTTGACTTGAATATTTAAGATGGAATGCCTCTTGTACTGGCACATACTTATTTTAATCATCATTGAAATAAATGAATATTTAGAACATGGTTAAAACAAGTATTTATTTAGTATAAGACAGCTTTTCCATTTTAAATATTTCAAAGCAATTATGTTTTAAGAATAAGACAAATTTTAATTTACTAATATAGTGACTAAAACATTCACATAAGATAATAATACAATTGCACTATTTTAATTTTAAACTGTTTTATTTCTGTAAAATTAGGTGGAAGTGATCAATACATTTTATTATCAACACTGTTAGTCTGTTGCTTACAGCAGGTGTATTACATGTTGGTATAAATTTAAATGAACCTATACTGAGTGACACTTTTCCCATGTTTTAAGAGTATTCTGCCAAACCAGCCCTTGTATCATTCTTCTATCAGCAGCTGGGGGACATCTCAGTCTGGAGCTCAGGGCTGTGAACACCTGTGTCTGCTGAAGATTCCACTGTGGGAAAAATACAGACATACTTATATTAAAAGCAGCGTATTAAAGCAAAGAATTACACATTTTCTACAACAGTCGCTCTATAGTATAACGCTAATAAATAGATGATGCCAGATGATATTTCTTGGACATATTCACCCTGGGTCAGGCTCTGAACTCGCCTGGAGAGTCCACAGTGGAAAACACATTGTCACATGTATATTTATATCATTATAGTGTATTTGGTGACACATAGTGCACTTATATAACTATGACAGAAGCTTGACGGTTGGGTTGGTTCATCTCTGTCTCTGTGTCCTGAATATTCTGCTGAGAAAAAGAGAATTAGTCACATTTATAGGTAAAATAAAATTAATAAAATGTACCAGGTGAGCCCTTATCTGACAGAGACAGCTTTTCAGAAAACTATAACTGAATATTGAAATTAAAAGCTCTTCATGCCGGTACCTAAATGACAAAATCTTAATGTGTTGGGTTGATTCATCTCAAAGACAAAGGCCGTGCCATGAAAATCCCACTGTGGGAAAAGAGAACAATGTCAACATTTTAAGATTATTATTACACCTGGTAATAAATATAATTGTATCTAGCTGTACCAGGAGAGTCCACACAGACACTCGATGATGTTGGGGAAACTTAGTCAGAGGAGAAGTCATCTGTAGGGACCCAGATTATCACAGTGTCAGTGTTTCACCACAAGCTACTATTTAATATGTAATATGAATAAAATTTGGATTAAATAATAATTATTATCTTTATTTTTACGGCCGCTTCAGCATAGAGGAGCAGGGGACCGTCAGACCGGGCAATGACCGATACAAACCCTGACAACAACCGTGTGCTCCGTGGCCCGCGGCACTCACTGCTGCGGCTGTGGGGGGTATGGCTAAAAAAAGGTAAATGCACAACTTTTTTACACATTCAATATTAGACTTTACCGATAAGTTTAGCACATAATTTCTCTATCAATTTTGGCTCTTGAGTTAAGCTATTTTAAGAAAATTGCCATCTTAAGCTAACACCGCTGTTTTATTCATTTGGTTATAAGTTAGTTCTTTTATAATTACAACAGAAGCTAACTTAAGCCCATGGACGAGACCACAGGCTAACGACGAGTTACTGACATTCTTACATAAAACTTATAACTGACAAAAAGGTTCAGCTGTAGAAAGTTTTAAATGAAGTCTTAGTGATAAAATAAAAACATAAAACATGTTAAATACCTTTAAAAGCCGGCGGAGAAGCGACTCTGCTCACAGTCAGAATGTCTGTTTTTCTAGGTATTTTTGAGCTATAAAACCACCTGTAATTGAATAAATGTAAGGTAGAGCTGTTTAATGTCATACTGTGGAACATTCCAGGCAGAACTGTTACATATCCATAGAAACAAGCAGGTGACAGACCCCCAACCAAAAGGTTACATAGTGTACCTTTAAAAAGTCAGTTACAGGGTATGAGTTTTGTTAAATAAAAACATACACTTTAATTTCTGGCCTTTCTGATCACAATATCATCTTAGCAGTTAGGAAACTGTCCAAAAAAGACTTTATCCACCATAACAACGTGGGCGAATCAAAAATAACTACAGCAATCCCAAAATCAAAACTGGATCATTTTGAATCAGAACTTAAAAACCTCAAATGGGATATAGTTACTAATGAATTTGACCTGGACCTCTGTGTAAATTTAGCATGACTTGAATGACCATACCAGAACTTGGAAACCTAGACCCAGAAAATGTGCTCTTCCTTGGATCAACACCAATGTCCTCCAACTGATGAAAAAGCGTGACCTAGCATTAAAACGCTCACTGCCCACCAAAACCAATACTGATCACCAATTGTACATCAGCCTCAGAAACAAAGAGGTATATGAAATACTGAAAGCAAGAAGTGATCATTTTACTGGAAAAATAGTAGATCTACTAATAGTTTCATCCCTCCTTGAACCTCCACCTTAACGTGGTGCCCGAATGATCCCGGGAGCTATGTTGTCAGGGACTTCATGCCCCTGGTAGGGTCACCCAAGGCAAACAGGTCCTGGGGGACGGGTCAGACTAAGAGCGGTTCAGAAGCCCCTGTGATGAGAAACACAGCAAGGCCAGTTAGGTCACCCAGATTGGAATTACTGGGGCCCCACCCTGGAGCCAGGCCTGGGGTGGGTGCTCAAAGGCAGGGGCCTCAACAACCGGATCTCTGGACATGGAGATTAGCTCTGGGGACATGGAATGTCATCTTGTTAGGGGGGAAGGAGCCCGAGCTTGTGCAGGAGGTTGAGCATTAGCGACTAGATATAGTCGACCTCATCGACATGCACAGCTTGGGCTCTGGAACCCAACTCCTTGATGGGGGCTGGACTCTCCATTTCTCTGGCGTTGCCCGTGGGGAGCAGTGGCGGGCAGATGTGGGCCTGCTCATTGCCCCACAGCTCAGCTGCTGTGTGTTGGAGTTCACCCTGGTGAATGAGAGAGTCGCGTCCCTGCGCCTTCGGGTCGGGGACAGGTGTCTCACTGTTGTATCGGCCTACAGGCCGAACAGCAGTGCAGAGTACCCAGCCTTCTTGGAGTCCCTGGGAGGGGTACTGGACAGTCCACCAACCGGGGACTATGTTGTTCTGCTGGGGGACTTCAACGCCCACGTGGGCAACGACGGTGACACCTGGAGAGGGGTGATTGGGAGGAACGGCCTCCCTGATCTGTTATTGGACTTCTGTGCTAGCCACGGTTTGTCCATAACAAACATCATGTTTGAGCACAAGGGTGTCCATCAGTGCACGTGGCACCAGGACACCCTAGGCCGGAGGTCGATGATGGATGTCAGGCTGAAGAAGGACTCATATCAGGCCTTGTTGGCTCGTGGGACTCCTGAGGCAGCTGGCAGGTACCGGCGGGCTTGCATGCTGCAGCCCTGGTGGTCGCAGAGGCAAAAACTCGGGGTTGG
This sequence comes from Taenioides sp. WSHXM2023, assembly GCA_029959045.1. Lineage (NCBI taxonomy): Eukaryota > Metazoa > Chordata > Actinopteri > Gobiiformes > Gobiidae > Taenioides > Taenioides sp. WSHXM2023. The sequence goes on from CM057085.1 coordinate 10,928,085, forward strand.
GAGGAGTTTGGAGAGGCCATGGAGGAGACCTATCAGACGGATCTCCTCAATCCCACCGTCACGTCTTCTGAGGAGGAAGCAGAGGCTGGGGAGTCAGAGGCGGACTCGTCCATCACCCTGGCTGAAGTCACTGAGGTGGTTGGCAAACTCCTCGGTGACAAGGCTCCGGACGTGGATGAGATCCGTCCTGAATATCTTAAGTCTCTGGATGTTGTGGGGCTGTCTTGACTGACACGTCTCTGCAATATCATGTGGCGGTCGGGGACAATACCTCTGGACTGGCAGACCGGGGTGGTGGTGCCTCTGTTTAAGAAGGGGGACTGGAGGCTGTGTTCCACCTACAGGGAAATCACACTCCTCAGCCTCCCCGGTAAGGTCTATTTCAGGGTACTGGAGAGGAGAATCCAACCGATAGTCGAACCTCGAATTCAGGAGGAGCAGTGTGGTTTTCGTCCGTGCCGTGGAACACTGGACCAGCTCTATACTCTCCATCGGGTGCTCGAGGGTTCATAGGAGTTTGCCCAACCAGTGCACGTGTTTTGTGGATCTGGAGAAGGCATTTGACTGTATCCCTCATGGAGTCCTGTGAGGAGTGCTCTGGGAGTTTGGGGTCCGGGGCTCTTTGCAAAGGGCTGTCCGGTCCCTGTATGACCAGAGCAGTGTTCACATTGCCGGTAGTAAATCGGAGCTGTTTCCAGTGCATGTTGGACTCCACCAGGGCTGCCCTTTGTCACCGGTTCTGTTCACTGTATTTATGGACAGAATTTCTAGGCGCAGTCAGGGTCCGGAGGGGATCCAGTTTGGGGACCACAGGGTCTCATCTCTGCTGTTTGCAGATGATGTTGTCCTGATGGTTTCATCAGACCGGGACCTCTAACGTGCACTGGGGCGGTTTGCAGCCGAGTGTGAAGTGGATGGGATGAGGATCAGCTCCTCCAAATCCGAGGCCATTGTTATCACGACTGAGGGGAGGATGAAGCGTGAGATTGGCAGGCGGATCGGTACAGCGTCGGCAGTGATGTGGTCACTGTACTGGACTGTTGTGGTGAAGAGGGAGCTGAGCCGAAAAGCAAAGCTCTCGATTTCCCGTCAATCTACGTTCCTACCCTCACCTGTGGTCATGAGCTTTGGGTAATGACGGAAAGGACAATATCGTGGATACATGCGGTCGAAATGAGTTTCCTCTGCAGAGTGGCTGGGCACTCCCTTAGAGATACGGTGAGGAGCTCAGTCACACAGGAGGAGCTCGGAGTAGAGCTGCTGCTCCTACACGTCGAGAGGAGCCAGCTAAGGTGACTTGGGCATCTGTTCCGGATGCCTCCTGGATGCCTCCCTCACGCTGGACCCAGGACACGCTGGAGGGACTATGTCTGTCTCTTGGCTGGGAACACCTTGGGGTCTCCCCAGAGGAGATGGAGGAAGTGTCCAGGGTGAAGGAAGTCTGGGAGTCCCCACTTAGACTGTTGCCCTCGTGACCCGGCCCCGGATAAGTGGAAGAGAATGGATGGATGGACATGACATATGACACCTTTTGGGCCAATTATGATTTTTGTCTTGTCTTATTACAGCAATTTATACGCCAAGCTAGGATATCGGCTGAACCGATATTTGGAAGCATATTTTTAGTATTGGCTGTTTTCAGATTCTATAATGTGGTGATGTCATACTCTCAGATGGGGGCAAGAGGCAGATTTTCCTATTGATTACATTGTACTTTACCATGAAATATCTAATTCACAAGATATTCACTAGGTATTCACTAGGTAAATTCACACATGTTTAACCTGATATTTTCAATTATTAACTAAACCTAAGAACTCTCTGTATTACAACATAATTTTGTATTTTAACAATATTAATTTTAGCTGGCCGTATCTGTATTTATTATTATTGGGCTATAGAATGCTGTGATGTCATCTGAAACCCTGCAATAGGGGCCGATATCCAATAACAATATCGGATCAGTGCATCCCTAGTTACAACAAAGTCATTTTTAAATTCAAACATTCAATTTCACCTTCTTTTAAGATGTGAAACCATTCCAAGTACCCCCTGATTAATGCGCACAGCCTCTTTACCCCTGATTGGGAAACACTTCAGTAGATGACCACAAGGAGGCATCACACACAAATGGACTAATTTGCATTGGTCTGATGGTACTTGTAAAACCAACCATTTTGTGAAAAGTTTGAGAAACAAAACTCCAAATTGCAGTAGTCTTGGACAGACCCGTGCAGTGGGGACTGGGAGAGTTGACGCAGATGCTCAGTCTTAAATGCATCAGGTGCTTGGAAGACCTACTGTATTATCTTCAAACAGGACGAGGCTGAAATCACTCTCACCTTTGGGTGCTCTGGGTTAGATATTTCAGAAGGAAAACACACACACATCGATGTGCGCTCTCTCCCTGCTCCTGTGCGCCCTCTGTGGGGAAAAGGGGCCTTCGTTTCTAGGGCATTTTCAAAGGGGAGACAGTTGGTGATGGCTGGCAGCGGTAGCCTTTCCAGAAATATGGTGCAACTATTTAGAGGGGAAAAAAACGTTCCTTCACTTGGAGCTTGATCGCAGAAAACAAGGCATCATAAGATCAGTTTGCAAGTTAGAAAGGGGAAGATTCTAAATTCAGTATCAGCTCTCGTCTTGAAGAGGCAGCCGTTTCACCCATTTTGCTACAAATATATCAAAACACATGAAAAGTATGTCTTAAAGGTGCACTGTGTAACTTTTTGGTTGGGGGTCCATCACTGTTGCTAGGGATATGTCATTGCAGCCTACCTGGAATGTTCTACAATAGTTCTACCTTACATTTATTAAATTACATGTGGTTTTATAGCTCAAAAATGCCTAGAGAAACATGTGTTCTGACTGCCTCTCCACAGATCTGACCTGTAGCATGGTCTGGTTTGGTCTCCTTGAAGATAGAAAGATTTAATACCATACTATTCCAGACAAAGCAATAATATTTACATGGAGAAAAACATTTGACAGACCCTCCACCAGAAAAGTTACACACTGCACCTTTAATATTATAACCAGTAACTGATCCTGTTTTTCCAATGGTAAAAATATACTCACACAAACAAAATAACTACAATCTTTGCCTTGTGGACAACTGAAGTTCTTCAAATATTTAACCTAACCACCTTTGTGTGTATCTTAAATCCAGTGACACCCGCTGAGATAGAGGTGAAGAAATTAAAGGAACTGTATGTAAAATTTAGAGTTTAAATGACATAAACCTGACCTATTTGAGTCCCTAAATATGAGGTAAACATGTTCAAATCAAATATAGCTTTTACTGCTAACAATTATAATGCTGACTTATCCAAAAACATTGGACATGATGGGGAAGTTTTTTATGTTCTAATTTGGCGTCTAATTTTGGTTCTCGTTTGGGTTGCCAGTTGTCCTCTCTCTGATCTGAATCCTCAGTCCTCAGGTTAAAGCACTTGCAGCCCAGGTTCAGTTGTGATTGCAGTACCCTTGTTAAAAACACTATCACACAATCCCTTCAGCATAGTTCGCTTAAGCAAATCACAATTTTGGAAAGGTGAAGCAGAGGTGAGAATTCCCTGTGTATGATTCATCCAATTATTGTATTTCTGTGAGCGACCCCTCAGACGTCATAGGCACAGATCAGAGAAACAATACGAGTCTGTAAATGTGCGAGTGAACGTTTGATCACGCAGCCTCCATGTGTTATATCACAGTCTTTTCCGTGGGTGTTCTTCAACCACACAGTCAAATCAGACTTGAAAATGTTCCGTAATACTAATGACATTTGAGAAAACATGCTGATATCATGAGATTCTGGTTGCCGTAAAAGAAAGACATTCCATCTTACTAGTATTCTCTGTGAGTTCTTTGACTTGGTACAGTTCTGAGATCTTCAGCGGACTTGTTCTGTTTATTTCAGTGCTTAAAGTGCCTCCATTCACCAGTGTATAAATAATCATAATAGAATACTTTTACAAACTATTTTTGTATTTAGTGTGCAGGCAGATACAGGCCTGGTGCCTCTGGTGGTTAGTTTTTATAACAAGGCATGACATAATAAGGCTGTCGTTGTCTTACTTAGCTTTACTAAACTTTTAACTACGGATGGGACAAGATCTCGCAACACAAAATTGCCACAATAGTGTGCATGAGAAAAATAATCTTGTGAGATTTTTTTTCCTCATTTGGACAGGACAAAACAGGGCTGCATCTTTTGAGAAGCTATAGTTCCAAAAGCACTGCTAGAATGGTAATAAAAATATTAAATGAAATGCAAACTCTGAAGCCAACTTTGGGAACTAAATCACACTATTTACATCTCATCTTGTCTCATTTTCATGGACCCAATCTCATCTTGCCTCACACACCCCTACTTTAACCTTTAGTTAGTCAGGAATCTCCAACTGCTTCTGAATCTCTTTTACTGGAGAATCTTAGTATCAGGCCTGTTGTACATGTTTTATTTCCAGTGGTGGATGAAGTACTCAGTTTTATTACTTAAGTAAAAAAAAAAAAAAAAAAATGCTCAAAGTATCACATGAAAAAATCAACTTAAGTAAAAGTGTTAAAGTACCTGCTTAAAAATGCTTTAAAGTGTTAAAAAGTATAGAGTAAAAAAGTATTTTGCAGAGATTTTTAGAGCAATTAAAGGATGAAATGTAATGATTTTGATAAAGAATGTAGCTGATTTTAAGTGATTCAAATTATTTCTTATTTTTTTCCAGCTGTTTTTGAGTATTTGGTTTGCTCAAAGTTGGGACGGAAACTCAAATAAAATGTGCTTAAAAAAAAGCCTTTTTTTACTTCAAATTGTAGTGGAGTAGAAAAGTACAGATACACGTTTTCAAATGTAGTGAAGTAAAAGTAAAAGTATCTACTGTAAAATGTACTTAAGTAAAGTACAGACACCTAAAAAGTTTACTTAAGTATTGTATCTTTACTTTTATTTTCGTTATTTCGTTACCTTCCACCACTGTTTAGGTCAAACTGGAGCACCAAAAGGAAACATACACAGATAACTCCTCACAGAAAGTTCCATCTGGTCCAGGATTCAAACCCAGTATCTTCTAAGAGGTGAGGGCACTAACCACTATGTCACTGTGCACTGCAGTTACAAAGCTTTGGAGCTCGAAGTACTTGAATGCATCATATTCAAGCCTGTTTAAAGCCTGTTTAAAGCCCAGTTTATGTGAAGTGTGGTGCAGCAGCCCCGTGCACAGGTGTGTGTGTTTTCACTGACACAGCGGGTGCCTGTTGTTCTGTAAATACACCACAAAGAGCCTCTAATTGCAGTTTGCTCTTGACCCACACGCGTCCTGCTCCAAACTCCTGATGCAGAGCTCTAAGGATTATCAAACCAACGGGACATTGTTTCTGATAATTACTGTTTTTTTCTCCTTTCCAATTACTTTGAAGGGCTGCATAATCAGCAGAGCATTTGCATTTTCTCTCCTTTTTCTTTCTGGAAGCTGTACCACTTTTAGAAGTCACTGTAGGTTCAGACACACTTCTCAAAACACCCATTGGCTTTAATAAAACATAGAATACATACCATTTTAGCACACTGCATGAGTTCATTTCACTTGTGCACCTCAGGCTGAGTCTATGGCAGCTTTTTTTAGATCGAACAAAAGGAAAAAAATCAAATATAACTCAGTTTTGCTTGTCCATCTTTCTTTGTCATAGTAAAACTGTTATCTACTCCAACTTTGAGGTGACAAAGTTTACCACTCATACACTAAACATTAGGGATGGGAAATACATGAAAAAGTCATAATATCTCAACAGCACTTCAGGAGTTATACCAAATAAGAATATTGAGTGTCTAATCTAAAATAAAAAATGTTACACAACTGATACTTTGCAGCTGATGTCAACATTACCTGGGTGATGCTAACTGTAGGCCCTGCTCTGTCTGAGGCTGAGGAGTTAGCATTAGCCAACAGTTTTTCAGTTAGTCACTGTCACTTTTTTGTTGAAAATCAAACACCATGAACGCTCCATGAACGCTCATATTGATCAGGGTCCTGAAAATGTGCTGTTAAATCCATTTTGGGTATTTTTTTCAGTTTTCAGACAGATCTTAAAACTTTTGATTGTACTTGCTAATGTGTGCACACATACGTATGTAGTAAAGAAAAAGTGTAAATAAAGCAAAAAGTGTCTATTTTCAGGATTTAAATATAAAATTTTAATATTTAGTACTTTTTTCTTTTACACAATAATTCCATATATTTTGGTGTCCTCTGTATGTTTATAAAATGTAGAAACGGTAAAATAAAAAAGAAAAAAAATACTGAATAAACATTATTGGTTGAGCGGTCAGATCCACTCATCCATACGTTGGCAGCACAATTTCAGCTCCCACAGATGAAAGCTGTTGCTGTGTCCTTGGGCAAGACACTGAACCCACCTCGCCCCCAGTGTCTATGTATCCTGTGTATGAATGTGTGTGTGAATGGGTGAGTGGGTTCCTTGTTGTAAAGCGCTTTGAGCCTTGAAGGTGGAAAAGCGCTATATAAAAGGGTGTGCCCAAACTTTTGACGACTTTTGTACAGTTTTGTCAACATTGCCGACCGTACTTGACATTCACGCAGTTATCTATTTAGCAACCATCCAAAGACATTGCATCTTCTTCGCCCCAAATCACACTAAAGAGACTGCCACTCGTGCTGGTGTGGTACTGCGTGTGATATGAATATGTAATATGCCCATAACACGCTGGTACTAGTCCCTCTGAAGAGACGTGTTTATCTTTGTACTCTTCCTAACCCGGCGAGTGTGGAGATGTGGTGTGCTCGCTCAAGGCTGCAGTCGGGCTCGCTTTCATACAAACTTCATGGATGCACACACAACAGGCTTATTTAACACAGTAAAGAGCTCCCCTTCCATATATAATTCAGGTTAACTGGGAAATACTGCGGTATATTTCCTGTGCCACCTCCCAACAAGAATGTTAGATTATGGGTCGTTTGGTACTCACTGAAACTAACTCAACCATAAGTGAATTATTAATATGCATTTTTCACAGCGATGATTAAAAAAGTATCATCTGAGCAGAACTTTCACTATCATTATTTCATAGACAACCCACATTGGTTTTACAGTGACTCTGCGCTATCCCCAACCTGCTGTGTCTTTGTCTGATTTATTTAGATGCTTTTAGTCCACTACAGAAAACTGCAGCTACTTCACAAGTTCAAAGTTTGTGATTTTTTTTTTATGTTTGTGTTTTTTAAAAAGCAGAGACTGTACTCACTGGTGATTACTGTTTTGAGGAAAACAGTTTAATTGTTGGAGCAGGCAGTTTTCTGAATAATTTCCCAGACTGCACATACTTCTAAAACTACTAGTAGTATTTATTTTATTTTACCTTTATTTAAATATCTTATATTACACAAAATTGACTGAGCTTTAAGCCATGTTATAATGCTGTTACCTTCTCAAAAACATATCTGGAGTTCTGTTTTGTTTCATGCACATGTTATCCATTATTATTAGTCTGTCTGCATCTCCAAAGCTCAAAATGCTCTGTTCTGAGCGGTCCGAGGCTGCGTACGCTGGTGCATGAATGGGTGAGTGATTTCTTGATGTAAAGTGCTCTGAGTGCCTTGAAGGTAGAAAAGCACTATATAAATCTGACCATATAGCAGTAGCAGCAGTAGCAGAAGTAGCAGAAGTAGTAGCTGTTCTAGTTATAGTTAAGTTAAATTTACCATTTAGTCTCTCTTCAGTTGTAGTATTTATAGAAGTAACAGTAGTAGCAGCAGTAGTAGTAGCAGCAGCAGTTTTTATGGTTGTAGTCACAATAGTTAAGTTAAATTTGCTGTTTAGTCTGTCTTCCATTGTTGTAGTATTTATAGAAGTAGCAGTAGTAGTAGTAGCAGTAGCAGTAGTTGTAATAGCAGTAATTAGGTTACATTTACTGTTTAGTCTAGGTGCAGTTGTTGTGGTATTTACAGAAGTAGCAGGAGTAGTAGCAGTAGTAGCAGTAGTTAAGTGAAATTTACCATTAAGTCTATCTTCAGTTGTTGTAGCATTTAAATAAGTAGCAGTAGTAGTAACAGTAGCAGTAGTAGTAGCAGTTGTAGTAGTTGTAGTTGCAGTAGTTATGTTAAATTTACCATTTAGTCTGTCTTCAGTTGTAGCATTTATAGCAGTAGGATCAGCAGTATAAGCAGCAGTAATTGCAGTAGTAGTAGCAGTAGTAGTAATGTTTAGTCTATCGTTCGTTGTAGTAGTAGTAGTAGTAGTAGTAGCAGCAGCAGTAGTAGTAGCAATAGTAGTAGCAGTAGTAGTAGCACTAGCAGTAGTAGTAGCAGTTGTGGTAATTGTATAGTAGTAGTAGTTCATTTAAATTCACCATTTAGTCTATCTGCAGTTGTAGTATTTATAGCAGTAGTTAGTAGTAAAATAAGTAAAATTTTGGTCTATGTGCAGTTATCTGCAGTTATTGTAGTATTTATACAAGTAGCAGTAGGAGTAGTTAAGTTAAATTTGCTGTTCAGTCCATCTGCAGTTGTAGTATTTATAGCAGTATCAGTAGTAGCACAGCCTTTAGCCTTTAGACATGGAGCGCGCACGTAGCAGAGTGAAACTGGAGTTGACTTGTTTGGTTTTCGTCATGGTGGTGAAAACCCGAGTGACACTTCTGACGCCGCTGCCGACATCTGCCTGAGAAGTTACGCAACACTCTGGTACTTTTGGGGATGCCAGATCTATTGTGTGCATGCCTTTTTCCCATCATGCATTGCGATCACATCCTGCTCTCAGTCTGAAATATGCATTATGTTTTCCATTATTTTCCTCCTCTGCAACGATTCATGTGAACAAGCTTGAAGTTGGTGTGTAGACAGCTGAAGTGAGCAGTACAATATAAAATGTGAGTTAGGTTCATTTTCACCATAGAGAGGTCTCCTGATGTTCTTCATCAGAAAGCAAAAGTCCATTGAAACTAGACACAAGGATGAAAGAAAACTTTTGTGTACACCATTGCCTCTATAAATGTGCATATATATATATATATATATATATATATATATATATATATATATATATATATATATATATATATATATATATATATAAATGTGTATATATATATATATATATATATATATATATATATATATATATATATATATATATATATATATATATAGATAGATAGATAGATAGATAGATAGATAGATAGATAGATACAGATCTACCACACCAGACAAGACCCAAGGTGTAGGCTGTGCAAAGAAGCTCCTGAGACAGTCCAGCACATAACTGCAGGGTGTAAGATGCTGGCAGGGAAAGCATACATGGAACCAAGTGGCGGGCATAGTGTACAGAAACATCTGTGCAGAGTACGGGCTGGAGTCCCCAAGCTCAAGGTGGGAAACACCTCCGAAGTTTGTGGAGAATGACCGAGCAAAGATCCTGTGGGACTTCTAGATACAGACTGACAGAATGGTGATGCGAACCAACCAGACATAGTGGTGGTGGATAAGCAACAGAACAAAGTCGTGGTGGTGGACATTGCAATATCAAGCGATGGTAACATCAGGAAAAAGGAACACGAGAAAGTAGAGAAATACCAGGGGCTCAAGGAAGAACTGGAGAAGGCCTGGAAGGTGAAGGCATCAGTGGTGCCGTGGTGATCGGAGCACTCGGGGCTGTAACCCCCAAACTGGAGGAGTGGCTCAAGCAGATCCCAGGAAAAACATCAGACATCTCAGTCCAGAAAAGTGCAGTACTAGGAACAGCAAAGATAGTGCGCAGAACTCTCAAGCTCCCAGGCCTCTGGTACAGGACCTGAGCTGGATGAGGGTGAGAGAGACCAACCACCGTGGAAGGTGAGGAACACATTTTCACTTAACCTAACGGTGCATTGTGTAACTTTTCTGGTGGAGGACCCACCATGTACTTTTCTCAGTGGAGATGTTATTGCTTTGTCTTGTTTTACAGTATGGCATTAAACCTTTCTATCATCATGGCGACCAAACCAGGCCAAGTTACAGGTCAAATCTGTGGAGAGGCAATTCCCCTCACAGTCAGAATGCCTGTTTTGTCTGTTTGTTTTTTTAAACAAAAATTTAATAAATGTAAGGTAGAGCTGTTTAATGTCATACTGTGGAACATTACAAGCAAAGTAATGATATTTCCATGTGATATTTCCACAAGCCCATGGACCCCCAACCAAAACGTTACATAGTGCACCTTTAAATTAAACTTATCTATCTTAGAAAGAAGCAATTGATAAAACGAGGCTTGGTTATAGCTCAGATCTGTGGGGATATAGAATCACCTGTGATTGAATGCATGCAAGATAAGTTTCATGACATACTATGAAACATTTTAGGCAAAACAATAACATCTCCATGTAGGCAAGTAGGAAAGTTACATAGTGTACCTTAAATCTCTGTATTTGCTACCCACCAGGAGCACTCAAATCAATTTGGGATAGTGAAAGCTACATTTAGTTGTTTTATTATATTTAACATTGAGTGCATAGTCATTTTAGTTCAACTCTGGCATCTGTTCTTTTGCATTCTCTTCAGCCACAATTATGACATAAAGGCAAATTTGGTGTCTTGCCAAAGACATCATCAGCACATCAGCACACCTTGCGAGAACTAGAATTGACCCACCAACTTTAACAATCCACAAAATAAAGATTAAAAAGTACCTTATCTTCCTCTGATAACTTGTATCATTATAAAGTGACAGTTCCTTCCCCTGAGTATAACAGTTGATGTCTTAATCCACCTCCACTGAGTCACTGACCCCATAAGGAAAGAGCCAAGGCTAGAATCCATGCTATGTTACATCTGTGAGGCCAGCGCGCAAAACCAATTCTCCCAGAGTTCAATGGGGCTGGTCGGGCACTTACACATTTGATGGTGTGTTGCATAAAGGGTCAGGGTCAGTGAGTGGACATTTGTTGTGCTTGGACAAGAAAAGAAAAGAGCTCTCCCAGCCTGCAATAGGGACACTATCTTTCCAAGTACTCCTCTCTCTTGCATAAAAGTGTAAATATATAAAAATATGTTCAATCTGTGGGTGGACAACGCGCTCTACTATTCAAATTGCATAACATGTTTTTACACTGGGAACTGTCAATGCTTGGGTGGTCAGATCACACAGACGTCAACACAAAAAAGTCCGTAACAAGTAGGAGATGTTGACTTCCAACCTTGAAAAGGGCACGGTACTACGGAAAGACCCTTGTAGCGACCGCAGATCCAGGGCTAAAAGTGGTTTCCGGTCAGAGGGGGCAGGAAAAGAAGAGGAGAGAGAAAGAATTGTACTTCACAAAGGGTCAGCCATTGTAATGTTCGGCCCAAGCTCTTTGGCTGTAGCCTTCAGGGAGTTGACCTACAAGACAAGGATGTGTGAACTCATGTCCTCGTGCTGCGTAACTGTGAGCTTGTTAAAAGTTAAAAACACTAGAGTAAGACGGGCTAAAATAACAACCAGAAATGTGGAGACTTGCAGAATTCATAGCGTGTGAAATGGAGGATATTTATGACCTTTTGAAATATAAAGTTTGCATAGAATCACTCTAGTGAGTGAAAGTCTAGTATGTGATTTGTACATTTGTACATTTGTCTTAAAACATGAAAAAAGAGAACTAGTTTATTTTGAAGGGATGCAGTTGGTCCAAAGTTATTCCTCATTTACCTTATGCATTTAGAACATCCTAATTATTCACTGAGATGAGCTTTAAAGAGCTTTCCACAACTTCCAAAGACGAGCAGTGCCGGCCCTACCCAATAAGCAGCTGCTTAGGGCCCAAAAGTCACCAGGGGGCTCCCAAGAGTTTCTAAAACAGGGGTCTTCAACGTTTTTCATACCAGGGACCCCCAAACTGATGGAGAGCTGGAGCAGGTACCCCGTTCTATATATATGGCATACAATTGTGTTGTATGAAATTGTGCCTAGTGTCGTGTATAAACAGAGCTACTCTGTTATTGTACTTTCAATACTAGGGGGTATTCCATCGAAGTCGCTTAACAAGTCTAGGCTTATCCTAAAATCCTGAACTGAATCTCCATCTCCAGTTTAAGTCTCAACTCGTTCCATGACAGAAATAAGCCTGAGTCTGACCAAAGCTAATTCAGGCCTGAAGTTTAAGCTGCACTTTGTGCGCGCTCCTGGTGACTCTGTGAAGGCCTGATCAATGGATCAACATCACGGAAAATGGGTTCAAAGTGTGACTTTTTTAAAATCAGTTTAAACGAGAGAGGAGCCACAGCGTGCATGGACAAGAGTTTGATAATAGAACACTGAACTTTTCCGGTTGTTCTGATCTGAGGAGTGAGAGGAAAGACACGACTCCCCCCTCCTCTCCTGTTCACTCCCCCTCCTCTCCCAGTCGCTCCGCGGGTAGAGACGAGCCTGACTGCATAGTGCGGAGCCTGGTTAATGCGGGCTGGGGAATGAAGTTGCCTCACCCCTTCTTGATGCGCAGTAGCTGTACATAAAAGTGAAGCTGTAATGGAACTCTTCACATGTAGCCTAGAAGAAATGATAAAATCCATGCCAACATGTTTGCAGTTTGACAGGGAGCGAGACACAAGGGAATGAGAGAGAGACAGGTGTGATGAAGGAGCGCACATCCAGAACCCACTGAAAACCAGTTCATCCTCAAAAAAAAAAAAAAAAAAGACTAATCAACCAAAGATTTCACGACCCCCCTGCAGTACCTCCACGACCTCCCTGAAGACCTCTGTCCTAAAATGTTACTACAAATGATGAAAAATGTTGCATTGCACTTTAGACTAAAAATTATTTGGAAAACAGGAGTAAAATGTCTAGCATTAAAACAATTTCCAGTCCAATGCAATAGGCTACTGTATATGGTGTCCTTGGTCCATACTTTAAAAGCTTGGGCCGGCACTGGTGACTAGAGTGGAGTTTTACTGCGACTGTAATGGTAATAACACCTAGTATGGTAACTGTGTACTTCCTGATTATTTATTTATTTATTTATTTTATTTTTATTTTTTTACAGAAAAACACTTTATAATTAGATGCAGACAATACACAGCAGACTTATTTTTACTTCAAGAGCTGCTCATACACATGTCTGTACTGGGGCAAGATTAAATACATTGGAAAGTGTTCAAATCAGGTATATAGATCCTGGCTTTATTATTTTATCAATATTATTGCAAAAACAAAAGGGCAATCCTGATGTAGACTTTTGTTTGGTCTTTTTCTAGTCCTGGTTTAGTCCTGTTCCAGGTTGAGTCCTAGTTCAGTCCCAATTTTCATGTAGTGTTTGCAAGAGTGAACACAGACGACCGTATAACTATTTTTTATTTTTTCATTTTTATAGAACTCCCTTTAAGGTCTATTCCTATAAACTTTACACGCCGAATCTGTCCACTGATAAGAAAGGCCCCGTGTGAACTGCACAAATATTTCTGCTTTATATTGTGTGAATTGCTGTGATCACACTTTTGCAGAATCCTGAAGTGAATAATTGGTTGCATAATGACTGAACACACCGTAGTCCCCAGAGTCCTGCACCAAAAAGACCCCTTAGTTGTGCATATTTTATAAAGAACCACATTTTTATTCAACATTAAATTTACATAGCCTAAAGATGTAATTGTAAATTAATTTGTTAAGTTATATATTCCCACTATAAATACCTTGTAGTATTACCGTATTTTGCATTTCTCCCTTCCCATTAAAAGCGCTGTACCTGATTTTTACTGTCTTAAAAATGTGAACAACAGAATTAGTTTGCAGTTCTCCAAAGTTACTCCTCACTTGTCTTTTCACAACTTTTAGATACCAGAGTGGAGTTTTGCCGTAACAGTAATGCTATCAACTACCATGCTAAACTGAGCACTTCCTGAAGAAAGTGCTTTATAATTAGATGCAGACAGTACACAACAGACTTACTGTAACCTCGAGAGGAGCTTATACGATATGCTTCTTCTTTGGGTCTTGGCGAGGGCGGACGCATTTTCTCTCCTCTCCTGCCCCTTATCTTTCCCTGCTCTGCTCTTTATCTTGTCTGGTCTAGTGTCTAGTCTTATTCCTTGTGTGACTCTCTCCGCTCTGCTCTCCAAAACCAAATTAACTATGGATTTGATAAATTGGTCTCTGAATGCAATTGACACTATTAACAAGACAAGCAGGATCGGGCGAACCTGCAGGCCCTGCGGGAACCTACACTGCCGGATACACGATGGACGGTTGGGACAAGTGGCGAGTTGTGTGTCTGTCAGCGCTTTCCGTAGAGGACATAGAGGATTTATACTTATTCGGAACCATGATTACAGGACTTTTGCTGATTGGATTAGGTGTGGCCCTGTCTTTTAAGAAAAATCTGAGTACCGAGGTAGCTGTTCAAAGCCCCACTTGGCTGCCCGGATTGATTGAAACGATGGGCAAAGCTGCCAATACTCAAACTGTGACTTTGAGCAGTTGGCTCTAATTTCGCAACATGGTTAACATCTCGGAGACGTTTGGATGCTTTGCATAGAGGGATGGGAAGACCTTGAGACCAATGGACAAAGAGAGCAGTGTTGTTGAAACTGGACACAGCTGCTCGCTCTAAAACCTAAACAACCCAATCTTATCTTTTGGCCTCCCCAAGCCAGCACCGGTCACGACCAAGGCCGGGATGGTGTCAAATCGCCCTGAGATCACAGCGGAGGGAGCCTGGCTCCTCCCCAACCCCTCGCAGCTTCATACCCCCGACCGGGTGGGCGGGTCTGTTGCATCCAGCGCCCCAGTGGCTGCAGGATCCGGATGGCTGCTTGCCTACGTTGGACTTCCTCCATACCCCTCCCCTACCCTGTTGCTAGTCCTGTGAAATGTTTGTACTGTGTTTTGACTATGTTGCTGATGCTCAGAGGTGTTTTTTATTTGTGCACTCACTCCATACTATGCCCCGATAAGAGCATGGTCTGGGGGCGGTTCTCTTTTTTTTTTCTCCTCCCTCTATCCTCATGTTATGCTGCATTGTTTATTCCTATCTGCTACCTGTCTTCTGGTCTGGTCCAGTCTTCCCCATGTCATATAGTTTTTTTGTATGTTGTAATGTGCGGACGGGGTGACAGGTCCAATTTCGATTGCTTTGTATGTCTTGCACATGTGAAGGAATTGACAAATAAAGGCATTCATTCATTCATTCATTAATTCATATACTGTATCTGTACTGGGGCAAGATATATTTTGTTGTGTTTGTTGTGGTTCTTTTCTAGTCCTAGTTTAGTCCAGTTCCAGGTTCAGTCCTAGTTTAGTTCCAATTTTCAAGGGCGGAGCATTGCCGTCACAGTGCTGCTGACAACAACTAGCACTCTAACCATGCACTTTATAATTAGATGCACACAGCAGACTTATTTTGACCTCAAGAGCTGCTTATGCAATATATCTGTAATGGGGAAAGACACATTTTGCTTAAATACATGCTCAAATACTTATTTTCTTTTAACTTTTATTTCCAAATTTCTTTCGCTACAGCCTGTTAACTTGTATGTCAAAATACATAAATAAAAATCATTTGAAGCTGCTTTTCAGTGTATATTTCTTTCTAAAATCCGCCTACAGGATGCACTCTTCAGTTTTGTACTGCATTCAAAATAGATGTAAAAATTCAATAGAGATTTTACCAAAACTCTACAGTTCACCATAGGCCGTGTTGTTTGCTGATTGTTCAACAGAGTTTCTTTTGAGAGGAACTGTTGCCGACAGCGATAATAAAAGAGAATCACAGTAATGGCTCTGCTTTAAAACACCAGTGAAATGTGCCTATTGTACCAGCTGCATACGGGCGCTTTGTGTACCCCTCCACAATGTCCTCCCATATTTAACCACTATTTCTGGTACTCAACATACCCACACACTCAAACAGGTTGTGCTCATGTGGATTAAAATCAAATAAATCACACTCACGGTAAGAATTAATAGTATTCAAGGTATTCTTTTGCAGTAAAAAAAAAACACATATAATTGGATAATTTTAATGCCATACTGTGGAACATTTCAGGCAAAGCAATAACATCTCCTGTAGCAGACCCATCATAAGAAAAGTTACATAGTCCAGCTTTAAGTTGTCATATATTGCAGATGATGTTTCGATGTTGTTCATGGTTAATATTTATGGGCCTGTCCACATGAAAAGGAAAAATGAAATAAATAAATAAAAACTGGCTCAAAGTGCAGTGTCATTTCTCTAGCGCAAAAAAAAAGAGGTGAAATCATTTTAAATAGCTCTTCAAAAACTGGTTGCATTACACAGTAAATTTATATAGTCCCCTGCCCTCTTGCTGAAATTATGACAACATCAAACTCCATATTGTGAACCCAACCTATTGTAAGGCCACTAAAGCAGAGCCTTCCTTTGGGGATGTTTAAAATAATGTTCTCTCAAGGACACTGGCAAAGCAGCGTTTTAAATCCCAAGTCGTGAGGGTGCAGGGGATTGCGGAGAGACTGGTGGCCCAGCTGTTTACAGAGCTCTGCAGAGGCTGTAAATTGTGAAGTGGGTTTGGGCACTGTCTCAAGAACCCATCACATTACAGACTGTCTATATTTATTCCCCACTACAGAGAAATGCAGGACTCCTCAGCACCCAAGGGTCCCCAAAATATCAGCGTTGGTATAGCAACTTCATGGTCTATATTGGATGAACACCTGCTTGCTTGAAGATATGGATTATATGGGCCATAGTTGGAATTGCACCAGAGCCTAGCAGCTAGCTTTATTAAAGGTCCTATATTACACAAAATGGATTCTTGTGAGCTTTAAGTCATGTTATAAAGCTGTTACATCATCAAAAACATACGTGGAGTTGTGTTTTGTTTCATTTGCACATGTTTGAGTAACTCTGCTTTATTAGTTTGTCTACATCTCCAAAGCTCAGAGTGCTCTGTTCCACCTTGCGATGTCATGTAGTTGTAGTTTTCAAGTTAAAAGCTAACTTTTACCTTTAGTTCAACAGAGATTAGCAATTCCAGAGTTGAAATGATCCAAATGATTCTAGTGAAGGTGTGTGGAGTTTAAAAATATAGTGAAGCACTTCCTGTATTACCACATGACATCACAAGGTGGAGTGCTTTCTGTTTGAAAGAAGAATTCAGCCTAAATATGCAGGATTGAATGAAGCAAAACACAACTCCAGATATGTCTGTGATGAGGAAACAACATTATAACATAGATCACAATATAGCATAATATGGGCCTTTTAACCTTTACAAACTGTTCATTTCTTAAGCCTTCACAGTTTGGTTCAGGTCAAATTTGACCCGGACCAAAAATTCCCTCATAGTAAGTATCTATACCAAATTCTGAACTACATATCTATTTAGAATGTCTAAATAGACTATCCCACATTAATAAATATATGTAATATAAATATAATGTTTCAGAGAGCAGGAAAAGCATATTTTTTTTAAGTTTTTACAGCACTCGTTTTTGGAGAAAAACATCTACTATCACACAGTATCATGTCCTGTTTTACATAACACATAAAAACATTAAAGCTATTATGATTTATATATATTTTGGAACTGATGGAATTTATAATATAACCATGTTTATCCACTGCAACCATTATGCTTATTTCAAACTAGTCAATGCATTCAAACCAGTGGTAGGAAACTTTGCACGTGTGGGACTTGCATATGTGTTTCCCACATTTGCAGCAGGTTTGCTCTCATTCTCCTCATCTTGGAAGATCAGATCAAGGGCTTGTTGCACAGTAATTCTTGCTGCCATGATGTCAGTCACCAAAATGGCAGCTCAGGTACCTTTATACTTTATATATTCAGATTTGTTATTATTTTGTTAAATTGCAGGTGCTTGTGTTTGCAGGTGCAGATCTTGTGTCTGTTTCAACGCGCTCTCTGACCTCTGGATGTCTTCTGTTCCTTATGTCACCATATCCAGGATGATCACTCCTTTCACTGTTTGAGATTCTCCCAAAAACCAACAGGTGTCTATCTCTGGGCCTGAGGCATGAGGGAAATCTCAAAACAGTGAACTCTTGAACTCTGTCACCACTGTCCCATAAAAAATACACACAAACATGGCCTGTACAGTTTCACAGTTTCAGTATTCCCTAAAACTTCAATTTTCCTTCATTTGACCTGCACTGATAGATCGAAAATCCATCTCATAGATACGGGTCAAAATTTATCCGAACCAGTCCAAATGTCCAAAAATTTGTAGCACCTGTACAAAAGTATAAAATTTTAAAATATTTTCATTTTTGTGTATTTTGGCAAAATTTAGGAAAAGTCATCAGATTTCAGGATAAAGGAATGATGCTTATGGTATTTTTACAACTGCTGAATGTCAAAACGGGTCAAATTTGACTAGTATGTAAGGGTTAAAGTACGGTGCCTATACTAGTATATAAGTAATCATATTTTTCCTGCATTTCTCTTTGTGTTGTTAATTTCTTTCTTAGTTTTGGAAGGTCAAAAACATTAAACATAAACTCATCCAGATTATGCAAATACAGTAATAGAAAATATGGTTAACTTTCTAGGATGTAAAATGTATAATTTCTCATTTCACCCATGACTTGGTTGTATGACAATCAAATTATTCAGCTAATCTTTTCCCAGTTTCCATTATAGCATCCATGGCTCTGGGGTTTTCCCGGGAATTACATAGAGACCTTATGCAGGGCACATGCTTGGGCCCATTTTACTCTGTTTTCTGATCTATATTACGTTGTTTCCTCATCAAAAACACACCTGGAGTTGTGTTTTGTTTCATTCACACATGTTTAACACATAAACTCTGTATTCTTCGGCTGAGTTCTTTTCTCTAACAGAAAACACTTCGTTCCACCTTGTGATGTCAATTTCTCATAATATGCAGGGAATACAGAACTTTATTTTTGATGCAGCAATAATCATTGGAGCATATTTTTTCATACTTTTCTTTCCAATCCAGTTTTGTTTTTCTTTCAATAATCAGCCATAGAGTTAGAGTCATTTTGAGGTAGTTTGCGAAAAGTCAAGCACTTTACACCTTTGATGAGACATGTTTATTTTAAAATACTTTAACTTTTCATCTTCACACATATCAAATCACTGATGGTTACTTCTTTTTACCTCTTTTTCCCCTTAAAAAAAAAACACATTTAAAGGTGCTGTACCTGAACTGGATTTTAGTTCATGTTGAATGTTTTTCAGTGGTCCAAAGTTATTCCTCTCTTACCTTAAGCATTCTGAGCATCCAAATTATTCATGATTTTATAAGTGCTTTTCACAACAGAGTGGAATGGAGCCTTGTTTTGCCAGTAAGGCTAACAGCAACTAGCATGCTAACACGCACTTCCTGATAACCGGACAATAACATGAGTTAAAAAACATTACAGGCCCTTTCACTCCCAGACCACAGTTGTTTAGACAAAGTGCCAACGTGTGGGCGGTGGCTGGAGTGGAACGTTGTTTTTCCATAACAGTAAAGCTAACAGCAACTAGCATGCAAATGTGCACTTCCCAATTATTGCAAAATGAACCACTTATTTTGACCTCAAGAATTACTTATTACATCTGTACATCTGGGCCAAGACAACTTTAACTCAAAACATGGGGGAAAAAATAGGTACAGGCTCCTTAAAGGCGCTTTGTGTAACTTTTCAGGTAGAGGGTCCACCACCTGCTTGTCTCCATGGAGATGTTATTGCTTTGTCTGGAATGTTTCACAGTGTTAAATTAAACTTATCCATCTTCCATTCATTCAATTATGGGTGTTTTTATTGTTCAAAGAACATGCGCACCTACAGTCAACTGGCCAACCTCTACACAGATCTGACCTGTATCCTGGTCTGCTGGCATTTCTGTCTCTTTGTTTCCATGGAGATAGTTAAGTTTAATACCATAGTGTGAAACATTCCAAGCAAGGCAGTTACAACGTCATGGAGACAAAAATGTAGGCGGGCCCTGCAGAAAAGTTACACAGTGCACTTTTAATTGGGTGTTATTTCTTATCATAAATGTATTCCATTATAGAGATATTTGTTTTGAATATTTGTTTTCAGCTCTCACTCCAGACCACAGTTGTTACTGTGTGGGCGGTGGCTGCTCTACTGTAAATATTTGTACTTTTGTATTGTTTAACCTCACTGTGTTAACATAAGATACATTACACACAATATAACGCCCACAGCCCAATATGTCTGAAACAACACATTTGTAAAAGCAGCGGGATAAAGAAAAAAAAAACCCTCAAAGAATTCATGACAGTGTGTTTGGAATTTTAAAGGTGCATAGTGTAACTTGGAGGAAGGTCTGTCAAATGCTTTTCTCCATTGCTTCAACTGGAATGTTTCACAGTACGGTATTAAGCCTTTCTAACTTCACTGAGACCAAACTAAGCCAAGTTACAGGTCAGATCTGTGGAGAGACGACCCCGCTCACAGTCAGGATACATGTTTTTCTAGACTATACTTAAATAAATGTAAGGTAGAGCTGTTTAATGTCATACTGTGGGACATTCCAAGCAGAGAATGACATATTCATCCTAGAAACAAGAAGGTGACAAACCCCCAGCGGAAAAGTCGCATAGTGCACCTTTAACTCCAAGGTCACACACACAAAATTGCCTTTCACACCAGCTAATTAACCTCCCTCCATCTTTTATTGGATCTGAGACTTTGGAGGGCTTTACGTCGACCCATCCCTCCATTTTAATAGCATCGATTCCTCACTGATCATATCAAACTTTTCATTCTCAAAAAGACCCTGAATATTACATTCTGATCTACCCGTCTTTCTTTCTCGTTCTCTCTGTCTTTTTCTTTCTTTCTTTCTCTCTTTCTTTCTTTGTCTCTCTCTTTCTTTCACCATCTGTTTCACTCTCCCTCTCTCTCTCTCATGATCTCTCGCTCTTTCTCTTTTCACTCTTAGAGCTAGATCGCTTTTGGCTTTTATTCTCGTCCAAATCATTTCGTAGCTGGCAGATCAGCTACAGTACGCTCACTCCCCCTGTTCAGCGATTATCAGAGAGGGCAGCCTGGGAGACGGATTGATCGCGGTATAGTAAACAAAGCCCGGACTTCCCTGGAGTATGGGCTAATTATCAAGTGCAGGAAGCAGCAGGATTTGGATGGACTGTGAAAAGACTAAACAGGACGGAGGTATCTGCTGCTCAAAACACACGACAAACCCACATGAAACAGCGTACAAGGTGTTATCAAAGCTTTTGTCACTCCTCTCTCCAAAACTCGACCTTGATGTTCCTAAAATAGCATAATATGGGCCCTGTAGTGTTACATAAATGGCCCGTTTAACACCACTTTCTGATCTCTGTTATAATGTCGTTTCCTCATCACAAACATATCTGAAGTTGTGTTGTCTGTTTTTAGAAACTCCTAAGCAGATACCTACAAAACAATGCCTAAAAAGACTGGCATATTACAAAGTATTATTTTCTTACTGTCTTCTCTTCAACACAATTTCAGGGTTATTTTGACTTTATTGTTCCTTCAGAGAAAATTGCTTCTTGCATCAGACTCGAGCTTCTTAATAGCAGTTGTTTAACCAATACTGCTGTGAGTGGGTGGGTTATGATTTCTCTAAGAATACAAACATTTGGAAACGCTTAAAAACTAACACTACAACATATTTTACTCTGCTGTAATGAAGCTACTTGTTGTATGGCTATTTTGTTAGGAAAATTATTCAAGGTAAATTGCTTCTGTGGGTTGGGAGATGTCTAAGGCAGCAAGTTTATTTATAATTTATCAACAGAAAACATTTTTGTAGTATTCACCATTCAGGTCAGACCCAGTGTCCACACAAGGAGGCTTCAAGGACTCATTATTCAAATATGATTTAAGCTTTTAACCATGGTTTAAAATCATTCTGATCAAAAACATACTGCTTGTGGATTTGTATTTCATCTTGTTTCAATCCTGTTTACCAGGCCCACTTCCTCTGAGCTGTTACAAAGCACTCCATTTGAATTTTCCCTGGATTGTGATGTCACAGGTAGAAATATGAAGGTCTTCTTCACTGTTTTGAGGTTCATAAATGATCGCTAGACTTGTTCAGAGCATTTCTGATGTCAAATAGTGTTTACTGCCACTCTGTGCCTATATTAGCACGGCAGACAATGTTGCTTAAATGCCTGGTTGATTTTTGTGTGGTTTTTCATGATAATGCTCACAGCTGCTAGTAGATAACACCAGGAATCTGTACTTTACTTAAAGGCGCATTGTGTAACTTTTCTGGTGGAGGGTCCGTCAAATGCTTTTCTCCATGGCAACGTTATTGCTTTGTCTGGAATGCTTTACAATATGGTATTAAACCTTTCTACCTCTATGGAGACCAAAACAGATCAAGTTACATGTCAGACCTGTGGAGAGGAGACCCCGCTCACAGTCAGAATGTCTGTTTTTCTAGATATTTATGAGCTGTAAAACCACTTGTAATTCAATAAATGTAAAGTAGAGCTGTTTAATGCCATACTGTGGAACATTCCAGGCTGAGCAATGACATCTCCATAGAAACAAGCAGGTGACGGACCTCCAACCAAACATTTACACAGTGTACCTTTAAGTAAAATTTAAAGAGGATTTTTTTTTAAAACTTTTACTTTACTACATTTGACAGCAGGTATCTGTACTTCTACTACACTCCACTACATTTTTAACAGGACTGAAAAGTAAAAGTATTTTTAATTATAGTTTGAGATCTGCTGAAAAGGCTAATGGTTTATTTTTAACACATTTATAGTTTGAGTAAACAAAAATATACAAAGAAAAAATAGCTGGAAAAAAATTGTTCATTTGTTTCTGTGTAACAAAATTCAACAAAGATCTTTATCAAAATCTCTACATTTGAAGCTTTATTAGATCTCAAAATAAAATACTTTTACTTTTTACTCTTTAAGTACATTTTTAAACAGGTACTTTAATACTCGATTTTTTCATGTGATACTTTTACTTGAGTATTTATTTTGCTCCACAGTACTTCTTGGAGTATCTTTGCCAAAGCAAAGATACATATGAGGCCAACAAAAATACATATACTAGTATTACATAGTAGATGTCCTTTAAATACTTTTGGGTTGTCATTACATTGAAGGCTCTAGCAGTACAAAGCATGAAGTAGACCAATAAAATAAAATAAATACATGTTGCTGGTAAAAGATAAAGCTAACCACAAAAGTGTAAACAGTGAGCGAGAATTGGAGTTGTCCTAATTCCCAAAATTTTCCAACATACAGTATTTGATCCTGACTTCTACCTCATTCCCCTCACACAGACACATAGTTATTTGCATGTGCACATTCTATTATTATGAGAGTCTGGATAAATGGCCACTAAACGCATCATAAAAGAAAATCATTTAAACGAGAGTGATTATAGCTGCAACCTCCATTTGAACTGCACGGAAGCAGACCACAGCTTCTAACATTCAACGCTACAAACTTACATAAGCCCAAATAAAGCTTATGTAAGGTGTTTTGCTGTTGGTATTTTCAGACTCTCAGGTCCAGATCTCCCACTTTTCCAGATAAAGCCACTTCCTGCCCCCTCAGTGCTCTCGCGTGTGATTGGACATTATTTGAAGTGAGAGCAGAGTTCCCCCAATGCAGTGCTCAAGCCCCCATTTCTGTCCACAAACCTCTCTCACCTCAACACATCTCCGCCTCCAGAAATATACAATATTAAGTGTCACTACTTTATTCTCTGGTTCTCATCGCTCCTTCTCCATCGTGGATACTAGACTGGCAGACAGAAATTCAGTGTTTTGATGATTCGGATCAATTTATTCTGAATGCTGTTTTTCACATGAATGGATTTTATTTCATTTTTTTATGTTTATTAAGGACATCACAGTCACATTAGACAAGCCAGATGCACTGCTTTGAATGTTTTAACACAATAGTTTTCAACACCTGAACACAGATAAAATATATACAGCGTTATAACATTTTCAGTGAGGTCCTACTTACTACCTGCTATGCGAACACAGCTCCTGCTCCGGTCATACAGGGACCGGATAGCCCTTAGCAAAGAGCCCCAGACCCCATACTCCCAGAGCACTCCCCACAGGACCCCACGAGGGACACGGTCAATTGCCTTCACCAGATTCAAAAAGCACATGTGGACTGGTTGAAAACCACACTGCTCCTCCTGAATCTGAGGTTCGACCATCGGTCGGATTCTTCTCTTCAGTACCCTGGAATAGATCTTACCGGGGAGGCTGAGGAGTGTGATTTCCCTGTAGTTGCAACACACCCTCCGGTCCCCCTTCAGAGGGACCACCACCCCGGTCTGCCAGTCCAAAGGTACTGTCCCCGACCGCCATGCGATGTTGCAGAGACGTGTCAGCCAAGACAGCCCCACAACATCCAGAGACTTAAGATACTCAGGACAGATCTTATCCACCCCCGGAGCCTTGCCACCGAGGAGCTTGCCAGCCACCTCAGTGACTTCAGCCAGGATGACGGACGAGTCGCCTCTGAGTCCCCAGCCTCTGCTTCCTCGTCAGAAGATGTGACGGTGGGATTGAGGAGATCCTCAAAGTATTCCTTCCACCATCCGACAACATCCCCAGTCAAGGTCAACAGCTCCCTGCCGGCACTGTAAACAGTGTTGGTGAAGCACTGCTTCCCCCTCCTGAGGGGTCGCACATTTTGCCAGAATTTCTTTGTGGCTGTCCGATAGTCCTCCTCCATGGCCTCTCCAAACTCCTTCCAACCTCGAGTTTTTGCCTCTGCAACCGCCTGGGCTGCTGGTACCTGTCAGCTGCCTCAGGAGTCCCACGAGCCAATAACGCCCGATAAGACTCCTTCAGCCTGACAGCATCCCTTACTTCCGGTGTGCACCACCGGGTTCGGGGATTGCCACCGTGACAGGCACCACAGACCTTATGACCACAGCTACAAGCGGCCGCATCGACAGCAGAGGCCGAGAACAAAGCCCACTCGGACTCCATGTCCCCAGCCTCCCCCGGAATCTGGAAGAAGCTCTCCCAGAGGTGTGAGTTGAAGGTCCCCCTGACAGAGGACTCTGCCAGATGTTCCCAACAGACCTTCATTATACGCTTGGGCCTGCCAGGTCTTTCTGGCCTAGGTTGTCCTGTTGCCAAGTGCACTGATGGAAACCCTTGTGCTCAAACATGGTGTTCGTTATGGACAAACCGTGGGTAGCCAAGTCCAATAACAGGACACCGCACGGGTTCAGATCAGGGATGCCGTTCCTCCCACTCACCCCTCTCCAGCCATAATGTGTTACTTGTATGATAAATAACAGGTACATAACACATTTGGAGCAGTTTTTTCTTATGTTATATTTTGGTTTAAATAAATACATTTCAGTCTCTGCACTGGTATTGGCTGATATAAATCATTGCATTTATATAGCACCTTTCAAGACTCCCAAAGCCCTTTACCATGCAATATTCATTCATGAATATTGTAGCCGCAGCTGCCCTGAGACAGACCGACGGAAGTGAGGCTGCCAATTTGTGCCATCGTCCTCTCCAACCACCACCATCACTTAGGCTTAGAGGCTTTTGAGAAAAAAAAGGTTGTGAACTGTATAGGCTGATCTGCCAAGAAACCTAAAATAAATCCATAAAAGGTATTTGGCCAAACCATTTGGCACTTGGTTAGTATTCATACCATGCTATAGGACAGCTCTTCCAGATGGCGGAGTGAAGTTGAGGTGGACAATATCGCACAGTTAACGCTCTCTAAAAACCCATTTTAACAACAGTTTCCACTCTTTGTCCAGTCTTGTGATCGATGGGGATACACAATAGTACTAATAACATTGTAGCAGGGATATTATTGACCATTTTGCTCACCTGTAGCTATGTTATACTTGGGACAGAGTATGGCAGAGAAGGCGAGAGGAGTGAAATTTGGCAAACTGTCTGGGACCTGTCACCTCCAAAGCCAAAGTAAGCTTTGTCTCCCTGTATATGTACTACATCTTCCACCGAGTTACAGACAGCCCGATGTACTTTTATATAGAAGTACATTGACTTATTTCTGCATAACAGGCTTCATTTCATACTGACAAGTGATGTATCTGCCAGCTATATACAACTCGACTTCATTATATAAGACAAATCTTTAAATACACTGTACTTTCCTGTCCAAGCCTGGGCCTTCTCAGCTGTCCATCACCCTGCAGCCCTCAGCTTTGGCCTGAGTAATTGGATGGGTGCCCCTCTCTGGCTCCATTTGCATTAAGGAGCTGAGAATATCGAAACAGGCCAGAAGGGGAAATCTCTCAGTATGCAGTATATGTACTTTAACCATCAGTACTGTGGAGTTTACATTTACAAGACAACAAAATAACAGTGTGAATTAAAGGGCCCAATTCTGATCTACGTTATAATGTTCTCATCAAAAGCATACCTGGAGTTGTGTTTTCTTTCATTCACACATGTTTAGCACACAAACCCTGCATATCTGGGCTGTGTTTTTTTTTTTTTTTCCCGCAAACTGAAAAGACACTGTTCCACCTTGTGATGTCATGTGGTAACACAGGAAGTGGTCCACTGTGTTTTTAAACTTCACACACCTTCACTAGAATCATTTGGAGAATTTCAGCCCTGGAATTGCCCTTCTCTGCTGAACAAAATGTAAAAGGTAGCTGCTGACTTAAAAACTAACGTTTCATGACATCACAGGGTGGAACAGAGCATTTTGAGCTTTGGCGATGTAGACAGACTAATAAAGGATTACTCAGTTTGTGAATGAAACAAAACACAACTCCGGGTATGTTTTTGAGAAGGTTACAACATTCTAACATGGCTAAAAACTCACAATTTTACATAATATAGGACCTTTAAATAGAAAGTGTAGCAGGGTATGTAACAACTATAACATAATAATGGCTAATAATGTAATAAAGCTCAATAATGTAATAATTTTGGCCAAGTTTGAATGTGATAAGCCCATAATACTATGGATGGGCTACACACATAACGTCTTGACGATAATTACTACATTATTGGCTACAGTTATACATTATCAGCGACTTGATAACCCTATGCCATGTCAATCACTATTTCATCTTTCCACTGTTTTCTTCTTGCGACATCTTGTATAGCTGAGTGATATATTTGTATTACTATATTTTTATTTGTACATATACATTTATATAATTACGTCTTATTTGACAGCAGTCTCTTGTGTTTGCTACTTGTTTTGAATTTATACCATTTCTATTTTTTGCACTTTGTTATTATAATATATTATGATGTGTGAGCTACTGTGTCCAAATATTTTCCCTTGTGGATCAGTAAAGTTTGTCTAAGTCGAAAAAACTTTCCTAGACAAGCCAAAGATAAAAAGCCAATAATGTAAGACTTTATTACAGTGTTACAGTATTTCTCACTGTAGTACATGTACTACTGATTGTACGCAAGCTCCTTCAGGTAGTACATGGACAGTTTTTCAGTTTGTGGGGTGCCTCATTTAGAATTCATTTTATACACTTTTTTGTCAACATTTGGCTATTTAGTTGGTTACTGTTAATAAAGCCATAGATGTCCATATACAGATTTTAATGTAATTTAAAAATTCAGAGTAAATATTAAAGGAGACATATTGTGCAAGAATGACTTTCAAGAGTTTTAACCATGTTTTAATACCATTCCCTTCTCATTTACTGATTCGTTCATGTTTGACTAATCTTTATTCTCCTGCATTCAAAACACAATTGCTCCATATATTCCCCTTTTTGTTAAGTTACTTTAGATCAATATTGTGATTTAAAATGTCCAAAATATAAAATAATGATCCACTGGTGTCATAGATTATAACTCCATAGCAGTCAGAAGCACATTATGTCTTCTAGATCCATCTCTGCTCCCTGTACAGTCAAGACTCACTGAACTGCTCCTGTCCCGCCCCATCACAGTGAACTCTTAATATAATGTAACAGGGAGCTCACTCAACAGCCTGACATTAAATTAGTGAAACAGCACCCAAAGTGAATCATAGTCTAAACCATCTCTGGCTACAGGCCCGGTGCTGCCCGTGCTGTCAGGTGCTGTCGGGTGCTGTCAGGTGCAGTGGGGTCGCAAAGAGGCTGCGCCTGGTACTCGTTGGCAATATGCAAGTCCAATCTGAGACAGGGCAGTCCAGTGTACCCCTGCTTCATACATCACATGCTCAGTTTGTATCACACAGCTGCTGTTTCTGCTTCGTGTGAGAGCAGCGTGGAGAGAAGCACCATTTGGACTGTACATGTTGTTTTGTATGGTGAAATGGCCACTTTTGACAATAGAGGGTAGTGTTTAGGGTTTCGAAGGAAACAGAAGCTCTTGTGTGGTAATGGTCAAGATGGACAGATGGAACTACTGTAGTTCAGGTGTGAACTCATTTCATTGGCAATATCTTATCCAATTTCTTATACAACATTGGCATACACATTTTTGTGTATTCTGCAAAGCACTACTGCACTTTCTACTGTTTCTTTTGCCTTGCAAATCCAGAATGATCAATGTATTTTTTTTATACAGGTTGATATCAGTCTGGTCCCCACTTCTGGGGACCTGGTTAAACGTGATTGTGCAATTGGGTTTTGTTTTTTTCAGTGACACGTGTGAAACGAAGGAGCTCATTTACAAATAAAATTGAATTGATCTCACCTTAGATTAACAGATTTTAATGAGTTTCACTCATTGATTGATGTTTTTCAGCCCCCTGTGATACTTTTTTAGGAAAACGTATGTATGTACAGTTGTTCACTCTCTTTAATACTTCAACAAATTGTGCATGTAGTGCTTTTACACACTAATACTGCTTAAATGTGTTACAATAGTACTGGTGGATAACTGGTTATCACAAGCACTATTCTCTGATCACTGTTTTGTGATATTGTTGTATCACGAGCATGTATCATGTAGGAGCCTGTATTGTGTGTTGTATCCAGTGGACTTAGACCTGATCCACAAGGGAAATTACTTGGACAATTGTCAGTTAGTCCACAATTTCCAGCCTTATCCCAGTGGAAGTGCTTCTTAAAATCCTCTCCTAAAGTTGGTGAGTGTTAATTGGAAAAAATAATAATACTCCTGGTGAAGGTTTAAATAAAGCATCCAAGTAGTGAATAGAATAATGTCTTTATTTGCTATTTTGTGAAATGATCACAGATTCTATAAATTATGCTCCTACGTCTACCATCACAAAGAATGTTTCACTGCTACTGCTGCATCTGTTCATTGAATTCCCATCACAACTGCTAACCAAGTCCATGTATTTAAAAAATGAGCTTTAAGTTCAGCCCCCAAGGCCATTTAAAAGCATCAGTAATTTTTGCAGGTTTGCATTTGTAATGTGGGTGAAATGTTCAAGAACAAAAGCACCATGCCTATATTGCTTTGAGGGAGATTCAAACCATTAACCAGTCAGTTAATGGGCAAATGTTTACTCAGAAATTCCCATTACAAACTGTATTTTTTTTCTTTTATTTATGAATAGTAGAAAGTTCTTTAGGTAGAAAGTTTTTAACCCCTGACGAGTTCTACAAAACCACACAGATTTGTCCTTTTCAGAAAACAGACCTTAGTGAACACAAAATTCAGATACAAGTTTGCTATGGAGTTTTGAATGTGGCTAACACTAACACCCTGTGATCTTCTCCCACACTTAAAAGACAGAGCCTGGAGCCATCCTGAGACAGACCACTGCCCGAGGGGACAGTTTTACAACTCAGAAGTATTTATTTTCTTAAGCCAAAGCCTGCTCGCCGGGCCAGTAAAGAGCTCCATAAAATAAACAACAATAATAAGTAGATGCGGCGTTGCTTTAAACATGCCTTCAATCTTCACTTTCTTTCTGTTGCTCTGACAGTTTCTTTGAAGATTGAATTGCATCTGTAGAAAAGCACATCAAGAAAAATGCTATTTCTCCAACAATAATTTTCAGTTCTCTTTTGTAGTTGGTGATGGGTGAGTGACAGGCTGATCGTCATTGCGGTTTTAAGATCCTAAAAAGAAACAATGAAATCAAAGCAAACCAAAAGCGAGTTGTTCTTCTGACTCAAATTGATGGTTTTCAAGTGAACAATTACTTATTTCAAAGCTGCAGCGTGATATATTTACTTGCAAAAGGCACTCAATAAAAGTAATGGTTGGAAATAAAATGGACACGCAAAAACAACCAAAGCTCTTAAAATGGGACAGCATCAGACCCTTTTGGATATTTAATATATCAGTCAAATTTTTATTGCTACGATATATAGGTCCAACAGATGTTACAAGAAAATAAAAATAACTTTTTATATGATCTGGAGTTTTATGGCTGTTTTTGTTGACAAAGAGCCAACACGGTGGACTATCAATCTGTCTCTCTCTCTCCCTCCCGCTGTTTTTTTTTTTATTTTATTATTATTTTTTTTTACATTAGCATTTAACTAAACTCAGAAGACACCATCTGTGATAAGAAGTTGGCGGAGGTTTTGAGTGAAGACTTATCAGTTCAACCATATTTAGAGGAAAAACTCTGGGAATCCAACTACTTAGACATAGAAAAAACGTTCATACATCTGGTATTGTTACATCATATTATAACAGTGACTGACACAATCACACATTCGCACAGACAAGATAAAAGAGCCTTGCCTAAAAACACAACACCAGTTTTATGTAGAGGGTATTCAACCAGCAACCTTTGGGTAAAGTAAGCAAAACTGGGCTATGAGGCCATGTTTATTACTTTATAATTACTACAATTTGTACACTTCCTAATTTAAAAGCAGACATTAATCAGTGAATGGTGCAGCTAAAAACAGTCCTCCATCCTGCATTCAGGCATTCCCAAAAGCATATTTTATAACCAATTACTTTTTGATATACTGTTTGATGCTTCCATAGACTTTTACATGTAATCCAAACTTTACTTAACATTTCTCATCTTTATTAGAGATATTTTCTTAAAACTTTGGAAATAGGAGACATCAAGGCACAATGTGAATTATACTGTGCAACACCTCATACCTCCTGGCTACTGTTTGATTGCTCCTCATATTCTCCTGTTTTTTTTTTTTGTTTTTTTTTCTCTGCATAACTTTTTACCAGTTACACAAATTGCCTCTGCAGTCAGATTTATTCAGAGTTCAGCTTTTACAATAATGTATACTCTAGATGGTTCAAAAGCAGATTTCAGTTTAAAGGCCCATATTACGTTATTTCTGATCTATGTTATAATGTTGTTTCCTCACCACAAACATACAGTATCTGGAGTTGTCTTTGGTTTCATTCACACGTTTTTTAACACGCAAACCTGTATATTTAGAGTTCTGAGTTCAAAGAGAAAACTCTTTTCCACCTTGTGATGTCATGTGGTAATACAGGAAGGGCTCCACTGTGTTTTTAAACTCCACACACCTTCACTAGAATCTGGAATTTGGATAATTTCAGACCTGGAACTGCCAATCTCTACTGAACAAAAGGTAAATGGTAGTTGTTAACTTGAAAACTACCACTACATGACATCACAAGATGGACGCAGACAGAACTATAAAAAAAAGTGTTACTCAAACATGTGTGAATGAAACAAAACATAACTCCAGGTATGTTTTTTGATGAGGTAACAGAATCTTAAAACTTGTCTTATAAGTGCAGTATGTAGATGAGTATTTTATTACTTTTTCCACCGTATGCCTTAAAGGTACATTATGTAACTTTTCTGGTAAGAGTCTAGCACCTGGTTGTGTCAGTGGAGATAAGCTATGGAGATTGGAATGTACCACAGTATGGCATTAAACTTGCTTATTAAATAACTGTAGGTGTTTTTATTCTACAGTAAGTGGCATACCTCTCCACATATGCGACCTGTAAATTGGCTTGGTGCTTGTCTTGATAGAAATAGCCCATTTTAATATACTGTGAAAAATTCCATGCATAGCAACAGTATCTCCATGGTAGCGGATCTTCCACCCGGTAAGTTACACAAGAGTCAACTGTGCGTAATATAGAACTTTTAATCTGAGTATTTTTATTTAGACACATTAGTGAAACTCTGCCTTAATCTCAAGGGCTTCAATAACATGGATGAATTACACTGCCAAGTCCATTCTCCTGTCCTGGCTGACGGTCACAGGGATAGTTTACGCCCAGCAGGAGGCGCCACCTGGGACAGCTCTGAGCCCGAGGCAGAACAAACTGCAGCTCTACTGTACTCTGCACCACGGAGACAGATGGCTGGCTCAGACTCAGGTCTATTAAAAACACTGGTGTGCACTCGCCAGCAATGGAGCTCTGTCCTATTTGTGGTACATGTTATTTCAGACATAACAGTTATTTTAATTGCGCAGATATTGGATCATCTATTTTTACATACGCCTGCATCATTGTGGTAGTTAGATTGAATCTGTGCAGACAGAGACTGGCAGGGTTTCAGCTGGATTTGGTCAATAATAGTAACCAGGGCTATTTCAATGATAAAAAGTAAAAACACCATCTGTATACCGTTTGTAGAATTATTATATTATGTTGGATTGCTCTGGTTGGTTTGGGAAAAACGTGGGATTTGTGTTGCCTGGGATCCAGAATACACACTTCAATACTTTATGAAGATGTGAATCTGATCACTGGTGAATCTGAGATGGGTGTGACTGACAGGTGGATTAGCCAATCAGAGATACGCATGCCTTTACTATCATATCGGATAGTAAAGGAAAAGGAAAAAAACATATAAAAATAAATCTGCAGAATCAATGCCCAAAGCACTAGACTGTTAATCTAAGGTGAGATGATTTTATTTTATTTGTAAATTAAATGTGATCAATGAGCTCCTTCGTCTCACATGCGCCGCTGAAATAAACAAAAGTATTTGCACGACCATGTTTGACCAGGCTTAATCATGACGGCTGTGGAGACCAGACTAATATTGATCTGTATAAAAAATACAGAGATATCATTCGGGATTTGCCAGGCAAGGATTGACATGAGAAAGGAAGTGTCTGGGGTGAGGGAAATCCAGTTTTATTGCCTAGAATCCAGAGTACACACTTCTCCAATCCTTTATGAAGATGTGAGTCTCGTCAGTCTCCCCGTTTTCAGTTGGGCGTGATTGACAGATGAATCAGCCAATCGGGGACATGCATGGTCCAGCCGTAACAAATATGGCTACTTACGGGGAAAAAAGAAAGCAAACTAAACTCCTTTACTTCACATGCATCACTGAGAAAAAAAAAGGAATCTGTTTGCAGGGCCTGGTGAATATTACTTTAGAGTTGCCAGGCAGCCATCTTTGGACAGCGCACTGAGAAGAACTAAATCACTTGCAAATAATGGACTATAATTTCTTCACATTCACATTCTGTGTTGTGCAAGATGCTATTTTACAACATTTCTTTTATAAGGACACAAAGTATTGTCATTCTGTTTTTGACAATAACAATATTGCTTGCAACAAAATGAGTCATCTGATCTGATCTTTTGAAACTGAACTTTCAAATAATAAACTACACAACACAGTAAAAAATTAAAGTATGAGTCCAAGAAAAGAATCAAAACCAAGTTACATCAAAACTATACTGAAAATAAAATCATATTAATAGGCCACAACAGAGAAAGCTCGGACTCCCTTGGTTTTGAGGCGGGATGGTGGGACAGACAGTAGTAGTTTAATATAGTGGTAGAGTTAGAAATGTCTGTATGACACCACTAAAGCACAACTTGACAATTATCCATACAATCCATGCAATAAACACACGTGGTCTCATTTTTTTTATATAGCACCTTTCCACCTTCGGAGGCACTCAAAGCACTTTACACCATGAAACCACTCCCCCATTCACCAGTGTACACAGACTCTGGGGGCAAAGTGGGTTAAGTGTCTTGCACAACGTTTCATTGCATTTACTTGTGTATATTCCGTTTTCATCTATTTTGCTAAGCACTTTGGGGCAGTACTGTCTGTTTTTAAATGTGCCATATAAATAAAACTTGACCCTTGACCTTGACCAAGGACACGACAGCATTCATCTGTGGGAGCTGGGAACGCATTGTCAACCTGTGGGTCAGTGGATCTACCAATGATTTTTTTGTTTTTTTTGTAATATCGAGAGCGGGATTCTAACTACCAACCTTCAGATTACAGGGCAAACACACTACCAGCTGAGCTACTACTGCCTAAGCCTATAATTGTTCCTATGACAACCAGTCTCCTGTCTAAAACGCGCTGGTGGAGATCTTGGCCAATCACAGCTCAGCTTCACATTGTTCCTTACTTTCCACAGTCCCGCTCCACAGCTCACAGGAGGGAGGGGGGCGAGGGTCTCCTGTGTACTGCGATACTGTAGTACTGCGCATCTATAACCGCCCACTAGACGATAGTTTTGGTACTGGTCCAACCCAAGGGAGGAGCAGCGGACCAGGGCAGCCTCTGTGCGTTTCATGGATTGTTAGTTTGGGTTGGGGCTCTTTATAGTTGTCTGCTAAACTGTGCTGGTTGGCTCGGCTGGCTCCACGAATGGGTAACCCCGGCGGGCCTCAGAGATCTCATATATTCTCATGGGACAGTAACAGGAAATTATGTGCAAGGCAATGATGCATTATGGTCCTGCAGTAACCCTGAGGAGCTGAGCTATCAGTCTCAGTGCAAATGTGGAGCAGGGAAGAGAATCAGGTCTGGTCTCCGGTCCACTTTCTCAGTTTTATAATGGCTTAACAATATCATATTATTTACTGTCACCAGGAAACGTGTAAAGACAATAGGAAATATAAACTTTTACTTTGAAGCAATAATAAATATGTAAGGTATTAAGGAGCAGATCAAAACAACAATAATACAGACGTTGTATTCAATAATATAGAAGTCATATTCAATAGTCACTAAGTGGAGTTAACATAATATGATGGGGTTTATATGATGGAATTTCACCTTAATTTTACCTTCAAGCCCAGAAATAACAGAGATACTAAAGAAGACCTATAGTGCTTGTGTTTGCTGTATCGTTATAATCTATGACACCCATGGATAATAACCACAGATTCATTTAAAATGATTAAATAAAAGAAAGAAGATTTCCGCATTAGAAAACTGAGGTGCCCAATGGGAGATGACATCGCCGTAACCACCATCACAACAAAGAGTCGGCCACTCCGATGGATATCAGCAGATCACACTAATGAGTAGTGGATTTGTTTTTCATTTGTACTAAAATGACTATGTGATGCTGCCGAATCCTACAAGTATTGCCAGTTAAGAGAATAAAATTTGAAAATGTATTACAGTACAGTACGGAGCAGAGGGCGTATGTCTGTGGCGATGAAAACAGGGGTTGATCTGTAACATGACGCAATTAAAGATTGCTCAAACATGCCCAAATACAACTTCAGGCGAGTAAATGGTGAAGGGGAACAACTAGAACATGGTTAAAAGCTCTGAAAAGTCAATTTTGCATAAAGTCTGCTTTAAGCTAAAAACCAGTATGATCAAGGCTTAGTAATGATTTAATACCTTAACCCCTGCTTAAATATTTACCTCTGACCCATTCTTACAGCAATACACTGTTTGTTCATTATAAATTAGGACTTGTCTCTGCAAATTCAACAACAGAATTCAAACCTACCCTCTACAGCTCTATTGTAAGCTACTGGTAGTGTTATTCTATGTGGGCCAATAATCAAACGTTTTTCTCAAAAGTACACACATATTAAGTCTATGGGGTAACTGCCATGTCTTTCTGCAGTCTAAAAACATCATGCAAGTCCATGCAACAGAAAAACACCAGGAAGGACTGGGTTTTTAAATGGTACCAAAACAACATCCGTCAACACAACTGCCTTGAATAAAATCAATTCTTTCAGGAAAAGATGAACAAGCCTGGAACGCCAGTGTTTTTTCACCATACTGGAGCAGTTTGGTTGTATTTCCCATCTAAAGCCGATCTAATGCAAGAATTATTATATTTCTTTCATTATCATAACTCCTTGGTGTTTCACAATTGATACTTTGCAGATTATGTCATCAACATTACCTGGGGGTGTGATGCTAACTGTAGGCACTGCTCTATCTGAAGCTTTGTTAGACTTTAATCTGAGCTTTAGTTTAAAGTGCCCATTTTACGATATTTTCTGATCTCTTATGTTTCCTCATAACAGACAGACCTGGAGTTGTGTTTTGTTTCACAGGTTCATGTTTAACACACAAACCTGCATATTTAGAGTTCTTCTCTCACTGTTCCACCTTGTGATGTCATGTGGTAATGCAGGAGTGCGCCACTGTGTTTTTAAACTCCATGCACCTTCACTGGAATCATTTGGATAATTTCAGCCCTGGAACTGCCAATCTCTACTGAATGAAGTGGTAAAAAAGGTAGCTGTTAACTTGAAAACTACCACTACATGACATCACAAGGTGGAAATAAACATTTTGAGATGTAGACAGGCTTCATATATTTGATGTCTTCTGTATGTATGTAAAATGTAGAAAGTATTAAAAGTAAAAAACAAAAAACAAACTCAGAGGGTGTGTCCAAACTTTTGACTGGTAGTGCAGGTGTGGAAATAATTTTAATTGCCTAAGAATAAGAAATCTGTGTCTTGCTTATGCATCGTGTCCTGGTCTCAGTGCATAATATAACAAGAAACCGGAGATGCTGCTATGCAAATTCTCCCCCCTCTCTCTCTCTCTTTACAAGTGACGCTTCTCTCCTGAAACAGAGTTGATGGAGCAGAAAAACAAACAAGCAAAAACAACTTTTGTGCATTCTCAACACGCCCTTGTCACTGCACTGTCAGCCTGACTCTGCTGCACCCCGCTTGTGAATAGCTGGTGAAAATAATCAGGTTCAGATTGAAATTTCTATTATATCATGCCTGATCAGCTCGCAAATTGCAATATTTTCGACAAATCTGTTTCTTCATGCCTTGCGAGTTTGATTGAAAATTGTTTGGTTCAAGTCATTTCAAAGCAGTAGTTTTAGCAAATAATGTTATCCAGAAAAAAAAAAAAATGTTACTAATAAACTGTTAAGTGTTGCTGTACTAATAGGACACATGTTCTGGAAATGGATGTTATAATCTCAAATGGCGGCAAGAAGTCTATGGAGGGTCATTGTTTTGAAAGAAATATGCAAAATATAAATTCCACAAATGTTGAACCTTATCATTATTTGTTAAGAATTGGGTCCACAAACCTGCAGTATTAAAGGCGCTGTACCAGATTTGAAAAACGTGCAAAAAAAAAAAAAAAAAACTAGTTTGTTTTAAATGTTTTGCAGTGGTCCGAAGTTATTCCTCACCTCCCTCATGCATTCGGAGTGTCCTAATTATTCACAATGATGAGTTTATAAGCGCTTTTCACAACTTTCAGGTATTGCGAACAACAAAATTACAT
The DNA here is from genome assembly GCA_029959045.1 of Taenioides sp. WSHXM2023. Classification (NCBI taxonomy): domain Eukaryota; kingdom Metazoa; phylum Chordata; class Actinopteri; order Gobiiformes; family Gobiidae; genus Taenioides; species Taenioides sp. WSHXM2023. The sequence goes on from CM057085.1 coordinate 10,965,378, forward strand.
TCTAACAGTGCACTTACTGATCTCCAGACAATAAACCACTTTATTATTAGATGCAGTCAGTACACAGTTGAATTATTTTGACCTCAAGGGCTGCTTGTACAATACATCTGTAGTGGGACAAGACAAATTTTGCTCAAATAAATGGGAAAAATAAAGTACAGGGCGTTTAAACAGCAAATTCCACCAATGCGGACCTGTTCTCCAGCTCAGTTGATACTTGACATCAACATTCCCTAGGGGTGTGAAGCTAACTGTAGGCACTGGTCTGTCTTAAGCTTTGTTACTCAAGTTAGACTTAAATCTGAGCTTTGTTTTAACACAATCTGACCAAAAAGGGCTGACTTGGTTGGAACTACAAGAGGTCAGCTGATTTGTCTCTCACACATAAAATCACAGTAACAAGCTAGCTAGCATTGGCCAACAGTTTTTCAGTTAGTCTGTCTCACCTTTTTTGTTGAAAATCAAACACCTAAACAGGACCATGAGCGCTTGTTTGGATCACAGACTCCTAAAAATGAGCTATTTAAATCCATTTTGTGTTTTTTCTTGAGTTTTCAGACAATCTTAAAACTTTGCCTGTGTTTGCTAATATGTGCATTGTGTCTCCATGGTAACCGCTGAACATTCTGCCAGTAGAGACACACGTAGACACAACACCCCCAGCATGATGTCACTGCAGAGTATCAGTTACAGGGAATTTTAAGTCACGAATTTGACATTTCTGCACCGCTAGAAAGCACAACATATTTATGATAAAGACTTATTCATCTATCGGAGCTGCTTCCATCTCATACGGGCCTTGGAGCTTTTCACCAGTTGTAATGTGATTTAGTTCTTCCACACGCTGCTCCTCAGATCTGCCACAACACTGCGAGGCCATGATCATCTCATTACCCCAAACACTGAATATTTAATGGCTCATTATAGCACCCATTTTCCAACGGCGTTATCGGTTGGAGCAAACAGGTGGAAAAGGGTTCTGTCAGGTCATCCAGCTACAAAACCTTCTCTATCTGCGATCCTCCATTTGTATCCTGTCTGTAAAGTAGAATCAAAGCTTGTATCAGTCAGATGTTGACCCCTGATGTCCTTGCTGAGAGACTGGGAGAGTGACAAAGGCTATCCATTTTGCTCGGCGAGAGGCTAAAGCTAATTCCAACAGCCCTCTAAGGAATAGCTGATATAACAGATTTGTCATAGCGCTGCGTCATAGCCCTAGCATGCTAATATGTGCTCCTATTAAGCCTGTTTGCACTGCATTACAGATCCAATCATCCTAAAATATAGTTTGTAATTAGCTCTGCAGTGATTACAGGAGATGGTTGTAGTCATAGTTGCGTACTTTTTGGGGGTATATTTTCTTGAGTTAGTTGGCTTGTAGCTTTGTGTTTCTGACGTAAAAATACTGTAACCGGAGTAAAAGTTTTGTTTACTTTTTCCATTGTGTGTATTAATTTTCACTGTATTGCTTGATCGACATTCTCTGGGGGTGTGATGCTAACTGTAAGCATGCTCTGACTGTGGCTTATTAGGCTTTAAGAGCTGACACAGGTGAAATGATTTCTGCCGTTAAACAAGTCTCTCACACAATAAACTACAGTCACAAGCTCGTTAATATTAGCCAATAGTTTTTCAGTTAGTAACTCATCTAATTGTTGAAAATCAAACACCTAAACAGGATCATGAACACTTATATTGATCAAAGACTCCTGGAAATTAGTTGTTTAAAACCATTTTGCATTTTTTTCTTGAATTTTCAGATAATGAAACTTTTTTTGGGCAGTGTTCGCTGTTTGCATTGCGTCTCTATGTTTACTGCCATACAGATACATGTAGAGCATCCCCAGCATGACGTCACTGCAAAGTATCAAGAAGAGACAGAAGCTTTTTTATGACCAACTGCCTTGAGGACACCTGATCTCGCCGGATCTCGGGAGCTAAGCAGGGTTGAGCCTGGTTAGTACTTGGATGGGAGACCACTGCAGCAGAGGCTCTAGTGGAAACAGTCTTTGTGTCCTTAGGCAAGACACTTCACCCACATTGCCTAGTAATGTGTGCCTGTGGGTGTTGGTGGCAGTCGGCGGGTCCGATGGCACAGATTGGCAGCCTTGGTGCAGTCTGTTATCAAAAAAGTTTTAAGATAATTTAGACTTAGACTTAGACAAACTTTATTGATCCACAAGGGAAATAATTTGAAATAATTTGAAAACTCAAAAAAATAGACACATTTTCAGGAGCCTCTGATCAAAATACATTCATAATCCTGTTTAGATGTTTGATTTTCAACAAAAAGGTGAGAGTGACAAATGAAAAACTGTGGGCTAATGCTAGTTAGCTTGTGACTCTAATTTTTTGTGTGAGTCTTGCTTAAGAACACAAATAAGCTCACCTGTTGTAGTTCCAAATAAGTCAACACTTTCTGATCAGATTGCATTAAAATAAAAGTCTAACAGAGCGTCAGACAGAGCACAGCCTCTAGTTAACATCACACCCACTATACTGACAATGTGTAATTACAGTAATCTAAATGATGAGCAGAACGTGACATAGTGGTACATTCACCAGATCATTTTTACGGTAACTTTATAATTCAAGTCACCACTTTACTTTTACATGAGTAATATTAGTAATTAGCATTTCATCTTTCCCACCTCTGCTTGTAATTGAGAATTGATAAATGGTCCATGTTATTAAGTGACTCCTATATTTGACTCATTTATATTCATGTTTTTACAGTGCGTCGGGGAACAGGGGACCCTCGCCGAGTGCCAAGAGGACATTAAGTCTTAAGAGAGTCATTGGAGATGTGGGCACAAGTGAGGCGGTAGGATGGGGGGGTTAGTGGTAGACCGATCAATATTCAAACTACAAAATGAATTTGACTGGAGCGAGAACTTCTCATCAAATGGGAAAAGAAATTGGATATGAACGATGACCTGCCATAAAATCCGATATCCCACAATGCCATCTGTCAGACGGCGGCCGGGGAGTAATGACGCCGGCTAATGAAAGCTGAGGCGGTTTTGGCTCTGGTTTAAATCAGATGCCCGTGCGGTGCTGAGTCAGGGTTTGTCCTTTGTCCAAACATAGCGGGAAGTCTCACTACAAAGAGACCAGACCTTCACAAACTCCTGGTGACACGAAGTACAAAAGACAAGTGCGTTTATGACTTTATTCTACAGCAAATTGAAAGAGAAAGGAGCCAGAGACATCAGTTAAGAGCCCTCTGATCTCATGATGTAAACATAAAGGACTTGGATGTAAAGTAACTGATGTACAATTTTCCCATTATGAGCTTTTTAACTATAATAGAGTTTGTCATTCTAATGGTTACAGTATAGCTACAAGTGCTTTTCTTCTCGTTAAATGACATGGCAATGTAAGGCTATGGTAAATAATTAATAAAAAGGTCCTATATTACACAAAATTGACTCTTGTAAGCTTTAAAACATGTTATAATGTTTTTACATCATCAAAAACATATCCAGAGTAGTGTTTTGTTTCATTCACACATGTTTGAGTATTATTATTGGTCTGTTTACATTTCCAAAGCTCAAAATGCTCAATTCCACCTTGTGATGTCATGGAGTAATAGTTTTTTAAGTTAGCAGCTACCTTTTACCTTTTGTTCAGTAGAAATAGGCAGTTCCAGGGCTGAAATCATCCAAATGATCCTAGTGAAGGTGTGTGGAGTTTAAAAACACAAGGAAATAAGACATGACATCACAAGGTGGAACAGAGTGTTTTCAGTTTGAGAGAAGAACTTTGTGGGTGTGAATGAAAACAAAACACAACTCCAGGTATGTTCGTCAAAATCAGAAAATAACTTAATAACTATAATAGACCCTTTAATATCATTTTTCTCAAAGCCAGAACATGATTTTGATTAAAATCCATTAAATCCATTTTGAATTTTTTCTTGAGTTTTCAGACAATCTTAAAACTTTTTGGTCAGTGTTTGCTAACGTGTGCCTTGTGTCACCATGGAAACTGCTGAACAATCTGCCAATAGAAATGCATTATAAAACACCCCTCAGCGTGATTTCACTGCAAAGTACAAATAGCCTTAACTTTATTACATTACAGCATAATTTTACAATCTATTCTAATCGATTCCACCCACAGAGAAAAGCAAACATTTAGGTCAGTCCCAAGATACTTCCACACACTATCTTTAGTATTTCAAACTATTATAAACACACAGACTTATTCAAAATGCAAAAAAACACCAAAACCTATACATCTTATATTTGGAAAAAGAGCAGATTAAGGTAACAGTCACTGATTTTTGTGAACTCTGGACCTTCCCTGTAGCAGTTACTTACATTGTCGGTGAAATTTCTCCACTCAGCAAAACACAAAAAGCCCAAAATAGCAATTATGTGCACTGCAGAACTGAGGTACCATCAATAAAAGATAAGATCCCTAGAATCTGACGCTATAAATCTAGAACATACAAATAAATCAATCCATATTCTCTCTTCATGCCAAGATTTATAAGAATTATAGGCTGAAACTGTCTCATTTTGCTAAATTACAGCCTAAATATGCAGGGTTTGTGAGTGTGTGTTAAAAATGAATAAAACACACAACTCCAGGTACGTTTTTGATGAGGAGAAAACATTATAACATTTATCAGAAAATGGCGTAAAATGGGCCCTTTAAATTATTTTGGTTTGATGTTTCTGCCCATAGTCTTGAATGACACTGTGCTTTGAAACATGTTATAAAAATCCATTTGGAGATCTGCCATTTAGTGCATGACGGAGCTTAAAAGGGTCATATATAAACATTTTAATTTGCATGTTGCAGCTGTAGTTATCTGCAGATGTTCAGAGAAGACATCCTTAAACCTCAGCTTAATTTGATAACTAAATCAGGCTGGCCAAGTAATCTTACCAACAATCTCTTTACTTTGCTAAACACACTGATTCAAAGGGTCAATTTTATGCCATTTTCTCTTCTATGTTATAATCAAAACATATCCAGAGATGTGTTTTGTTTCATTCACACGTGTTTAACACACAAACCCTGCAAATGAGTTCATCTCTTGAACAGAAAACACTCCTTCACACACCTTCACTAGAATAATTTGCATAATTTCAGCCCTGGAATTGCCAATCTCTGATGAACTAAAGGTAAACGGTATCTCTTAACACTACATGACATCACAAGGTGGAAGAAAGCCTTTTGAGCTTTGGAGATGTAGAGAGACTTATAATGGAGGATTACTCAAATGTGTGAATAAAACAAAACACAACTCCAGGTCTGTTTTTGAGGAGGTAACATTAGAACACAAAGCTCACAAGAGTCAGTTTTGCATAATGTACGATCTTTATGCAAAAGTAACTTTTAGAAACCACTAATGGTGTTCCCTCATCATTAATTAATTACTCAAGGTTGTATTTTGATTGATTCTTGGATGTATTCCTGTATTGTCCTGCATTTAAGACTTACATAAACATGTAAAATGCTCATTTACTTATGTTGTAGTTTAAAGGGCCTGTACCTGATTTTTCCCCCATGTAATTGGAATAACTTTGGAAACTGGACAAACAACTTAAAATTAACTAGCTCTGTTTTTTTATGTTTTAGTCAAAATGTGTCAAAAATAATTTAACAGTGCTTTAATTCTTGGTAGTAGAAAATAAGTTTTCTCTAGCCTTTGTTGCTTCAGATCTACCCTTGCAAATAACCCAGGAAATACAGCTCGACTAAAATAGTTTGTCAAAATGTCAAAGGTTTTCAGGACAATGAAGTGAAGACCAGTGGAAAGCATGAACCAGCAAAGGTCAGACTGTCCACTCTGCTACCATACATCTTCATACAGCGTTAGCACCACAGCACTGCACCAGGAAACAAGCTCCAAAACCACGACTGATGTGCCAATAAATATTCCCGTGTTTTCATTAGACATGTACTAGCTCTAATCTGGTCTGCTGTCACCCAAGCGCACGCAGAGAAACAGGAGCCTGGGGGCCTTTTACTGCGCTCCGTGTTTACGTCTTTTCAAAGCAGCGTATGTAAAGTTAATGGGCTCTTAAATAAACTGTCAATCCTACCTCCGCTTGGCTTGTTTTTCTTAACCATTTGAGTGCACAGATCTTCCATTTTTTCCTCTTTTCGTGGCTGTGAAAGATATTATAGCGCGCGCAAGGTAAAAGCTTATCTGACTCCCCGTGGCTCCCCCTGCCCAGCTTCTCCCACTCCATCCTCTGTCAAACACGGGCTTTAAAAATTGATCCCATTTGATCCTGTCCATTTCCATTTCAATCTCGGCCCACGATATAGACGCGTGGAGAGGAGGGGCCAAGCGACCGGGGAAGCTCAGGAAGAAATGATGGAGGTACAAACAGCGAGCCAGTGAGCGGAGAGGAGGGTCAGGAAAAATAACATTATTCACAAACAGAAAGTCTGATTTCATTCTGGAGTCACCACAGCAAATAATCTGTGGTCTGTGAACTGCTTCCCTCCATGGAGATGCTATTGTTTTGTTTAGAATGTTCCGCACTATAGCATTAAGCTTATCTATTTGCAAACACGTAGGCAGTGATGGGAAGAATACTTTGAAAATGTATTTAGTCACAGAAAAGTATTTTGTTACATATTCCGATACATAGTTCAATCAGATCACTGTATTCTGAATACTTTTACTTCGAGTTGCATTTAAATTATATATATTATAACAGAATAAATAAAAAAACAGCTTCATATTTGTTTTGCCATTTATTATTCATTTATTTATCACTGATCAGAGGAAGGAAAATCACACATGCACTCACCACAAGAGCAAGTTTTCATGTTTTTCTCACAAATTCTGTGCAGTTTGAAACCCAAATTGAGTGATCAAGTACCGCCATGTATTCCTTTCATTTTAGAAAAGTAATTGTATTCTGAAAACCACCAAATGAAAAAGTAACCGGAATAAAGATACTCAAACTACTATTACATGTATTAAGTTACTTCCCACTGCAAGTACAAGTTACAGGTCAGATCTGTGGAGATTCCGATCACAGTAAGAGTAATAAAAACGCACATTTTTTAACAGATACAAAATTGATACAATACTGAAGAACACTGTAGGCAAAACAATGGCATTACCATGGAGACAAGCAGATGGTGTTTAAAGGTGCAATATGTAACTTTTCGGTTGGGGGTCCATCATCTTCTTACTTTGAATATGTTATTGCACTGCTTCAAATGTTCCTCAGTATGACATTAAACAGCTCTACCTTACATTTATTCAATTACAGGTGGTTTTATTGCTCCAAAATACTTAGAAAAACAGACAGTCTGACTGAGATCTGACCTGTAACTTGGCCTAGTTTGGTCTCCATGAAGATAGAAAGGTTTAATGCCATACTATGAACATTTCAGACAAAGCCACAACATCTCCATGGAGACAAGCAGACAACAGACCACTCACCAGAGAAGTTACACAATGCACCTTTATTGTAGATTAATCAATTACAAATAAAGTGACTAGTATAATAATTGTTCATTCCTCGGGGCAAAGTACTTTAATTGGTTTTGCTAAACTGTTTTACTGCTGTAATGTTTGTGTGGTTGGTGGCTCTTTTCCTTACTGCATTATACTGTTATGTCCTTGGGCAAGACACTTCACACCCTTTATGATCTGCTAGTGCTAATTGGTGTTGGGCAGGGGACTCATGGGAGCAGATGTTGAGACGATGTACTTAAAATGCATATGACAGATTTTTATGATTCTTTAATTTCGACTTAATTTGGTGTAATTATAACTATTGTAAAATAAATTATAGTTTTACATAAATCAAGGAGCAGTTTGTGAAGAAAGTTTGTTGGAAATGACAGGAATGATGACACTGCGCTAGGGAGAATTCTAAGTAAACGTTTGGCACAATTTTCACACAAGAAACACACTTTTCTGATACTTTAAAGGTGCATTGCGCAACTTTACTGGATGAGGGTGCGCCACTATGGAAATGCTATTGCTTTGCCTGTAATGTTCCACAATATGGTATTAAACGGATATAAGATGCATTGATTCAGTTATGGGTCTTTTTATTGCTCAAAAATACCTTTAAAAACTTGCATTCTGACTGTGAGAGGTCGCTTCTTCACAGATCTCACCTGTAAACTGGCTTGATGGCGTCTCCTGCTTGTATCTATGGCAATGTGCTTGTATCTGTGGAAATGTGTAAGTTCAATGCCATAACGTCTCCATGGAAACAAGCAACTGGCCGGCCCTCGACCAGAAAAGTTAATGCACCTTTAAACATGATTTCAACAAAATAAATGTGTTTTCTCAGATTTTTATTTGTCAGATAACGAGTTTTGCTAGGTTACATTACATTATGAATTCTCTAGTGTGATGTCACGATTTCCAACCAGGAAGTAAAATTTTAAACCTAAAAAACTGGCCAAACAAACCCGCTTAGGTACTTTAAGTAAATTACTTCAGCGTCAATCTCCAGCACTATGGCATGGCGACTGGTACTATTATTAGGACAGGCCTTATATGTGAACCTGTCCCATTCAGATATACTATACGCCACTGTAGGGCTGTCGTCTTAAATCACAGTTCTCCATTTTCTCCGGGCCAAAAGGGAAATTAGCCATATTGAATCCGTGGAGGAATATTGAGCCGTGCATAGACTTCTGTAGTTTAAGTCTCTCGCCCATTCACAACTGTAATTAAAGACAGTCACCATAAAAAAAAAAAAAAAAAAAAACAGGACAAAGAAATGCTAATTTATCATGGAACTGGGTAAACGTTTTCACACGTGTTAAACTGTCTGGGGCTCGGACAGGGTCAATGAGATCCTGTCAATATGACGCTTAAACAGGGACATGGCTAGACATCTGTGAGCTGAGTTAAAAGAAATCTATAGTACCGGGAATTTATCTTGGTACTTGTTCTTTAAGGTAAACAAGAACAAAGTCACAAAATGTATGCATCACCTACTTCCAAGAATAAGCCACCATCAGTCTCAATAATGTCAACAGAAATAAACAGGCAATTTTTGAGTTATAAAGAGAGGATAGATTACAGTGTGAAAGAATAAGGGAATGATATAGTGCTACAATAAATAATAGCATGCTTTTTTCAGACAAGAAATTTTCATAGCCACAATTACTGCCTTAAATTATAGACTTGTGTTAATTTGTGTTAAATAAATACAACCCCTATTCTTGCACACAGAGTATAAATATAATTTACCATTAATCTGTTCTTTATAAAATGTAACAAAGCAATTTACAAGGGAATTATGAAAAAAACACATTCTGAATGTGGGAAAATTATTTATATGTGTAGTCCTTCATTAGTCCAGGAGTGATTCAATGATTCAACCTTCTATATATTATTTAAAAGTGCACTATGGAACTTTTTTGTTGAGGATGAGCCACCATCCAAATAGGCCACTGCATTCCAAATAGGAAGTGAACATGGGCACACTTCTGGCTCCATTGACACTGGCTCCAGTTCACTTTTGAACGCTATGGATGATGCTCACACTCACTTAGCACAGACTGTATAAAGAAGTGGACTAAATGTATAACGTTGACGCATAGATAACATTTAATGCCATACTGTGGAACATTCTAAGCAAAGCAACATAGCGTCTCCATGGAGACAATTATAATTATATAGTTAGACATTATAAGTTATAATGTTTTTTTCCTCATCAAAAACATACACACAAACCCTGTGTATTTAGGCTGCATTCTTCTCTCAGTTGGAGAACACTCTGTTCACCTTGTGATGTGGTCATGCATGAAGTGCTTTTTAAACTCCGTACACCTTCTAGAATCATTTGGATAGTTTCAGCCTTGGAATTGCCAATCACTGCTGAACAAAAGGTAAAAACTACAACTATGTGACATCACAAGGTGGAGCAGAGCATGTTGAGCTTTGCAGTATGTATATCTCATGTAGAGAGACTAATAATGCAGGATTACACAAACGTGTGAATGAAACAAAACACAACTCTGGGGTATGTTTTTGTGGAGGTAACAACATAACATGGCTTAAAGCTCACAAGAGTCAACTTTGTGTAATATGTCAACTTTGCGTAATATCAGGCCTTTAAATTGATATTTGTCAGTGCATTGTTGTACACTGGACACTTAGAACTGTTTCTGACCCATAACTTATGAATGAAACCCGACCAGTATAGTATAAAGTTGCTTAGCGTGAGATGAACTTTGCTGACACTTCTCCCTGCTCTCAATGAATACTAAAGTGAATCCTTCCTCAGGCATGTAGCCCCTCATTCTGACATACTGTTTATTCTGTCAGTGCCAATGAGCATTGCCGTTATAGCTATAGGGTGACTACAGGGTAGTGCGAACCTTGTTCCACCTCTTCAGGTAGACACTTAGACCAAGCGTGGCCCCTTTTCGCCGGTGAGTAACTAAAAGCATTCGCCTTATTAAATATTCATGGTGCCCTTTTCTTTCAGACAGGGTGTTTTGAAGTGTGTAACTGGGGCATTGGTGTTTAGATGAGGGGAGTGTGTGAAGTGTGAGGGGTAGGAGCAGATGTGCAGCCCAGGATTTGGCTATTAACGCTCCTGTACGATTCATGAAGGGACAGATGAAAACCAGGAGTCATTTTATACGCCACCACTGGCTATCAACATTACAGCCACATCTGTTACTTCTACCTTCACTGTTTACTAAAATCCAACCAATTTATAATTTTGAAATACAAAGTTATATTGAACAAACTTAGAAATCAAACTGAAGCCTATAGCAAGGTGTCCATGTTATACTATTTTCTGATCTGTATGTTATAATGCTGTTTCCTCATCAAAAACAAACCTGGAGTTGTGTTTTGTTTGATTCACATGTTTAACACACAAACCCTCTTTTCTCAAACAGAAAATACGCTGTTCCACCCTGTGATGTCATGTGGAATTGCCATACAGGAACTGCCTATCTCTACTAAACAAAAGGTAAAAGGTAACTGTTAACTTGAAAACTACTTCTTCATGACATCACAAGGTGGAACAGAGCATTTTGAGCTTTACAGATATAGACAGACTAATAATGCAGCATTACTCAAGAGTAAATGAAACAAACTCCAGGTATGTTTTTGAGGACTAACATTATAACATGGCTTAAAGCGCACAAGAGTCAGTTTGGCACAATATAGGACCTTTAAAGGTGCACTGTGTTACTTTTCTGGTGTAAGGTCTGCCACCTGCATGGTTTCATGGAGAGCTTATTTTGCCTTGAATGCTCCACAGTGCAAATTAATTCAATGTAAAATATGTTATAATGTAACACTGTGGAACATTCCAGGTAAAGCAATAACATCTCCATGGAGATGGGCAGCCATAAGGTTATAAGTCTACTTCCTTCAGAGGCGCACTTAAAGCTGTAGTACTTAACTTTTCCCTCTTAGATAATATTGTAAAAACAACACTTTGTGGCACAGTCGGACCACTGTGCACTGTCTGTATCTAACTGTAAAACATTTTCACGACTGCAAGGCACAAAGACTCAGTGAGTTATGGCTTGGCATGACACTGTTGGCTGTACGATGGAGGTCCACTGGCTTTTCTAAAGCTGTGAACATGCACAAAATAAACTTCATATATTGTTAATAAGAATATAATAATGTGCCAAATGATTTGTGAGAGAAAGGAGTTAGATGGATAAAATACCTGCTTTAACTTTTCGGTTTGAAAATTAGACGTACCCCACACTGAAAAAAAAAGGTCACTGGATTTGCATTAAAAAAAAATATGGAAAGCGGTTGCATGCAATAAAATTATGTTTAGGCTTTGAAACTTATTTCGATCCCCTCTACACATATTTTTCTCAGAACATGAACGTCACTTTTTCATGTTGATGAAATTTGATCAAATCATGCTGAATATGCATATTTATCTTATGATTCCTTTTTTATGTTTTTATTTTTTATGTATAATTTAATTCTGTGAACAATTATTTTAACATGCAACATCAAATGTATTTGATTTGAGTTACAGAGACCTGTGATCTCTGTACCTGTGATCGGGTACAGCCTGTTTGGAACTGGACAGTGTGAGGACTTATTCCAGTGAAGACAATCTGGTCTCTGCCTGTGAACACATGAATAACACATGATGAACACATTATGATGATCTACTCTGTGTTGTACATGTTTAAATATACTTAAAGCACTTATTACTCTCTAATACAATACTGGACCAGAACAAATAATAATAAATGTTCCCTAGGAAGTATATGTTGAAAAAATATAATTCTGTTAAAATAATTGTATTTGGTTCACTTACTTTGTTCATCTGTGGTCTGTGTTTTCCTTTTTTCTGAAAGATAAAGAGATTTTTATTTTGTTTTAGTCTTTATTTTAATGGTTAACCTCACTTTCAGAATGGTGCAAAAAACGACTAAAATTCTCCAGGTTTATTGTTCTGTGACGTTTATTCCCTGCACTTATCTTCTTGACTCGCAGCGCCTTAATGATTCAAAGGCGCCAGGAACTGTCTGCGCACCCTAACATCAACTCTAACATTCATGAACTTACCCACAGCTGCAGCAGAGCTCTGGAGATCACTGTTTGTCGACGACTCTGGAAGCAGCACATTCATATCTTAGTACAAGTGTCACACTCTTGTAGATGGACAGTCATGGAAACAGTCCTTACATTAACACGAATTTCAAATAAAACACTACAAACATGTTCATATATTTATTATACAGTCTAGGCCAGAGAAGCATAAAAAAATCTCTGAAAAGTCTTACCTCCAGATCAGCTCTCATAATCCTCCTGGACACACACTGCAGTGTCTAACTGTCCTGTGTCCTGCTACATTTCAATTTTCCCTCCAAAAGTTTTGGGGAGGGGAATTCCAGAGTGAGGAGCTTCACCAGAAAAGAAAACAAAGTCATGTTTCCTCAACCTGATTAAAACACGCAGGTCTAACATCGGCCACAATCAAGCGACTTAAACATGCTGGATACAGAATCGTAAAAAAAATCACGTTATTGTTGTCAAATTTGTGTTTGCAATTTGAGCAACCCCTCTCTGACATTTTTTTCAACGCAATTGTTTACACAAACCTACAATTGTCTGTGTATCTTACTTTTTATTAACACTTTGTCCTTTGATTTGAAGTCAAAGCTGCCTTGAGGCAAGATAATAGAGAGAAGACAGACACTCAGTGCCTATAAGACAATGACCCAACCAATCAAACAGAACAGTATTCAATGGATTCATACACCCCCATTGTAATTTTAGGCCTCTCATCAAAGCCTGGAAGTAGATATTGCCGCAGTAACCATTAAATTATCTTGTATTGTTCACCAGAGACCAAAAAATGATTATTACTTTGTCTTGGACGTTGACCCAAACCTCACAGCCAAAATCCAAAAATGGTTGGAACATAATAATGACGATGAAGTGGCCCGGCCAAAAGTCCAGCCCCGTCTCATATAATAGTACATTTGTGAACAGGACTGAAGATAAGATTAATGATTCCAAATAGCCCTAGCATTAAAACCTCAGAGCCATCCAACAGTTCTGCACGAAACTGCAGAAAATTTTGCCAACTACCATGAAAAAGACCATGTTTTGTTTTGGGGAACGTCTTGGAAGAACAGGAGGCGTATAAAGGAGGTGTGAGGGACCAGAGAAAAAAGACCCCCGCTAAAGAAGCAACCGTAACATTTATATAAGAACAAAGTATCACTGTTATGCACATGCCCCTGGTTTAAAGGTGCACTATGTAACTTTTTGGTTGAGATTCCATCACCTTCTTGTGCATGTGTATGGATATGTCATTGCTCTGCCTGGAATGTTCCACAGTATGACATTAAACAGCTCTACCTTACATTTATTCAGTGACAGGTGGTTTTATTGCTCAAAAATACCTAACCCCCCCCCCCCAAAAAAAACATACATTTTGACTGTGAGTGGGGTTGCCTCTCCACAGATCTGACCTGTAACTTGGTCTGACTTGGTCTCCTTAAAGATAGAAAAGTTTAATCCCATACTGTGAAACATTCAAGACAAAGCGATAACATTTCCACTGAAAGAAAGTATTTGACGTGCCCTCCGCTGGAAAAGTTACACAATGCATCTTTAACCCCCCACCAATGTCTTTATTTCTACATTTTCTACTTGTCCTTGAGAATAACCTGCGTGTAATGAGTGCTATGTAATCTTCTATGGGACTTACTTTTAATTGACAAAAGTACCATCAAAGGCAACTTCATAGCTTGGACTAAGCGTAAATCATGTTTTAATTAAAGAGGATATAAGGATTCCTTTCTTCCCGCAGAGAAACTTTCCCAACGGAGTGCACTGAAATTCCAGTGTAGCGTTCCTCTAAATAGCTTAACTGGATGCTAATTGGAGGCAGATTCAGCCAAGAGGGGACTACGTGTTCCTTGTTTTTAAACAATCTTTAGGCAATGGTGCTCCGTTAGTGCTTTGTAGAAGTGAAGTCAGGAGAAAGCTCCCTGATACGACTCTTTCTTCATAGTATTTTGGCCTTTTGCTAGCATCACAGAGCAAGAAAGGCACAATATGTTTTGTCAGCACACATGAGACGGAGGCAGTGCCCTTTTCCCAGTGTCATTTGAACAGCCAAAGAGTATTACCTTGAGTCGACTAAATAGATTAACTGGAATCTGGAAGAGAAAAAGGGCAGATGTTTGATGACACTTTGTTACCACTATAAAGCTTAGTAAATAGTTATACCTGATTTGTTTTTGTTTTTTTAATTCCTATGTATTTGTGCAAAATGAGTCTTGCCCCAGATATACTAGTATTGTATAAGCAGCTCTTGAGGTCAAAATAAGTTTATGGTCAGCTGTGTACTATCTGCATCTAATTATAAAACGTTTTATTGTCTGGTAATCAGGATTTGCACTGTTAGCATGTTAGTTGTTGTTGTTGCATGGTGAAAAAACTTCGCTCTGGCTTCTGAAAGTTGTAAAAAGTGCTTACAAACTCATCGCGGTGAATAATTAGGACACACAGAATGCATATGTTAAGTGATGAGTATCTGGACAACTGCAAACTATGTAAAATGTACTTGTTTTGTTTTTCACTATTCATGAAGATAATAAAAACAGAAATATCACAATCTCATTTTAAAATGTTAATCGTTATGGCAACAGTCCTACTTTTCATCATTGTGAAACCCACAGACCATGACCATGCCCGCCTGAAAAGGTCTTATATTACGCAAAATGGATTCTTGTGAGCTTTAAGCCATGTTAAAATACATCATGTTTTACCTCATCAAAAACATACCTGGAGTTGTGTTTTATTTCCTTCACACATGTTTGAGTAACTTTTATTATTACTTTGCATCTCCAAAGCTCAGAATGCTCTCTCCCACCCTGTGATGTCGTGTAGTGGTAATGTTCAAGTTAACAGCTAATTTTTACCTTTAGAAATCATCCAAATGATTCTAGTATGGAGTTTAAAAACGCAGTGGAACACTTCCTTTTGAGAGAAAAACCTAAATATGCAGGTTTGTGTTAAGCACACGTGAATAAAACAAAACACAACTCCAGGTATGTTTTTGATGAGAAACAAGAGTATAACATAAATCAGAAAATAGCGTAATATGTGTCTTTTATTTGGGAACTGACTTTTAACTAAAGACATGTAGCCAAAATAAATCTCACTATTTTGTCTCGCAATCTGTCTAATTGAGGAATCACGACTTTCAAAATCAAAACTCGGTCTCCAAAAATACACTCGCTCAAACCAATGGACAGAAACAGTACAGCCGCCATTTCTGTTACACCTTGGTGTTTATAAATAGTAAAGCACAATAGGGCTGGGACAATAGGCCATGAGGGGGCCAGGTGCACAAATTAAACCCCAAATCACTTAGGATCTATCATTTCTACTGGCATCACGTTAGCAATAAACACCAAAACCATTACCGACGTACGGAGATTGGACTATAAATGTGCCCAGAGCTGAGACAGGTAATAATGATGAGTAAGGACTTAAGCCAGAAGGGAACGCACCAACATCTGTGTACATACCACTCAAAATGGCGCGGATGGAAGGTGCAATGGCCC
Organism: Taenioides sp. WSHXM2023; assembly: GCA_029959045.1. Classification (NCBI taxonomy): domain Eukaryota; kingdom Metazoa; phylum Chordata; class Actinopteri; order Gobiiformes; family Gobiidae; genus Taenioides; species Taenioides sp. WSHXM2023. The sequence goes on from CM057085.1 coordinate 10,981,419, forward strand.
GCCACTATATCGAATTAGAGCACCCCAGGGACCAGTCGCCGTGGTGAAGGAAGGAGCCAAACCGTTTTTATGTGCTTTGACTAACAATAAGAAATGTCTCTGTGCAGCAAAGACGGTTAAAGGGGACAATGTACGCGGCATCTGTCACCATTATGGAATCTTACAAGTCGTAAAAGGGTTAGGATAAATACAGCTGGGGAGCGGATATATTGTGTTGATAGCCCATCCGATATAAAATGGAAGATTGAAAGTTGTATGTGTGGTGCAGGGAGTAAGAGAGGTAAGTCTGCTACGTATCTTAAAGGAGGTTATGTCAGTAAAGATTGTCTGGTAAACTTTATAATAAGTAATAAGTCTTCAACTTAGTGATAAGCTATTTTGGAATAAACTATGTCTAAACTATGTCTAATAATAATAATGAATTAGTCATATATATACATATAAAGCACTTTTCCCGATGCTCAAAGATACTTTACAATTTGATGCATTATTCAGTCCATACTACAGAAATGAGGCTGCCATGCTGCACCACTGGCCCCTTCGACCATCACCAACACTCTCACACACACACACCACTTTCATACTAGGCAATGTGGGTTAAGTGCCTTGCCTAAGGACACAATGACGCTCCACTGTGGCACCGAGTATTCCCAGCGGTCTCCCATCCAAATACTAACCAGAGATCGGGCTTTGACAAGGAGAACAGAAAGGCAAAGCTGCTACAAATAAAGACTAAACTAACTATAAAACCCTGGTATTGGCTCAAGTCCAGTATATTAGTACAAAGGGTTAAGCCAACAGCTTCATGCATTCACTGGCTGTTCTTGGTCTGAAACGTTGATTCATTATAAATATTGATTTATTATATTATATTCACATATACAGTTTGAAGAACAAAAGTTGGAGAGGTAAAAAGGGGTAAGAATAAAATAAGAATAGAGAATCAGAGTTCTCTCTATTTTAAAGACATGTTTTGAAGTTTGTCCTATATTTACCTTTTTGTTGGTAGTTTGAGTGCCTAATCCACATTTACGTGGTTCACATATAGTTGTGTAGTTCAAAAAACTGCATTAAAATCCATATTACAAGTGTCCAACAACAATCATTTAAAAAGCGTTTGCCATAATACCACATTGTCCCTTTGCATTGCTTGGCCTTATTGTGGTACCAGAATACACTGTCCCATCAACAATCCCATCAAACCCGGGCCTTTAACCTTCAGAAATCAGAAATCAGAAAAGCTTTTATTGCCATTGTCAGTGAACACAATTCACAGACTAGGAACTTGCTTTGGTGATAAGGTGCAACATAGAACACTGAATAATAATAATAATAATAATAATAATACAAGTAGAGATATCACAGTTAGAAAGGATAATAATAATAATAATAAAGTATCACTATTTGAATAAAGTAAGAGCATGCAAAAAGATTAAGATATATAATAAAAATAAAAATAGTCAAGTATATACAGAGCATCAGAACAACAGTGCAAACCGACAGTGCAAAAGAGCAAGTGACGTGACATGACTTATTTAAAGTGACTGGTATTATAAAGTGTCCTTAGTACAGGTGTTATAAGTGTTCATAAAGTGTTTATGAGTCCAACGGCAGAGGGGAAGAAACTGTTCTTATGGCGAGAGGTTCTGGTCCGTATGGACCGTAGCCTTCTGCCAGAGGGAAGTGGCTCGAATAGTCCATGTCCAGGGTGAGAGGGGTCAGCTGCTATCCGGCCTGCACGCCCCCGAGTCCTGGAGACGTACAGGTCCTGGAGAGATGGAAGGCTACAGCCGATCACCTTCTCAGCAGAGCGCACAATGCGCTGCAGTCTCTGTCTGTCCCTGGCAGTGGCCCCAGCGTACCACACAGTGATGGAGGAGGTGAGGATGGACTCAATGATGGCCGTGTAAAACTGCACCATCATCTGGGCAGGCAGCTTGGCTTTCCTCAGCTGCCGCAGGAAGTACATCCTCTGCTGGGCTTTCTTGATGAGGGAGCTGATGGTCGGCTCCCACTTGAGGTCGTGGGTGATGCAGGTGCCCAGGAAGCGGAAGGAGTCCACAGTGGTGATGGAGGAGTCTGTCAGGGTGAGGAGAGGCAGGGGGGCTGTGACTTTCCTGAAGTCCACGATCATCTCCACTGTCTTCTGGGCGTTGAGCTCCAGGTTGTTGCTGCTGCACCAGGACACCAGCCGGTCCACCTCCCTCCTGTAGGCAGACTCATCGCCGTCCGAGATGAGCCCGATGAGGGTGGTGTCATCTGCAAACTTAACCAGTTTCACGGAGTCGTGGCTGGAGGTACAGCAGTTGGTGTAGAGGGAGAAGAGCAGGGGAGAAAGTACACAGCCCTGTGGAGATCCTGTGCTTATAGTCCGAGTGTCCGAGACATTCTTCCCCAGCCGCACGCACTGCACGCACTGCACTTCAGCGCTGGCACCGAATGCAAAGACAAACTTTATGATTCTACACTCAACACTGGAGGAAAATAGTGAGTCACTGTCCATTTGCATCATCTATGGCTCTTTATTCACTCCAGTAATCATCCAGAAATGATCATTTTGTCTTCTTTTGTACATTCACTTCTTGGGCTCTTTCTAAAGACAATACAGTACGCTGCAAAAACTAAAATCAAGCCAAGTTAAGATTACTTGAATTAAGAAAGTTTGATCATGAATTGAGTAAATTTCACTTTTTGTACTTAAAAATATAAAAATGTATCTTTTCTACACTTAAGATAAGAAAAACAACAACTCTTTACACTTAAAATAAGAAACAAAATCTAATGTTGCTTGAATTAAGAAAAACACAAGTATTTCATTGGTAGATATTTAACTTGTCAAGATGAATCTACTTAAAAAAGTTAAATGTTCTTAATTTAAGTCATTATAACTTACCTAGATAATGCTTTTTGCAGTGAGGAGATGTATTTACCTTACTGACATGTTTCGGCTGTTAGCTACTGCATCTTCAGACCTGTCACCGGTGTTGATGGTGACGTGTCACACATCAGCTATTGTTACTTCCTGATCGACCTGATTGGTCCGTCAGGCTGACCACGCCTCATGTCGCCCAGTGGTCTCTGGTAGAGCTACACCGATATTTTGGTAGGCTGATATTTTGACTTTTTAGCATATCAGGCCATCACAGGCTGATAATTAGTTTCGGTCAATCTGCTGCCTAAAAACACACAGGAAGCTTTATTCTAACACTTTAATATCAACAGAAAACAAAATGTAGTAGTAAATTCCAATTGCATAATAAAATGCAATTCAAGAAAAATAATCAGGAAACATTTTTTGAAGAAAATAATCAAAATCAGCCCTACATATCAGCTCAAAAATATCGGCAGAGCTCATCAGTCATTGGTTTCTCTGGATTCTAAATAATCGGCATCGGCTATGGAAAAACCCATATTGGTCAGTCTCTGGTCTCTGGAGGAGGGTGTCCCAGGTGTGTGAAAGGAGGAGCGCTCCATCATCTCGGCTGATGCTGTCCATGCCCCGTGTTCTGATTTCCATGGGATCAGGGAGTTAACTAATTTCAGTAATGTTTGCACAGATGAGACTTGACTCTTGCAGTTTTAGATTTGAACTCTACACAAGCAGGTCAAGTGGTAGATCACAACATGCTTTGGACTGTACTGTAGTATTCCCATGTCCCAAATATACACTACAAAGACCCTGGCAGCACATCGAAATAACACTAGAGTTCAACAGCCCACCCAAGCTAACATCACATACCCGTGCTAATGAATGGCAGTACTAATTAGCCCTAGTTTCTTTCTTGTGCCTCCCACTCCCTTAGCGCAGGATCACAGGGAGAGTGAAGGGGGGGGTAGGGGTCGCTCATATACTGCGAGGGCATATAATTCACCAGGGGGCTCTTTAATGCCCAAATCACCAGGATGCCGGTGAGCAGCTTGTCTGATTAGCCTTGATTACTGCCTAATTGAAGTACTCCAAAACACGATGACCTCTGCTTTGTTTACTGATGGGATTAATCTCAGCCTGGCAGAATTAGAAATCCCGACTGAATTCTTCCATTTCTCATTATTTGGCGGAGGAATAGATCGTACCCTTGGCCCCTCCCCCCTCTGTGGCTACTCCTTTTATCCGAGGCGCTTACTGTAAAGGAGGGTACATTTTCCTGGCAGTGAAAGTGGACTACTTGCTGATATGTGTGTTGAGAGGCGTGTTTTCACTTGAGAGATGAAATACAGAAGGTCACAGTAATGTGAAAAAATACATATTATGCTGTCTTCTGGCTTTAATTCTCTTTTAAAGGTGCATTGCGCAAGTTTTCTGGCGGATGGCTTGTTTTCATGGAGATGTTATTGCTTTGTCTGGAATGATCCATTATAGAGATTAAATCTATATCTCAAGGGAGACAGCTATAGGCTAGATTACAGGTCAGATCTGTGGAGAGGCAACCCCATTGACAGAGGATTATTGTATTTTTGAGCAATAGAAACACCAGTAAAAAATAAATGCTAGATAAATGTCATTTCGAGAAAAACAGTAACATCTCCATGGAGACAAGCAGGTGCACAAGAAAAGTTGCACATTGCTCTTTTAAACATACATTTGGTCAACTTGGGACAACTATTTTACATTTTCTAACTAATATCTGCATAAGGAAAATTAACTTTTTACACGTCACCTCCATTTCCAATGAGGTATTTAGGTGTTAGAGCTCCTTCTGCTGTCAGCAACAGGAATTAATGTCAAAGTAGAGTTGAAAGTCCTTTTTGTGTGTGAATGTTATGCTAATGAAGTTATGCGTTCATAGTAGTTTGACTGCAGAATGATGGTGATGGTTTATTTGTTTAAAAACTGCGTAGGAGAAGTCCAGAGTTTTATCTATGATGTAATTAAACAACCAATATGAGAACGGAGCATTCTGAGAGCTCAAAGAAGACGACTTTGGATTAATAGATTAATGAAACAAGCATGAATGAAACAAAACACAACTCCAGGTATGGTTTTGATGAGGGGACAACAATAAAACATGGTCAATATAACAAGTCAAAATGTAAATTTTGCATAATATCTGTTCATTAAAGCTGTACACCATTTTAATTTGCTGCACTGCTGTACAAGAGGGTGAATTAGTACGAAATGTTTTGGTTCAGTGATCTTGTAAAGGCTTGCATTTCCATAGATAATCAGTAAATCGAGTGAAATGTGTTGATATTTGTAATAATAATCATTTAGATACTGACACTGAAAAGAAAGATGGTGGAGGATCATGGTTATGCTGCTGCAGAGAAGGAGGATATGGGGCAGAGAAACGTTATGGCATGTTTTTGTGTCAATGAGCAAGACACTTCATCCACCTTACTTTTGTGGTGTGTGATAATTACAGAGGCTTGTGGCGAGGATGGATTTACCTCCACAGAGTGAGGACTATAACAACTTTAGTGTAGCACCTTCAAGGAAATGCAGTACACAGCATTAGTCTATTATTAGTAGTATTAGTGTACAGTCCCTGACAAAAGTCTTGTCGCTTATCCATTTTGTAGAAACAAAAGCTTATAACCTGACTTTAAATTAATCGATTGGTTTTAGAAATGTCTCATATGAAAGCTAAAACCCTCCCAAATTATGCTCAATATACTAAAATAAATTTGCTTCACTGAAGAAAGATTGATCATTTAATGAACACAGAAAGGTCAGATTTTGGCAAGACAAAAGTCTTGTCGCCTTGTCATATAATGCACCCAATCCTAGATTACAGCCTCACCTGTGATCAGTTACTGATCAATCAATTAGTGGGTGTGTATAAAAAGAACCCCAGCACACCAGACCTTCACATCAACTGCAACTTGACCTCTGACAACATGCCTAAGATCCACCCTGAGACCAAAGCGTTAATTATCAAGAGGCTGAAGACCAGATCCACTGCTGAGGTGGCTGACACCTTCAATGTGTCTCAGCGTCAAGTACAAAGAATAAGAAAAAGATCTGAAAAGACTGGAGATGTTTTTGACAAGCCCAGGTCCGGCAGACCCCGCAAGACAACTGCTCGGGAGGACCGTTTGTTGATTCGAAAATCCAAGGCCAGCCCCTTTTCCACTGCAGCAGAGCTCCACCAGGCCTGGTCACCTCAAGTCCCTGTGTCAACCAGAACAGTTTGTAGAATTCTGTCTCGAAATGGCCTCCATGGTCGAATCAGTGCACAGAAACCAGCACTAAACAAAAGGCAATTAAAAAACCGTGTGGCATTTGCCAAGGCCCACAGCCTGCTAAAAGGATGGACACTGGAAAAGTGGCAGAAGGTGGATTTCTCAGATGAATCCTCGGTTGAATTACATCACAGCCGCCGCAAATATTGCAGGAGACCAACTGGAGCCCGCATGGATCCAAGATTCACCCAGAAAACAGTTAAGCTTGGTGGCGGAAAAATCATGGTCTGGGGTTACATCCAGTATGGGGGTGTGCGAGACATTTGCAGGGTGGAAGGCAATATCAATAGCCTAAAATATCAAGAAGTATTAGCTACCTCTTACATTCCCAACCATAAATGGGGTCAAATTTTGCAGCAGGATGGTGCTCCATCGCATACTTCTATCTCTACATCAAAGTTCCTCAAGGCGAAGAAGATCAAGGTGCTCCAGGACTGGCCAGCCCAGTCACCAGACATGAACATCATTGAGCATGTCTGGAGTAGAATGAAAGAGGAAGCATGGAAGGCAAAACCAAAGAATCTTGATGAACTCTGGGAGGCATGTAAGACTGCTTTCTTTGCTATTCCTGATGACTTCATCAACAAATTGTATGAATCATTGTCGACCCGCATGGATGCAGTCCTTCAAGCTCATGGAAGTCATACAAGATATTAAATATGGATCTCACAGCACCACTACTTAATTCACTGACGTTATGCAACATATTTTTGTATTTGAAGTAAATTATTTGTTCAATTTTCTGTAGGCGACAAGACTTTTGTCTTGCCAAAATCTGACCTTTCTGTGTTCATTAAATGATCAATCTTTCTTCAGTGAAGCAAATTTATTTTAGTATATTGAGCATAATTTGGGAGGGTTTTAGCTTTCATATGAGACATTTCTAAAACCAATCGATTCATTTAAAGTCAGGTTATAAGCTTTTGTTTCTACAAAATGGATGAGCGACAAGACTTTTGTCAGGGACTGTATTTCATGAAGTTTTGGGCAAAGGTAATCGGCAACAGAGACACTTTAAAGTCCTTTATTATGTTTAAGTCATGTTATAATGTTTTTTCCTCATCAAAAACATACCTGGAGTTGTGTTTTGTTTCATTCACACGTGTACCACAAGTACAACAAGTTAACTACAGTACTTTTTACCGATAGTTCTGTAGAGACTGGCAATTCCAGGTCTGAAATTGAAATAATCCAAATTATTCTAGTGAAGGTTATGGAGTTTAAAAACACAGAGGAGCACTTTTTGTATTACCTCATGACATCACAAGGTGGAATTTTCAGTTTGTGAGAAGACAACCTTGGACCTAAATATACAGGGTTTGTGTGTTAAAAATTTATGAATGAAATAAAACACAATTCCAGGTCTGTTTGGAGAAGATAGATCAGAAAATAGCGCAGTACGGGCCCTTTAAACACATTAGATTCACTGAACACAGCCTTGAGTTCATGTCGAGAGAATGGAAGTGAAAGCAGGTACATTCTTTAAAATTCTGTACACTTTCAACTGTGGAGCATTCCAAGGGCCTCTGCTTACCTCCTCCTCGCCCTCTGCTAAGTGACTGCGAGAGGGGAGATGTAGTGTTAATGCTGTGGAGGGTCAGTGGAGTTTATAAACAACATGGAACCATTGCACTTAAGTACTATGGTGGCCAACATTGTTCACAATATAATGCAAACAGGCCAGACATTAAGAGCACTTACTTGGTTTAAATAAATAAATAAATAACTTTTTTTTTTCTTTCAGAGGCTACATTGTGGTAGCTTAGGAATAAGGTAATAGCATTTCTTAAAGGTGCATAATGTAACTTTGTTTGTCTGGTTATGGCATTAAACTTCTTTATATCCACTGAGTCAAGCATGTGATGCCATCAGGTGATGCTACAGGTCAGATCTGTGGAGAAGCAAGCCCAGTCACAGTAAAAATGCATGTTTTCAAGAGATTGTCACCAATAAAACACCCCCAATGTAATAAATGCAACATGGATATGGTTAGTGCCTTACAATGGAACATTTCAGGCAAAGCATAACATCTCCATGGAGACAAGCTGGTGGTGGACACATCAACAGAAAAATTACATATTGCACCTTTATGAGAATAGTTTTCCCAGGTAAAAGGTGATGAACCAAAAACATAGGACACGGGTATATTAGTCCAGTCGTATTGTGTTAGATTCGTGTAATTTGGTGATAAAGGTTACTTATAATCCAATGTAAAAGTATGGCGGCTCTCTTATAGTTTCAAAGATATTGCCATTCCTCAGTGGAGTTGTGCGCTGTGTACATTTGACTCTGTGCCTCTCTCTGCTCCTAATACTTTGAATCTGAGCAAAGAGAGAATCTCATAAAAGATTTAGGGCTTGAGCAGGAGGAGCAGACAGGTTCAGGAGGTGAAGGAGAGGTTTGAAATGTAAAACTTTACATCCCACTGGGCCATTGTACAGGGAATAATCAGCCTGGGAAAGATCAGCTGGATGAGAACTTTAAAACAACAGCAACAAAAAGGTTATTGTACAAAATTTATAGTTAAAGGAGCATTATGAACTTTTCTTTCCTGTCAGCTGAATATGTTATTGCTTTGCCTGGAATGTTCCAGAATATGGCATTACTTATTCTATCAACTGCAGGAGATTTTGTTGCTTAAAGGTCTTATATTATGCAAAAATGAACCCTTGTGAGCTTTAAACCATCTTATAATGTTGTTACCTCCTCAAAAACATACCTGGAGTTGTGTTTTGGTTTCTTCACACATGTTTGAGTAATCCTGGATTATTAGTCTGTCTACATCTCCAAATCTGAAATTGCTCTGTTCCACCTCGTGGTGTCAAGAAGCATTAATTTTCAAGCTAACAGCCACCTTTAACCTTTTGTAAAGTAGAGACTGGCAATTCCAGGGTTGAAATCATCCACATGATTCTAGTAAACATGAAAAGATCTTAAAAACAGTAGAGCACTTCCTGTATTACCATTTGACATCACAAGGTGGAACAGAATGTTTTCAGATTGAAGAACTAAATATGTGTCGTAAATATGCAGATTTTGTATGTTAAGTATGTTTCTTACTGGGTGCTGGATTGACTCTCCACAGCTCTAACCTGTAACTTGCCCTGGTAATGTCACCTGATGGAGGTTTAATACCATTCTGTGGAATATTTTTAGCAAAGCATCTATAGCAAAGTCTCTCCAAAGAGACAAGCAGGTGGTGGGCTCTCCAGAAGTAACACCATGCATCTTAAACAGGAAAACATTTGCGGTTGGATGTAAGTTAACGGTCCTTTACCCTTTTTTGCTCCATGTATTTGAGCAAAGTTTGTGTTGCCCCAGTACAGTCCCTATCCATTTTGTAGAAACAAAAGCTTATAACCTGACTTTAAATTAATCGACTGGTTTTAGAAATGTCTCATATGAAAGCTAAAACCCTCCCAAATTATGCTCAATATACTAAAATAAATTTGCTTCACTGAAGAAAGATTGATCTGAAGATTGAGATTTAATGAACACAGAAAGGTCAGATTTTGGAAGACAAAAGTCTTGTCGCCTTGTCATATGATGCACCCAATCCTAGATTACAGCCTCACCTGTGATCAGTTACTGATCAATCAATTAGTGGGTGTGTATAAAAAGAACCCCAGCACACCAGACCTTCACATCAACTGCAACTTGACCTCTGACAACATGCCTAAGATCCACCCTGAGACCAAAGCGTTAATTATCAAGAGGCTGAAGACCAGATCCACTGCTGAGGTGGCTGACACCTTCAATGTGTCTCAGCGTCAAGTACAAAGAATAAGAAAAAGATCTGAAAAGACTGGAGATGTTTTTGACAAGCCCAGGTCCGGCAGACCCCGCAAGACAACTGCTCGGGAGGACCGTTTGTTGATTCGAAAATCCAAGGCCAGCCCCTTTTCCACTGCAGCAGAGCTCCACCAGGCCTGGTCACCTCAAGTCCCTGTGTCAACCAGAACAGTTTGTAGAATTCTGTCTCGAAATGGCCTCCATGGTCGAATCAGTGCACAGAAACCAGCACTAAACAAAAGGCAATTAAAAAAATGTGTGGCATTTGCCAAGGCCCACAGCCTGCTAAAAGGATGGACACTGGAAAAGTGGCAGAAGGTGGATTTCTCAGATGAATCCTCGATTGAATTACATCACAGCCGCCGCAAATATTGCAGGAGACCTACTGGAGCCCGCATGGATCCAAGATTCACCCAGAAAACAGTTAAGTTTGGTGGCGGAAAAATCATGGTCTGGGGTTACATCCAGTATGGGGGTGTGCGAGACATTTGCAGGGTGGAAGGCAATATCAATAGCCTAAAATATCAAGAAGTATTAGCTACCTCTTACATTCCCAACCATAAAAGGGGTCAAATTTTGCAGCAGGATGGTGCTCCATCGCATACTTCTATCTCTACATCAAAGTTCCTCAAGGCGAAGAAGATCAAGGTGCTCCAGGACTGGTCAGCCCAGTCACCAGACATGAACATCATTGAGCATGTCTGGGGTAGAATGAAAGAGGAAGCATGGAAGGCAAAACCAAAGAATCTTGATGAACTCTGGGAGGCATGTAAGACTGCTTTCTTTGCTATTCCTGATGACTTCATCAACAAATTGTATGAATCATTGTCGAACCGCATGGATGCAGTCCTTCAAGCTCATGGAAGTCATACAAGATATTAAATATGGATCTCACAGCACCACTACTTAATTCACTGACGTTATGCAACATATTTTCGTATTTGAAGTAAATTATTTGTTAAATTTTCTGTAGGCAACAAGACTTTTGTCTTGCCAAAATCTGACCTTTCTGTGTTCATTAAATGATCAATCTTTCTTCAGTGAAGCAAATTTATTTTAGTATATTGAGCATAATTTGGGAGGGTTTTAGCTTTCATATGAGACATTTCTAAAACCAATCGATTAATTTAAAGTCAGGTTATAAGCTTTTGTTTCTACAAAATGGATAAGCGACAAGACTTTTGTCAGGGACTGTACAGTATATTGTATAAGCAAAATAAGTTTACTGCATACTGCATAAGGCATTTTATGGTCAGAAAATTAGGGAGTGCGCGTTAGCATGCTACTTGTTGTTAGCTTTACCATCACAGCAAAACTCTGTACTAGTTTCTGAGAGTTGTGAAAAGGACTTATAAACTCATGGACTAATTAGGATGCTCTGAATGCACAAGGTAAGTGAGGAATAACTTTGGACCACTGCAAACCATTTATATTTAACTAGTTTTTGTTTTTCACATTATTAAGACAATAAAAACATGTACAGTGCCTTTGAGGCCAGTTAAAGGACACCCAAGCACACCCAAAACCCCAGAGGACATGAAAGCAAACAGCGCTTTATGATGACATCACCGGGCCATGGCTCAGTTGTGCAGGTGTGTACTGGCCAGTGTGTGATGTTTAAAAAGACACATTATTGACCATTCAGGAAACATTTCTGTTCTGTAAAACTCTGTCAAACTATTTCACATCATGTAGTTTCAGAGATGACCGGTGAAAAGTACTGTGCTTCTTCTCCCTAATGCATAGTTTTAAAAGCGGACGGCGTCTGTTTCTTGCCAAGGTTTATACTGCGATTGCATCATATAAAAGAACTAGTGTTTTTCACAATTTGGGATACCACTGACAGACAGAAAATACTAGGCATGCAAATAGGCCAGAGTGATGACATTAACAGATAGCATTTGCGCAGACAAGGAAATGAGGCAATAATATATTCAAAAGAAGTGAAGAGGCATTAGCAAGGGCAAACGCTGCCTGCATCACCTCCATAGTAATGACCATTATACATACACCTCATTCAGTCCAATGCATTCTATTCCCGCAGTGATATTAAAGGGAGACATGGGGGCAAATGGTCTCATCTCATGGCAAACTATTATTTCCCTTTTGCCTGATACATTTTCTATATTCTGCAATGTCTTCTCACAAAATAATATGTAAAATGCTCGATTCACTGACCAGCTGGTAAATATAAAATAATACACTTTGTTTTGAACTTGTAACTTGTTACATTTTCCATTCTTTAAAGAGGGGGTATTATACAAAACTGACCTTTTTTAGATGTTTTAGCGATCTCTCCTGGGCCCTACTCGAACCCGTCTTACAGTTGGCAATACGATCATATACAGAAGCATAATGCAACACAAATCTACAACTTCACAAACCTGATACAATGTGCAGTAGTTTCTTTAGTGAAATGCACGCTGAGAAACTTAAACGTGTTAATACCTTGCTTAATATCTTTCCAAAACAATAAAAGGTAACACGATGATTTAAATATGTTATATGTAGAATACCCCCTCTTTAACATTTTCTAAGCATCCTGATATTTTTCGGCAATCTAAAGCCAGTCAGTTATTGTCAATATTAATTATTTATTTTGACTAGACATAAAGAAACCACAGCAGAATTGTTGCCTATTACCTATTGCTTCACTTTTGAAAACATGCCCTATCCAACTTAAAGGTGCATTGTATAAGTTTTTCAAGATACAGGTCAGGTCTGCAGAGAAGTAACCCTGCTCAGTCAGAATGTCTATTTTCTATGTATTTTTGAGCTATAAAACCACCTGTAACTGAATAAATGTAAGGCAGAGCTGTTTAATGTCATGCTGTAGAACATTCCAGGCAGAGATCCATAAAAAACAAGCGGGTGAAAATGGAAATTAGATCTGGTCTAGAAGAGGAGTAAACCAAGTCTACCTGGGGACCAAACCAGGACCATAAGGAAGAGAGATACTGAGCACCAGAGACAGAGAGAGTAGCAGAAGACTTGATGTTGACAGGTAGAGAGGACACTTTGTTGTTGAACGCGCTGTGACAGTCATAAAAGTGAGAAGTGAACATATACACCAGGACAGGTCTGGCCTCAGCCTTCACAACCATAAACATGTCACAGAGGCGAGGAAAGAAAGAAAGAGACATCACACCTTCACTTCAGAGGCCCTACAGCGTCAGCCCATCCACCGAGGACTGGTCACATGACAGAGGGAAAGCGAGAGAGAGAGCGGCTTAGAGTTTTACTTCATATCTGTGTTACCGTTTGAAAGCATCACTTCATATGATTTATCTCTTGGTTTTTATACACCAATACACTGTAAAAGTCAAGAATTAAAGTCACAGTATGCAACTTTTTAGTCAAAGAATATACTTTTTTGTAATTGCACTGAAAAACTTCGAAAAACATGTATCCTTACTATAACTTGACTCTTATTTGACCTGCTTCCTGCTTGTTTCCATGGAAATCTTGTTCCATTGGCTATAATCTTTCACTGTCACATTTTCAAATACATGATACAACATAGATTTACTGGTAAGTGGATTGGTTATTTCTAAATGATGAAGCTACTTGATAAACATATGGACATTAAAGAGGGAGTAGTATACATTTTTGTTTAGCTTTCTACCATGTTATAATGTTGTTTCCTCATCAAAAATATGCCTGAAGAGGTTTTAGATGTCATCCATGCATGTTTGAGTAATTTAGCGATCTCTCCCAGGCCCTATTCGAACCTTCCTTACAGTTAGCTGTAAGATTCTGTCCAATGCTCAACCCACAAGCCTACGTCACACATTCGATAATTCTCTTTAAATATACAAAAACATGACACAAAACTGTAAACAACAACTTAACAGACCTGATGTGATGTGCAGTAGTTTCATTAGCGGGATGCACGATTGTGTTGTGACAGCGCTCTGAAGGGGGAGTGACTTAATGCAGAGAGCAAAGTGAAACTTAGTAAACATGTTAATACTTTGTTTTTGGCAAATATAGGTCTTTAAAAACAATAAAAGGTAACATGGTGATCTAAATATGTTATGTGTTAGCCATTAATAGCCTATAGAAATAAAAAAAAAAGCCTCTTTAAAGTTTCTGTAATTACAACAAAATCAACAAATAGGCTACATGAAATTTAAAACATCAGGAAGTAACCTGGTATAGCATAAGTGTATTCATTGAAAGATGATAAAACTGATTTATGCTCTAAAAATTTGCCAAATTTGTGACCTAGTGGCATTTTTTACTCCTGTGCTAAACTGACACTGAATAGTAGCTCCTGATTAACTCATGTTTTATTAATGTCTCTCTCAGTCATCTGTGTTCTCAGCCCATCAGCCAAAATGCCAAATATTAAAAGGTCATTATTTCTGGAGTTTCAACTAAATGCTAAAACATATCACTTTGGTCTGTGAGTGGTGGTGCATTAATGTGGCGGTACTCAAAAGTGTAACCCAGCTCCCATTGCAAACTCATACACACAGGTTTACACGGCCTGCTGAGGCATTGTGGTCTTTGGTGACCTCATCTGAAGAAGGTCCCATTCCATTCAGAATTTTTCACCACTAAAATAAAAGTTTTAGTGGTTTAGCACTTAGCAGAATAAATCAAGTGCACTAACAGACAAAAATTAAAGAACACATATTGTGCTTGAGCCTGCTACATAGTTATAATCTATGACGCCCGTGGATCATTTTATAATAATTTGCCATCACAATATTCATCTAAAAAGACTGACATCGGCATAAACGTCATCACAACAAAGAGCTGCGAAGTTGTCAGCACCTCCAATAGATAGCTGCAGAACATGCTAGCGATCCCTGGATTTTTTTTCATTTGTACTAAAATGAATAAATGAATGCACGCTCAAACAGGCACAAATCACTCAAAATACAACTTTCGGGGAAACAAATACAACATGAAAAGTCGATTTTGCATAATAGGTCTACTTTAAGGCAAAAATCTGGTCGCTAGCTGGCCTGAACACAAGAAGATTGAAAAGCAAAATTGGAAATACTTCTCCATCTGAGTGTGTCCTCTCCATCCTCTGCTCTCACGCCAATTGACTCATGTCCTCCTTCCTCATGTCCAGAAATCTAACTTTAAACTGAAACTCCTGACACCCTAGCGTTCTTGCGTGACAGTGAGTATGCTTTTTCTCATATTTTATATTCCATGATACACACATTCTTTGATTTTTAAAGTTTGTGTTAAAATGGCAACATGAAGCTGCTGAAGCCCAGAAGTATCACATTATTTTGAACAATAAAAAGTAAGAACTAAATATGAATGGCAAATTAAGTAGGGAGCAGTGGTTGTGTGTGGGCACAGGTGAAAAAGGGAATTTCTAGGGTTAGGAGTTCAGTGGTGTCTTTTGTGTAACTTTGCTGGTGGAGGATCCGTCACCTGCTTGTTTCTATGGCTACGTCATTGCTCTGCCTGAAATGTTCCACAGTATGACATTAAACACCCCTATCGTACATTTATTCAATTACAGGTGGTTTTATAGCTCAAAAATATGTAGAAAAACAGGCATTCTGACTGTGAGCGGGGTCGCCTCTCCACACATCTGACCTGTAACTTGGTGTCGTTTGGTGTTCTTGAACATAGAAAGGTTTAATGCCATACTGTGAAACTTTACAGACAAACCAATAACAACTCCATGGAGAAAAGCATTTGACGGACCCCGCAGAAGAAAAGTTACACAGTGCACCTTTAAATATTACATACATTTACATTTTACATTTTATCATTCCATAGACCCATCATATTATTTCAAACAGAGTTTTCCTGTAAACATCAGAGTTAAGCACTTGTAGCCTGGCTTATATTGTAAAAAGTAACAGAGCTGCTATTACAAGCACAGTTATAGTAAAAATTTTACTGATAACTTCCAATTATCCAACTACAGATCAGCGCACATTTCACTGTCTCCCTTTTGTTTCTCCCATAACAATCATCTACACGTTTATTTGCACCTCTGAAGATGAAAAGTCCCTCCCCAAATTTCCATTCCTGTTTTTGGAGAGCTAAAATGGTGCTTGCTGTGAGAGCTTGGCCCAAAGCAGGAGGCACACACAATAATTGGACCAAAGAGTAGTAATGCCCCACCATTACACTCTGAACCTGTGATAAAAAGACTGAAGTGAAGCCAGTGGAGGGTTTCACACAGGCCTATAAAGTACAGAGGTACACACAGCGTTTTGTGGATCTGTTATTAAGTATTTTACTCACTGGACTACTGCTCGCTCTCTGCAAACATATAGAACAGCATTTCATTGCCTGCTCTATTGAGTAACTTTTCCCCCTATGTGTCAGGATACATCATGCAAAATTTTGGGATTATTTGACCATTTATGCAGTTGCAGCACCTTAATATTTACAGTTACATAATTTGGCCAGCAGCTTTTCTTAAACAGGGTGTTTTTTGGGCCCTGAGACCAAACGGGCCGAGTTGGGGGTGGACCTTATCAACTTGTGATGGCCCAAGATATAAGATAACAGGAAAAAGGTAGCAAAAAACATCCTGAGGAGTGGACCTGGCTCTTGGCCTAGTACACCAGCTACAGTACTTGTTACATGGAGTTATTGCATTGTCTGTAATGTTCCACAGTATGGCATTAAACATATCTATCTTGTTTATTTAGGGTTTTGTTGCTAAAAATGCCTTGAAAAACATACATTTGTACTATTTGCTGACTCGCCTCTCCACAAATCTGACCTGTAAAATGGTTTGTACCACCACATGGTTGTCTAGACAAATACTATACTGGAACTTTCTAAGCAGAACAATAAGATCTCCATGTAGACAAGGAGGTGTCGAAAAGTTACACATTGCATGCATTTATCATTAAACTAATTAATTAATCAGAGTATATAATCTTGTTTTAAGTATTTGACACCCATAAACCTGTACTTGTAGGCTAATTGAGTAAATTCTTGTAACTGTACTTTACAAATAGCTTTTTCGTTGGATGTTCTGCGACCTGATTGTCTTATGGAGATGTTATTCTTTGTATTTAATCAATTACAACTGTTTTTATTGCTCAAAAACATGGATTCTTAGTGAGGGTGGAGTCACCTTTCAACAGATCTGACCTGTAACTTGGCCTGGTGGTGCCGTGTTATCAAGTTTAATGCTACATAGTGTGCACCATCTCAGGCAAAGCAACAACATCCCCATGGAGACAAGCAGGTACCCTCAACCAGAAAAGTTACATAGCGCACCTATAATAATATAAGCAATTTGACGCAAGTAACCTACATACCTCAAGGCCTGTAGGAAAACCCAGTATCAAAGAAATGACTATTAAATTCCATCCCGCTCCATTCAAACGACCCCAGTTTTTACTAGCACAAATATGGCCTCACAGCTCACTGGCAGAGCGAAATACAACCACATAATTGGCTATGTAAAACCCTGGCTCGATTAGACAGGAGCGTGCCTGCCTGATAGCTTTCATCGCCACTAAAGCTATTCATTAATCTCAATCCACAAGGTCAAGGAGCCGGCCCGTACAAGACAAATGAATTAACAGCATCACCACACGAACCCCGTAACCCAGGGACAGGGCGGTGTGCAAAGCCTGGGTTATCTCTGTAAGCCCGGTTTAATTTGTCTGCTTACAAAACGCATCTGAAATAGGTTGCGGCCAGGCCATGCTTAAATTTGACGGAATAATTTCAAATGGAGAGAAGGGGGAGATATGACTTTATAGGTGATTTGTTGTTATTTAATGAAAAATGTAATGTGAAATTCACAAATGTTGAACCTCATCATTATTTGGCAAAGATTGGGTTTGCAAATTTCCTATATTAACGGTCCTATATTCCAGAAAATTGACTCTTTTGAGCTTTTACTTATAACAGCATTACCTCCTCAAAAACATACCCACAGTTGTATTTTGTTCATTCACAAGTTTGAGTAACCCTTCATTATTAGTCTATCTACATTTCCAAAGCTCAAAATGCTCTGTTCCACCTTGTGATGTCATGAAGTAGTAGTTTTAAAGTTAACAGTTACATTTCACCTTTTGTTCAGAAGAGATTGGTAATTCCAGTGCTGAAAAACAAACATGTAATTTCCATGTAATAGTCCCTTGTGTTCATTCCCCCAAAGTATTTCCTCTGGAAGGTCTTCTGCCACACTTGATGTCACATATGGTGTGAAAAGCCTCCAGCATCTCAGAGGTCTATAGCTAGCTCCTTAGCTAGCTAGCCTGTGTGGCCTAAGAGCTGCTTGTACAATATCTGTAGTGGGACAAAATTGAATGTACAAAAAGAAATTAAG
Organism: Taenioides sp. WSHXM2023; assembly: GCA_029959045.1. Taxonomy (NCBI): domain Eukaryota; kingdom Metazoa; phylum Chordata; class Actinopteri; order Gobiiformes; family Gobiidae; genus Taenioides; species Taenioides sp. WSHXM2023. Next base: position 10,999,681 of record CM057085.1, read on the forward strand.
TACAGTCCCTTAAGTCCCTTAAGTCAAAAATCAAAAGAAATGTTCTGATGTGCTAACAGTGAAGATATTCAGCTTTGTGCCAGTGCTTCTTTTATGTGGATGGGTCCCGTAATTACAGAGATATTCATCATAAACCAGGTCAAAACATCTGCATTTTGACAGTTAAGAGATAAATCCCACCATAGACCTGACCTTTAAGTTTTAATCTATAGACTATTAACAATGATTTGATATTGCGTGAATACAATTTAATGCCCATATTAATGTCTATTTTGATTGCTGTAGTTAAATGGTGAATCGCCAATGCGCCATAAAACTACATACATAAAAATCGAGTTAAACCAAGCAGTAAACAGAGCGTGACCCTGGAAGAATTCTCCTGGAACACAATAACATGGGCCCCACTTCAGGCAAAGGTCAACTGTCCCAGAGGACACTAAATGTACGGGAAACATTGTGCATTCACATTCAATCCATGTTTAGAACTGACCTATACAGTCTGTAAGCACGGAGGAGTCCCTATGCATACTGGGTAAAATACAGTGTTTTTTTAAGGTCCTATATTACACAAAATGGACTCTTGTGAGCTTTAAGACATGTTAAAACATAAGCGGAGTTGTGTTTTGTTTTATTCACACATGTTTGAGTAATCCTGCATTATTAGTCTACCTCTACAAAAGCTCAAAATGTTCTATTCCACCTTGTGATGTCATGAAGTGGCAGTTAACAGCTATCTTTTACCTTTTGTTTATTTAAGATTGGAAATTCAAAGGCTGAAATTATCCAAATGATTCTAGTGAAGGTGTATGAAGTTTAAAAACACAGTGTAGCACTTCCTGTATTATCAAATGGCATCACAAGGTGAGTTTTCTGTTTGAAAAAACACAGCGTAAATATCAACATGTGTTTTTGATGAGGAAACAGCATTATAACATAGATCAGAAAATAGAGTAATATGGGCCCTTTAAGGAATTTCAAAATATGCAAGTTTTATAGATCAGAGGGGTAGTTTTTTCTCAATAAAAAACTGTAATTGAATAAATAAATGCATCAGTCAAATGCCATATTGTGGAACATTCCAGGCAAAGCAATTACATCTCCACGGAGACAAGTGTATTTTAACTTAAAATGTAATAAAGTAACTGTAATTTTATTTTTTGTAGTTTGACCCTCAAAATGTCTCTAGGGACTACAGATGACGGATCTGGTTAACTCTGCTAAATCAATATGCACATATCCTGAAATAAATAAAATTAAAAGGCATCAAACCTCCCACCTGAAAATTTACATAGTGCTCCTTTAATTCTTACCATATTTAAATGTAAGTGCTAGTATAATACATCTGGCAGAGCCCTCTGTCAGTGGCACCTTCAACTCACACCTCCGGGAGAGCTTCTCCCAGATCCCGGGGGAGACTGGGGACATGAGGTCCGAGTGGACCATGTTCTCCACCTCCATTGTCAATGCTGCTGCTCGTAGCTGTGATCGCAAGGTCTCTGGTGCCTATCGCAATCCCCGAACCTGGTGGTGGCTCGTGGGACTTCTGAGGCAGCTGACAGGTACCAGCAGGCCAAATGTGCTGCAGCCTGTGCAGTCGCAGAGGCAAAAACTCTGGGCTGGGAGGAGTTCGGAGAGGCCATTGAGGAGGACTATTGGTCAGCCTCAAAGAAATTCTGGCAAACTGTCCAACGTCTCAGGAGGAGGAAACAGTGCTTCATCAGTACTGTTTACAGTGCGGGGAGAGAGCTGCTGATCTTGACTAGGGATGTCATTGGGTGGTGGAAGAAATACTTTGAGGATCTCCTGCCCTTTGTCATTGGTTCAGAGGGGGTCCGGTTTGGGAACCACAGGATCTCATCTCTGCTGTTTGCAGATGATGTTGTCCTGATGATTTCATCAAACCAGGACCTCCAACGTGCACTGGGACGGTTTGCAGCCGAGTGTGAAGCAGTTGGGATGAAAATTTGCTCCTCCAAATCCGAGGCCATGGGTCTTGACCGGAAAAAGGTGGCTTGCCTGCTGTAGGTTGGAGGAGAGTCCCTGCCTCAAATGGAGGAGTTCAAGTATCTCAGGGTCTTGTTCACAAGTGAAGGAAGGATGGAGTGTGAGATTAACAGGCGGTTCGGTGCAGCGTCGGCAGCGATGTGGTTGCTGTATCGGACTGTTGTGATTCAGAAAGAGCTGAGTCGAAAGGCAAAGTTCTCGATTTATCAGTCAATCTATGTTCCTACGCTCACCTATGGTCATGAGCTTTGGGTAATGACTGAAAGGACAAGATCGCGGATTCAAGCGGTCAAAATGAGTTTCCTCTCAGCCAGAATGGCTGGGTGCTCCCTTAGAGAGAGGGTGAGGAGCTCGGAAGAAGAGGAGAAGGAACTCGGAGTAGAGCCGCTACTCCTCCACGTTGAGAGGAGCCAGCTGAGATGGCTCAGGCATCTGTTCCGGATGCCTCCTGGACGCCTCCCTGGAGAGGTGCTCCAGTCACGTCCTACCGGGAGGAGGCCTCTGGGACACGCTGCAGGGACTATGTCTCTGGCTTAGCCTGGGAACGCCTCGAGATCCCCCCGGAAGAGCTAGAGGACGTGTGTGTGGAGAGAGAAGTCTGGGGCTCCCTGCTCAGACTACTGCCCCCGCAAACTGGCCCCGGATAAAGCGGAAGAAAATGGATGGATGGATGGATGTTAGTATAATCACTAAGCATATTTTAGCAGGTATATTCCTGTATTACAGTGTTCCAGCTAAACGCTTACCTCTTTCTTAGTACGCGTTTCCTGGTTGCTCTATTTAATGAACCCTTGATAAATCTGTATAAAACGAACTCAGCGCTGCAGCCTGTCTCCAGTTTAATGAATGGGAGCAGGTCAAGAGTTGAGCCAGCACCTTTGTAGAGAATTCTCATTTATCTACACTCTAATCAAAAGTCCTCTAGATGATCCGATTTCACAAATACGCCCGCTTAATAAATCTATAATGCTTTTGAGTCATTACATTTTGCCCTTTTAAGAGACATGGGGAACAAACTCATAATGGCACTGGATCACAGCTGAGTTTAATGACAGAGATTTTGATGGAGAAATGACCAACGAAAAGAAATCTATTCGAAAGAGTAGCTGAAATGCCTGAGTTTTGACCTCAATTACACTTGCCTCCCGGGCAGTTGGTTCACACGCTGAAGTGTGTGGACTGTTTGAGCACGAGCGATAGTCCTCTACTCCACATTTAGAATCACATCAGTGTTTTAGATTGTAGCATTAACCTCTTCATTGACTACGGGGAGCAGAAGATGAGAAAGATGATGTTAAGTAAGGCTTGTTCATTCTAAATTGTATAGAAAAGCAAATATATAAACAGATAGCAAAAGAAATATATTGATACTTTGCAGCTGACATCATTAACATTCGCTGGGGGTGTGAGTCTAAGTGGAGGCACTGCTCTGTCTGAAGCTCTGTTACTCAAGTTAGACTTCAATCTGAGCCTTAATTTAACACAATCTGACAGAAAGAGCTAGTTGGAGCTACAACATGTGAGCTGATTGTGTACACTTAAACACTTACATCATATTACAGTTAGAAGCAAGCTAGCAATGGCCAACTGTTTTTCAGGTACTCTCACTATTTTTGTTGAAAATCAAACACCTAAACAGGACCATAAACGCTCGTATTGATCACATGCTCCTGAACATGTGCATATCCATTTTGTTTTTTGTTTTTTTTCTAAAGTTTTCAGATAACTTAAAACTTTGTAGGTTTGCTAATGTGTGCATTGTGTTGTGCCATTATGGTAACTGCTGAATATAAGTACAACCCCACAGCATGATGTCACTGCAAATTATTAATAAACAAAAAAATTGAAAATGCCACTATTTTGTTAGAATTAGAATATAGTATGTTGTCTGTAAAAAAAAAAGTCTGCAACTTCATAGAAAACAAGACATATTTGCAGTGTAATCTTCCAAACAAGGCTATAAAGTGATAATTGACATTTAAGCACATTTTTAATGAATTACCATAATATTATCTGAATATTATCAGTGTAAACTCAACAGAGCTGTTAGAGCTTTGCCTGATATGTTCCACAAACTATCTCCATGGAGATAAATCCTGAATGCTCCCACGTGTTTACCCACATGTCTGCACCTCGCTCCTGTGAAGATTTAATGACATAATTACCTCTCACGTGCGTGCTCACATGCACTGCTCTGTGGCCCGTGGTGCTGTAATGGAGGTGAATGGCTGGTCAAGGTTATACTCTCTTATACCCAACACATATCCGTACTGTTGTCATAGTTATACAAGCACTGGACATATAGTATATGTGAATCTAGTGCATTTGTATTTCCATAAGGGCAGTGTTGGATTCTTAAAAAGAGATACTAATCAATACAAAACTAGTATTGAAACTAGATACTCATTACAGCAAATATCGATACTAAAAAAGTCACATTTACAGGACAGAAATGAACCTTTCCTGAATGTCTTTAGAATGATCTTGAGCTGTATCAGAACAAGTATAAGAGCACATAGACTAGTACACGCCCATGGACCACTATGGAACGTACCTGGCAATATAAACGAAAGTACGACAATTTCACACTGAAAATTACACGCTATTGTCTAAATAAAGAGCGTTTTATCATAACTGTATTGTAAATGGTATTGAGTATCAAGTCTATTCCTTAGTATCAAAAACAAGTTTGAATTTTTGGTACCGTGACAACATTAGGGCAGTGTACAATGTGACATACCAAAAGAGTTTGTTGTGCACTGTAGCAGGGTAAAGCAAAGGAAGTATTCAGTTTTGTCACTCACATATCAAATCTACTTAAATGTGCACTGTGTAACTTTTCTGGTGGAGGGTACGCTACCTGGTTGTCTCCATGGAGATATTACTGTTTTGCCTTGATTATTCCACGGTATGGAAATAAACTTAGTAATCACAATGGAGACAGGTTAACGGTCAGATCTATGGAGAAACAAACCTGCATAAGGTGAGAATTTTTGGTATTTTTGAGCTATAAAACACCCGTAATTGAACAAATAGAAGAGAGATATGTTTAATGCCCTATTGTGGAACATTCCAGGCAAGGAAATAACATCTCCATGAAGACAAGCAGGTAGCAGACCTTCTACCTTAGATGTTAAATAGTGTACCTTTAAGTAAAATTACTGAAGTAGTCATTAAAATTGGACTTAACTTAAGAGTAAGAAAGCAAAAGTATTTGACATACATTTATTAAAGAGTCAAATTTCGTAAGATAAAGGATTTGCAGATTTTAGGTAAAAAGAAGCAACTGAATTGATTTTTTTTTTTTTTTTGGTCTAGTAATTTTTATCTTAAAATTTTTATTTGCGCAAAACCTTGAACTCAAAACCTTTAGGCAGATCATCAAGCTACAAATAAACCCTTCAACTAATTCAGATGTCAAACCTTAAGAAAAAGTACTTTCCCATGCACAAAGTAACACATTTTCTTAGAGAAACTGGTGAATTTGATGAATTTGTAAACACATCTGATTTTCAAATTCTCAAATGGCTGGAACAGTGGTGATACTGCCTTGTGCCTAGATTTCTTTGTACCCTGGGAACAGCTCAATATGCTGCAATAATCAAACCACATTATTTAAGTCAATAATACAATAATTAATTATAACTCAAGACCAGAGGGTTGCCATGGAACAAACTAGAAATCGCAAAATCAGCCTTTGAGTGAATAAAGTTGCCAGTCATAACATAAAAAAACATGAATTGCCATTACTTTTCCAAAAGCTATAAAGTGTAAAGTATAAAGTATCTATCTATCTGTCCGTCCGTCCATCTCTCTCTCTCTCTATCTATCTATCTATCTATCCATCTATCCATCCATCCATCCATCCATCCATCTATCTATCTATCTATCTATGTGGACATAATATACAGTATATAGTGTGTTTGAAGACTGAATCATTTGCGGTTAACTGTTGGCAAATGAGTTGAGTGAGCACTTATACATTCAATAGATATGGTCGATGTCATGCCATTTTCCCTAGCGCCCCCTGCTGGTTGTGTTCCTCCAGCCCTTTTACAGTGGAGAGGTCTGAAATGAGGCCCCCTATAGCGGCGAATCATCGGCATCTTTACGTGTGTGTTCTGCTCAGTGGGAGGGACAGGGATACACTCTCCACAGACTCTGAGATAAGCAGCCAGTATTTCGCATCCTCTCTTCAAAGCAAAGAACATCTACTGAACATTGTAAGAGTTCAAATTGTATCCTGCAAAAACGTGGATCAAAAAGACATTTTAATTGCTTTTGCCAGTTGATTAGGCGACTGGAAAACATCTGTAGTTTTTGTAAGCATATGTGAAGTTGTTATGATGCTGTATGCAGGTGTCAAAGGTGGGAAAGAATAGCGGTGAACTGGACATTCCCTGGGGGTTGATGCTAACTGTAGGCTCTGCTCTGTCTGTGGCTTTGATAGACTTTACTCTGAGCTTCATTTCAACACAATCTGACCAGAAAAAGAAAAGAAAAACTAACTTAGTTGGTACTACAACAGGTGAGGTAATTTTTACTGTTAAGTCCCTCTCAAATAACATTACAATAGCAAGCTAGTTAGCATTAGCCAACAGTTTTCAGTTAGTCACTCTCACCTTTTTGTTGAAGATCACCTGACACCTAAACAGGACCATGATCACAGGCTCTTGAAAATATGCTGCTAAAATTTAATTTGTCAACTGGACATAGTTTATTTGGTTGAATACGTTTCGCAGCTCATCCAAGCTGCTTCCTCAGTTCTGGTCAGATGCTGGTGGACACTGCTTTATATCTGCCTGAAGGGAGGAGCTTAATTACAATGAAAATTACTCTGAGACACACATATTTAAATACAGTTTCAGTTGGTCAGGTGATTCAATATGGAGTTGTTTACAGTTTCTGTTAGTCATGTGAGTCTATTCAATATGGAGTGGGAGTGGGGGAGTAGTTAGCATATCCATTCAGGGCCATGATGGGTGTTTTCACACCTCTGGACCTGACCTGGCTAGTCCCATAGTTTTCCCAGTTTGTTTTGATTTAGGTTTGAGGATAGAGTTATAGATGGGAGACAAATGATGTCTGAGACCCCCATTTCTGTTCAAGGAAGGATTCTCTTTCTTGACAAAAATAGCTTCTTTAACTCCCCTCTGAAACCAGTTCTTTTCTCTGGCCAAGATCTGGACCTCGCTGTCCTCAAAGGAGTGGCCTGTGGCTTTTAGGTGGAGATGTACGGCAGATTGCGGCCCACCCTGGTTTTCCCGTCTGTGTTGATACATCCTTTTGTGAAGTGGCTGTTTTGTTTCTCCAATGTAGCGCTCACTGCAGTCTTCACTACACTGAATGGAGTAGACCACATTGCTTTGTTTGTGGCTCGGAGTTTTGTCCTTAGGATGGACCAGTTTTTGTCTTAAAGTGTTTGTGGGTTTGAAATAGACTGGGATTTCATGTTGTCTGAAGATCCTCTGTAGTTTTTCGGAAACGCCAGCCAGGTAAGGAATAGTTACACCCCTTCTCCTGGGCTCTGGTTCTCTGTTGTCCTGTTTCTTTGTTCTCTTCGTTTTATTGAAAGCCCATTTAGGATATCCACAAACGGAGAGGGCTTTCTCCACGTGTTGTTCTTCTTTCTCCTTTCCCTCTGCGCTTGTAGGAACCACTTGGGCCCTGTGATGTAATGTCCGAATGACTCCCAGTTTGTGCTGAAGTGGGTGGTGTGAATCAAAAAGCAGATATTGGTCGGTGTGTGTGGGCTTCCTGAAGACCTCTGCCTGGAGTCGCCGGTCTTCTCTTATCGTTACTGCACAATCTAAGAAGGCCAATGTGTTGTCCTTGGCATCTTCACGTGTGAATTTGATGTTCGGATCTACAGAATTGATGTGTGCAGTAAAAGGTTCCAAATCTTGAATTTTGATTTTTGAGAAATTATCATCAACATAACGATACCAGTGTGTGGGTGGAGTGCCTGGATATGAGGCCAGGGCACTCTGTTCAAATTGTTCCATGTATAAGTTTGCAATGATAGGGGAGACCGGTGAGCCCATTGCACAGCCGTGGATTTGTCTGTAGAAGTTTCCTCTGAACTGGAAATAGGTGGTACTTAAACAAATTTCCAGCAGTTGGCAGATTTGGTCGGGCGAAAGTTTGGTTCTCTCTTCTAGCTTGGTATCCTCCAGTAGTCTCCTCCTTGCTGCCTCCACCGCTACCGATGTAGGGATACAAGTGAAAAGAGAGGTCACATCAAAGGAAACCATTGTCTCGTCCCGGTGGGACTAGCCAGGTCAGGTCCAGAGGTGTGAAAACACCCATCATGGCCCTGAATGGATATGCTAACTACTCCCCCACTCCCACTCCATATTGAATAGACTCACATGACTAACAGAAACTGTAAACAACTCCATATTGAATCACCTGACCAACTGAAACTGTATTTAAATATGTGTTGTCTCAGAGTAATTTTCATTGTAATTAAGCTCCTCCCTTCAGGCAGATATAAAGCAGTGTCCACCAGCATCTGACCAGAACTGAGGAAGCAGCTTGGATGAGCTGCGAAACGTATTCAACCAAATAAACTATGTCCAGTTGACAAATTAAATTTTCTCCTTTTTTTGCCATGGATTCTACCTGGACGACTGAGGGATTTTACATACATTTTATCTGTGTTTACTAATGTGTTGTGTCACCATGGTAAATGATGAACATTCCACCACAAACATGCATGTAGAACACCCCCAGCATGATGTCACTGCAAAGTATCAATTGTCTAAAACAGTGGCAACAAGTACCACCGAAGTAAAAGACTATTCCAGGTCTAATCTAGGGCTAAGCCAGGTCTAAAAGTGGACAACATTTACACTGTAGTTTTAAACAAGAAATGATCCAAAGATGGACTGTGACGGGGTTCTACTCCTGCGTAATGATGATGGTGTAGTCAGAAGGATGTTTTTGATTATTTAATCCCCAAAAAGTTTGAAGAGTGCTATATACAAGACAGTGAAACAAAAAGGCATTTACAACATGTACACACAACAGCAGAAATATGCTTCATAAGAGCTATAGGTTGTTACCTTCCGTGTACAACTCCTGGCCCAGACTGACTGAACATAAAAATCGAGTTAGTGAATGGCCCCCTTTTATCCACCAAGGCTCCTCCCCCAAGCCAATTAACACAAAAATACTGGTTTTCAACACTAAAACCCGAATTAACAGTAATAACTAAAAAACAGAAAAATACTCAAAAATACATTGTGCAACATGGCCATGTCTCTGCGCCTGTAGCAGAACCAGGAAGAATAATATGGATAATTTAATGTAGGAAATTATATTTTGCGATGATGTCACTATGATGTCAGATGACAATGTCCCGCGCATAATGACAGAAATAGGAAGTGCGTGAGGCGCTCGGTTTGACAGTGCGGCTCGCGAACAGGAGATGGAGACTGGTTTGGAGTTTGTTGGAAAACAGGATTATGGACATGGACGGTTTAACAGTGGACTTGTGTGCACCCAAGACTACTGTGGTGGTGGACGGACGGTAAATATAGTGGAGAACGGAGCGGACGGACGGAGAGCGGGACACAGAGCGGGAAATGGAGCAGAATGAAAGAAACCAGGTAAGTGGCTAGTGCGGGCTTGTTTGGGCTGCTTACGTTAGCGCGGGCTTTGACGGGGCTACTCCGTCACATGGACAAAAAAGTTGATACAGTGAACTCTAAAATCAGGCAAACCCACACACTGGCCTAAAACACTGCTCTTCAAACAAGGTAATGAACTGATTTTGCACATATGTATGGTAAAATTTCGGCTCGCTAATAATTCGCTTTTTTTTGCCATAATTGACCCTCACCAGGCACATTTTAGCACATTTCTGATAGATTATATGATGTATGATAGTTGTAAATTATTTATTTGCCTTGAATGTTCCACAAAATGGCATTAAACCAAACCATTGCAAAGTTACAGGTCAGATCTGCAGAGAGGCAGCCAAACTCACTGTAAGATGGCGGGTTTTTCAAGTATTTTTGAGCAGTGAAAATTAAATGCAAAATATATAAATGAAATGCCATATCGTGGATCATTGTAATCCAGGAAAGCAAAAAACAAGCAGGTAGCAGACCCACCACTAAAAAAGTTACATGGTGCACCTTTAATTCTTGTCAATATGCCCTCTTTATTTGTTTGTGTAGAAAGTTATTGACCTGCTTATGTTTTGTCAAGTAATTACAGTTGGAAAATCAGTTCGTTTTATAAACCTCAAAAGAACGACTCCCCACAGTCATGTCTGTAATTAATAAAACACAGTCTGAAAAGCTACAGTTCTTATTAAAATAACTTCTGCACAATACTGAGTCACAATGCAATATTTTTCTGTCTTTTCTTCTATTAACCTTTAATAAGGCCCATGTTACATCATTTCTGATCCATGTTATAATGTTGTTTCCTCATCACAAACATGCCTAGAGCTGTGCTTTGTTTCATTCACACGTTTAACAGACAAACCCTGCATATTTAGGCTGAGTTCTTTTCTCAAATGGAAAATACTAAAACCTCTGTTCCACCTTGTGATGTCATGTGGTAATACAGAACATGCTCCTTTGTGTTTTTAAACTCCATACACCTTCTCTGTCTACATCTCCAAAGCTTGTTTGGAGATGTAGACAGACTGATAAAAAAGTATTACTCAAACATGTGAATGAAACAAAACACAACTCCAGGTCTGTTTTTGACGAGGTAACATTATAACATGACTTAAAGCTCACAAGAATCAATTTTGTGTAATGTAAGACCTTTAAATGACTCTTCTGAACCTCTTCTCCACGCTCTGTTAGACCTGACCAGTCCCTTCACCACTTAGCACCTGGAAGCACATCACTTGCATTCAGTAGGTACAAGCTCCCACATCAGACCAGGCAGGCGTGTTTATTGTCCCAACCACCGGGGGCAATGTCGCGCCTGTGTGTTACTTGGCCTTGACACCTCACAAGCGCAGAGTGGATGCCCTTGGGTGCTGTTTCTACACTGGGGTCTGGTTAACTGCGTCCCGGTCAATGTCAGTGAGAAGAAGCAAGGTGACTCCAGCCCGACCTGCTGTAAATGGGATTGCTTCATGTGAATGGTGGAGGAGTTCATCTCTAACAGGAAATTAACGGCTACTGCAATATGGCGTTTACTGATTACAAATTCTGTATTTTATTATATGTCCTTGCTGGTAGTATCTAACTATATTTAAAGGGCCCATATTAAGCAATTTTCTGATCTATGTTATAATGTTTCATCACACACACACCTGGAGTTTTGTTTGAGAGAAGAGCCCTAAATATGCAGGGTTTCTGCGTTAAACGTGTGAATGAAGCACAACTTCAGGTTGTGCTTCTCCACGTACATCTCCACCTAAAAGCCACAGGCCACTCCTTTGAGGACAGCGAGGTCCAGATCTTGGCCAGAGAAAAGAACTGGTTTGAGAGGGGAGTTAAAGAAGCTATTTTTGTCAAGAAAGAGAATCCTTCCTTGAACAGAAATGGGGGTCTCAGACATCATTTGTCTCCCATCTATAACTCTATCCTCAAACCTAAATCAAAACAAACTGGGAAAACAATGGGACTAGCCAGGTCAGGTCCAGAGGTGTGAAAACACCCATCATGGCCCTGAATGGATATGCTAACTACTCCCCCACTCCCACTCCATATTGAATAGACTCACATGACTAACAGAAACTGTTAACAACTCCATATTGTATCACCTGACTAACTGAAACTGTATTTAAATATGTGTGGTCTCAGAGTAATTTTCATTGTAATTAAGCTCCTCCCTTCAGGCAGATATAAAGCAGTGTCCGCCAGCATCTGACCAGAACTGAGGAAGCAGCTTGGATGAGCTGCGAAACGTATTCAACCAAATAAACTATGTCCAGTTGACAAATTGAATTTTCTCCTTTTTTGCCAACTTCAGGTATGTTTTTGATAAGAAAACAATATTATAACATAGATCAGAAATGGCATAATATAGGCCCTTCAATTAACTTGAGTAACTTGGTGTCTTATTGTTATGTTTTTAATAGTTGCATTGTGAGTTTGATTGTGATTGTCTTTGTCTAGTCAATGTTTGTGAAGAGCACATTGGCCAGCTCCTAAGTTTTTAAAGTGCTTTTAAAGTGCATTTTGGGGGTCTCAGCTCATCTTGGTGGTCTCGTAACTATAGCGCAATAAACAGCAGTATTTTTCCAAATAATATATACTAGATACTACAAACACAAAGTACTCTATTAGGTATTTAACATGCATGGTGTCACCTGTGGGCCTCTCTCTGTGTTTAATGGTTTAATTGGACACAAGCAGCAGCCTGAGGAGCAGAGAGGACAGGGGAGCAGGAGAAAGCAGCTTGGTATTCATGGCCTGTCCTCAACAATTAGTGTTTTGGTCAGGTCAATTACACATTAAGAGAGGAATCACACCAGCCTCTACTGCACATGAGAGCTGCAGATAGACTACGTGAGGGGTGACTATGTACGAAAATTGGGCATGATTTAGAAAGGGTTAATAAAGTATGAATGTAAAGTGTATGAATGAAAATACTACATACAATACTGAAAAGAGACTAGGCTCCTGTCTTCTGACCTCTTGTACATAGCTGCACATACACATTTATATAATTATGTCTTATTTGACACCAGTCCCTTGTTATTTAAAATTTATTATCACCATTTGTATATTTTTTCTCTTTGTTGTTATACTATATTGTGACGTGTGAGCAACTGTGTCCAAATGATTTCCCTTGTGGATCAATAAAGTTTAAGTCTAAGTCTTTAGTCCAGTGTCTCAGTGGTAAATATGAACTCAAACACCTTTCAACATAAACGTTATTTATTTTTTGACCATGTATTCTCCATTTTTCATTGACATTCTCAACATTTAAAGGGCTCATATTAGGCTATTTTCCTGATATAATGTTTCCTCATCACAAACACACCTGGAGTTGTGTTTTGTTTCATTCACACGTTTAACACACAAATCCTGCATATTTAGGCTGAGTTCTTCTCTCAAACGGAAAACACTCTGTTCCAACTTGTGATGTCATGTGGTAATACAGGAAGTGCTGCACTGTGTTTTTAAACTCCACACACCTTCACTAGAATCATTTGGATCATTTCAGCCCTGGAAATGCCCATCTCTGCTGAATAAAGGGTAAAAGGAGCTGTTAACTTGAAGAATACCGCTTTGTGACATCACAAGGCAGAACAGAGCATTTTGAGCTTTGGAGATGTAGACAGATTAATAATAACTGGTTACTCAAACATGTGCGAATGAAACAAACACAGCTCACAAGAGTCGACTTTGTGTAATATATAGGACCTTTTATATACTGTAATATAATGTAAGCTATGAGGAAATGATCGGGCAGAAGACAAACGAGCGCTACATGGAGTGTGGACTGTTGTTAAGGGAAGAAATTGTGTTTGTATCTTCATAAACAAAGTGGATCAGACAGACAGACAGACAGACAGATTCTTTATTAATCCCGAGGAAAATTCAAGTTTTGCTGCAATCATCATCCCTCATCCCTGTGTACTTAACCAGGTCAGCCTCATTATCTTATAACACATTATGCGATTATCTCTCCTCCAGTGACTTATAAAGACTTGATGTATCGTGGTGCTGTATTTTCTTCGCTTAAATTTGCTTAGATTGCCATAATTAGTATCCTAATATAGTTTTCTTGTGGACAAAATATGCCTTTGACAAATAACTACAAACTGCTATATAGTACACACATGAGTTATGCCTCCACCTGGACAGGAGAGGGAGATAGGGATTTAGGGGGCTTTATTTAAAGGTACTGTAACTGAATTTTACTGTCAAACAAAAAAAAAAAAAAAAAATATATATATATATATATATATAAAGAACTAGTTCATTTCAAATGGTTTTCAGTGGTCCAAAGTCATTCCTCACTTACTTTATGCATTCAGAACATCCTAATTAATCACCGCTATGAGTCTATAAGCACTTTTCACAACTTTCAGAGACCAGAGCCGAGTTCGGCCCTCACAAACAAGCTAACGACAAATAGCATGCTAACCTCACACTTCCTGATTCTCTGACACTAAATGCTTTATGTCAGAGAATGCTTTATTAGATGCAGTACAGTATTTTTTTTTTTTTTATCTCAAGCTGCTTATACAATATACTGTATCTGTACTGGGGTAAGACTGCAAATGAAAGTAGGTTTTCCATCGAGGTTGTCGTAATGGCTTCCCGGAAAGTCGGTACAAAGTGAGTGTGTCCATTATCCTGTATGCACATGAGGCGCTCTGTCGCTATGGTTGAATAGGTGCATATGATGGAAGGGGCTCATCTCTTATGGGCAGAATACAAAAACGAATGCTACAGATTCATACGGCACTTCACTGCTGAAATAACACTCTCACACAAGCTAAAATGATCTTGATTTCAGTAGATTTTCACTATTCTAAACAATAGGTTGAGTTTACGTTACAAAATTGGTCTCAGATTGTGGGCAGGGGTCTATGCAACTGACTGAAGAAATATTCAAACCGAACCATATTATCTTTAAAGGTGCACTGTGTAACTTCCCTTTCTTGTTTCTATGTATTTGCTTTGAATGTTCCATAATATGACATTAAACAGCTCTAGCATACATTTATTCAATTAGAAGTGGTTTTATTGCTCGAAACTACCTAGAAAAGCAAGTATTCTGCCTGTGAGCGGATCCACAGATCTGAACTTGGCCAGGTTTGATCTCCATGATGATATAAAGGTTTAATGCCATACTGTGGAACATTTTAGACAAAGCGATAACATCTCCATGGAGAAAAGCAGGTGGCGGACCCTCTACCAAAAAGTTACACAATGTACGTTTAAAATCCAAGCTCAGCCTCTTACAGTCAAAGCACAATAAAGTGTCCAAGGTCCACTGATTACAAAAATTAAAGTCCTTTATTCTTACAAATACAACAAGTTTCGACCTACGAGCTCTTAATCGGGGCTTTAAAGAGAGTAACAGACAACAGGTGGTCTTATTAAAGGTGCATTGTGTAACTTTTCTGGTGGTGGGTCTGTCAAATGCTTTTCTCCATGGTGATGTTATTGCTTTGACTGGAATGTTTCACAGTACGGATTTAAACCTTTCTATCTTCATGGAAACCAAACCAGACCAAGTTACAGGTCAGATCTGTGGAGAGGCGACCCCGCTCATAGTCAGAATGGATGTTTTTCTAGGTATTTTTGAGCTATAAAATCCCCTGTAATTGAATGAATGTAAAGTAGAGCTGTTTAATAAAAGTTCATACTGTGGAACATTCCAAGCAGAGCAATGACTTCTCCATAGAAACAGATGTTACACAGTGCAGCTTTAAGAGGCATCAGCGGAGAAGGTCAGGCTAGAACACAACACAAACTAAGATAAAAATACACATAGAAGAAAATACATGAGGTGGAAAAATCTATGTCAAAATTACAATTCAATCCTTAATATTGGATCATTTTCACCTGGATCGGACCACGACATACAGCAACATTTCTTTCAACACAATCACACCTGGAGTTTAACAACAGCATCACTTTCTAAAGCCGACCCGGGCATTTTAAGGCCCGACTCTGACCGGCCCGCGAAAGATTGCTTGGATTAAAACCGCAGTGCTTTTACTTTGAAGCCTCTGTTAAAGCTCAACAGAGGCGAGATTTCTCTCACTGAACAAAAAAAACCAAAACACTAAAACATGTTAACCTTGACTTTTTCTGCACAGTTTGGCAGTTGGACAAAAACTGTGTGACATATCTTGTATGATATTATTTGGCATACAAAGACATTGTGGTGTCTTAACAGAAAGTTACGAAAGTTAAACTCAGAAAGCATTGTGGGGTTAATGTGACTGAAAAAGACTTACACATGTGTCACGTTTACCATTGTTTTGAATAATTTCACTGAATAAATCCTCATTACCTAATAATAACACAGACTCTTACCAACTTCTGTAAACAATGTCATTTACTGATTTCAATGTAGAAATAAAATTAATAACCACAGTAGACTTCAAACTTTTGGCCCGGCCCTCCACAATATTTTTTGCTTCTCATTTGGCCCTTGGGGAAAAATAATTGCCCACCCCTGTTCTAAAGGTATTGTGAAGAAATCATTACAGAGATATTATTAACCATAAACCAGGTCAAAACATCTGCAATCTGACAGCTAAATAGCAAATTCCACCAAAGGATTCTGCCCTGTCTCTACTCAGCTTTAAGTTATAAAGTTATAAGGCTAAAATAGTATCTTTGTTTCAATCAAATCTAATCTAAAATCACATCATATCTTTCAAAATGTTCTCAAATCATCCTTAATGCTACCAATGTGAACTTTCCGATCTGGAAAATAAACTAATTGTCTACTTATTTTATTTTAGGTCACATTTAAAGAGGATATTTTACCATTTATTGTAATTGCTGTTTTGTCAAGTTAAATGATTCACTTTCTGATTTGAGAAAAGCTCATTATTATTAAATCACTAGCGCGCGCAGTTATAAAAGAAGACATCAGTTTATTCAACATTTACTTAGTTGAGTTTAAAAACATGTTACAAAAATGTTAAATACACTTTTGAAAAATTTGGAGTGGCCTTTTTGCTAATAGCTATTCCTCTCAATCAGGCTTTCTCTCATGCTTCATTCAAGGCGGTTCTCCACATGAGCACTGGCGATAAGGGCCCAGTCCACTCTAGAGAGAATCTACAAAATGGTGCAATTTCATTTTCCTTAAAACACTAATTTCTATTTGTGGAGTTAAGCCATATGAAAAGATCCCCGCTCAACCATACGATTCTTGGCCATAATCTTTGCCTGCAAGAGGAAATACAAATCACTTATTTAGTAGAACGATAACGAAGAGTGTTTTGTTTTAATTAGGCACCAAGCCAACCGAACTAAAGCGTATTTGGTAGTTTTCTATTCAAGACTCCATTTAGCAGATGATTGACACATAACGTTATAATCCCAACTGAACAGACTAACAATGCGTCTGGTTTCTCATATGAACCACAAGTTTCTTTTCATTTTGGGTAATAGAAACTGGAATTTAGCCACTTAGACCAGATGCCCTTCCAGATTCAACCCTCTTTAACTAATAATATGAAATGATTTTAACTGTAATTCCCAATATCAGATTTTTTGGGAAGTAGAATTGTAAAAGATCAAATGTTTTCCATCATTATTATTTAAATACATACTTGGAATATGTGTGTGTATATATATATATATATATATATATATATATATATATATATTATGGCATGCCGTTTAGGAAATTAAAGAATATATTGAATGAACGCTTGAATATATTGAATGAAACTTGAATATATGGAATGAACGTTTGAATATATGGAATGAAACTTGAATATATTGAATGAAACCTGAATATATTGAATGAAACTTGAATATATGGAATGAACGTTTGAATATATGGAATGAAACTTGAATATATTGAATGAAACCTGAATATATTGAATGAAACTTGAATATATGGAATGAACGTTTGAATATATGGAATGAAACTTGAATATATTGAATGAAACCTGAATATATTGAATGAAACTTGAATATATGGAATGAATGTTTGAATATATGGAATGAATGTTTGAATATATGGAATGAATGTTTGAATATATGGAATGAAACTTGAAAACTGACGTCATGGCGGCACTGGCGCCATCTTTTGTTTTCGATGTCAGTTGGCAGTACGGTGGCCGAGAGGTGCAAGCCAAATTTACAAACTGTAAAACACTTTTACAAAGTTTGAGACAAATTTACATTTTGGAAACCATTTTTACATATCATAAAACAACATTACAAGTTCTGAAACAAATTTACATTTCAGAAAACAATTTAACAAGTCGTGAAACACTTTTACAAACTCCGAGACACTTTTACAAATCCCAAAACATATTTACAAGCGAAATTTAACCGGAAAGGGAATGTCCTAACTGTGGGGTTTAACCGGAAGTGATGACGAGAAGCGGCCAGTACGTGAAGTATTGATGGTGTTTATGGTGAAGCACAATGGACAGCGAGCGAGTGATGTTTTGCCCGTTTTGTGGGGAACATATGAGCCGATTAACGCGATTTTGTTTTTCGTGTGGTCGGTCTTTAGAGTTTTTAAACGGTACAGACCAGACCGACAGACCGGATATGCTGCAGCAGTGTATAAGATATTTTAATGAGGGACACTCGTACGCCGTAATCGTGGACATGATGTCATGTTTACACGGTGTTCACATCAGCTTGAGGTCTCTGAAAAGCAAACTGAATGAAGCCGGTTTATATCGCAGAAGTGTTTCGCGACTTGTTAAACTGTTTTCTGAAATGCAAATTTGTTTCAGAACTTGTAATTTTGTTTTATGATATGTAAAAATGGTTTCCAAAATGTAAATTTGTCTCAAACTTTGTAAAAGTGTTTTACAGTTTGTAAATTTGGTTTGCACCTCTCGGCCACCGTACTACCAACTGACATCGAAAACAAAAGATGGCGCCAGTGCCGCCATGACGTCAGTTTTCAAGTTTCATTCCATATATTCAAACATTCATTCCATATATTCAAACATTCATTCCATATATTCAAACATTCATTCCATATATTCAAACATTCATTCCATATATTCAAACGTTCATTCCATATATTCAAGTTTCATTCAATATATTCAGGTTTCATTCAATATATTCAAGTTTCATTCAATATATTCAAACGTTCATTCCATATATTCAAACGTTCATTCCATATATTCAAGTTTCATTCAATATATTCAGGTTTCATTCAATATATTCAAGTTTCATTCCATATATTCAAACGTTCATTCCATATATTCAAGTTTCATTCAATATATTCAGGTTTCATTCAATATATTCAAGTTTCATTCAATATATTCAAGTTTCATTCCATATATTCAAACGTTCATTCCATATATTCAAGTTTCATTCAATATATTCAGGTTTCATTCAATATATTCAAGTTTCATTCCATATATTCAAACATTCATTCCATATATTCAAACGTTCATTCCATATATTCAAGTTTCATTCAATATATTCAAGTTTCATTCCATATATTCAAACGTTCATTCCATATATTCAAGTTTCATTCAATATATTCAAGCGTTCATTCAATATATTCTTTAATTTCCTAAACGGCATGCCATAATATATATATATATATATATATATATATATATATATATATATATATATATATATAAAAAAAAAAAATGTGTTCCTCACCTTCCACGGTGGTTGGTCTCTCTCACCCTCATCCAGCTCGGGCCCTCTACCAGAGGCCTGGGAGCTTGAGAGTTCTGCGCAGTATCTTTGCTGTTCCTAGCACTGCACTTTTCTGGACTGAGATGTCTGATGTTTTTCCGGGTATCTGCTTGAGCCACTCCTCCAGTTTGGGGGTTACAGCCCCGAGTGTTCCGATCACCACGGGCACCACTGATGCCTTCACCTTCCAGGCCTTCTCCAGCTCTTCCTTGAGCCCCTGGTATTTCTCTAGTTTCTCGTGTTCCTTTTTCCTGATATTACCATCGCTTGGTATTGCAATGTCCACCACCACGGCTCTGTTCTGTTGCTTATCCACCACCACTATGTCTGGTTGGTTCGCCATCACCATTCTGTCAGTCTGTATCTGGAAGTCCCACAGGACCTTGGCACGCTCATTCTCCACAACCTTTGGGGGAGTTCCCCACCTTGACCTTGGGGTCTCCAGCCCGTACTCTGCACAGATGTTTCTGTACACTATGCCCGCCACTTGGTTGTGTCGCTCCATGTATGCTTTCCCTGCCAGCATCTTACACCCTGCAGTTATGTGCTGGACTGTCTCAGGAGCCTCTTTGCACAACCTACACCTTGGGTCTTGTCTGGTGTGGTAGATCTGGGCCTCTATTGCTCGGGTGCTCAAGGCCTGCTCCTGTGCAGCCAGGATGAGGGCCTCTGTGCTGTCCTTCAGACCTGCCCTCTCCAGCCATTGGTAGGATTTCTTGATATCAGCCACTTCAGTTATGTTTCGGTGGTATGCCCCATGTAGGGGCTTGTCCTGCCATGATGGTCCCTCCAGCACCTCTTCCTCTGACCTCCACTGTCTGAGGCATTCCCTGAGCACATCATCTGTTTGGGCCTTATCCTTGATGTACTTATGGATTTTGACTGTTTCATCCTGGACAGTGGTTCCCACACTCACTAGTCCTCGGCCTCCTTCCTTCCGGCTCGCATACAGTCTCAGGGTGCTGGATTTGGGATGGAACCCTCCATGCATGGTCAGGAGTTTTCGTGTCTTAACGTCTGTGGTCTGTATCTCCTCCTTTGGCCAGCTTATGATTCCTGCTGGGTATCTGATCACTGGCAGGGCATAGCTGTTTATTGCCTGTGCCTTATTCTTGCCATTGAGCTGGCTTCTTAGGACTTGCCTTACTCGTTGCAGGTATTTGGCCGTAGCCGCTTTCCTTGTTGCCTCTTCAAGGTTGCCATTTGCTTGTGGGATACCAAGGTAC
Organism: Taenioides sp. WSHXM2023; assembly: GCA_029959045.1. Lineage (NCBI taxonomy): Eukaryota > Metazoa > Chordata > Actinopteri > Gobiiformes > Gobiidae > Taenioides > Taenioides sp. WSHXM2023. Next base: position 11,020,226 of record CM057085.1, read on the forward strand.
TTGTAACTGTCCTCAATGTCTGCTATTGTTCCCTCTGGGAGTGAGACCCCCTCTGTGTGGACTACCTTCCCTCTCTTTGTCACCATCCTACTACATTTCTCGAGCCCGAATGACATTCCAATGTCTGTGCTGTAGATCCTGGTGGTGTGGATCAGTGAGTCGATGTCCCGCTCACTCTTAGCGTACAGCTTGATGTCATCCATGTAGAGGAGGTGGCTGATGGTGGCCCCGTTTCTGAGTCGGTATCCATAGCCAGTGCGGTCAATGATTTGGCTGAGGGGGTTCAGACCTATGCAGTGAAATGGGCGAGATGCGATATATATATATATATATATATATATATATATATATATATATATATATATATATATATATATATATATATATATATATATATATATATATATATATATATATATATATTATATATATGTAGCAGTAGTTTTCAAACTAACCGCTACCTTTTACCTTTCGTTCAGTAGAGACAATTCCAGGGCTGAAATGATTCAAATGATTCTAGTGAAGGTGTACGGAGTTTAAAGTTTTAAAGAAGAACTCAGCCTAATATGCAGTGCTTGTGTGTTAAACTTGTGCAAATGAAACAAAACACAACTCCAGGTATGTTTGCGATGAGGAAACATCATTATACCTTGGATAGTAGTGTAATATGAGTCCTTTAAGATAAAGTTACACATACTTTTAGCCTGCTCAGCATATATAAAAGTGATCAGAGAGCTTAAATGATCATAGTGTTGCTAATTGATAACATGCATAGCTTCATTGAGAGTAATAATCCTAAATGGGATGTAGACCCCAGCACTGGCCCGTGTGTGTGCACTGGAGCAGGGAGCATTAGGGACAGTTATTCCTCATTAAGTGCATGTCCCATTGATTCGTCCAATGGTGCGGTAAATGGAACAGACTTGAGTCATTGACATACAGGCAACAATCTCTGAGGACAGGCATCAAACACAACACAGGCATTTCATAATGATCATTTCATATGGAAAAAGTAGGGCAGGGTATGTTGTTGTTATTGCATCGTGTAATACTGCATCTTGGTCTACTGTATATCGACTATTTATTGGGTTAAAAGAACCAAAACTTAAGTCAGGAAGGAAACCATGCCACAGCACCCTGCCACAATCATTTGAGATTTGAATGGAAAGTGTTTTGTAAATTAAAGGTCCTGTAATACACAAAAGGGATTTTTGTGAGCTTTAAGCCATGTCATGTTGTTACCTCATCAAAAACATACATGGAGTTGTGTTTTGTTTCATTCACACATGTTTGAGTAAACCTGCATTGTTACTTTGTTTACATCCCCAAAGCTTAAAATGCTCTGTAATTTTTTGTGGGATATAGTTTTCAAGTTAGCTACCTTTTACCTTTAGTTCATTAGAGACTGGCAATTCCAGGGAAGCTTTATGGAGTTTAAAAACACAGTGGAGCACTTCCTGTATTACCACATGAGATCACAAGGTGGACCAGAGAATTTTCAGGGTTTGTGTGTTAAACATGTGAATGAAACAAAACAAGATAAATGGATTAGAAAATAGCATAATATGAGCCCTTTAAAAGTATTACAAATATGATCAACACACTGATGAAGGGGTTTGATTTAGTGAGCAGGTGGTGTTGGTCATATTTAATGCACTGAACCGATCTCCATGTTTAGAAATTCCACGATTGTGGCACTATAAGTAAGAATAAACTAGTTGTGGTTTATCATAAGCTTTTTCTTCACTCCTCTCTGCCTCAACCGCACATTTTAATACGTCTTTATATAATGCATTAGGTTCTTTACGCGAGTGCCGAGCATCGATAAACATAAAACAGCTGTCGCTAACATGCACTAGCTTTTTGTTTTTGCAAAGTATGTCGGCTCATATACGCTGCCATCACTGAAAACAACAGCAACTTATCAAAAGATGAAGTTAGTGTTTGGTGAGAAATTATTCTTTTCTGTTTGTATCAATATATAAACATGACGTGTATGAACTCACAAACACAGAGAAAAGGTCTATTCATTCAGGCTTGAGACAGATAAAGAGAATATTGATTTGTGAATTCTTCATGCTTTACTTTAGGCCAAACATATTTGCACTGTGCAGCACTTTGGAAGCACTTTCTTCTTTATGAAATGTTCTAAAGTGGAGTCCAGCGTTTGAGACGTATGAAAACTCTCCTTTGAATCACACAGTCCCCAGGCCCCACAGACTCGTGAGGCTAAAAGGCCACAGATGGACTTTAAATGAACGCTCTTCACTTCAGTCCAATCATGTCCTCTTCCTCTGCTCTGCCTGCTCCACAGAGCTGCAGCTGACACATGGGGCTGGGCTCATCACATGGAATGATTCTTATGAGGATCACAAAGCACAGTCAATGATGTCCTCCTACATAGTTACATGGTCTTTGGTGTACAGCCCTCCTGCATGTTTCACTCAATAATATAGAATTATATAGCTTTGGGTTTGTGCTTTCTGTTATGGGTGACATTTTTCGGAGTTTTCACTATTCAAAATACAGGATATTTGGTCTTAAATTGTTTATTGCTATGGTAACTGTCCTTTTTAATCATTCTGAAAGCCATGAATAAGATGCAGAGAAAAGAATAAATAGACACAGCACAACCCAAACTAATCCCAGTGCCTTAACCTGCACATACACATTTTTTCTCAGTATACGGACAGGCCATGCTTCATGAAAGCTCAGAGCCTCCAGAATTCACTCCCTGAGCAGCAGAGGCTGCACTAGCACTGATTCATGATTGGCTGCACGTGCTGGGGTTTAGGGAGTGACCATTCAGATCAGAGTGAGGCGTTTTAGGTTTAAACCAACAGGATTGCAGCGCTGAAACTGGCAACAGAAATTAGTGACTCATTTGAGGCTCATTCTGCTTTCATCTTGAGAACCAATACATCAAATTATAACATAAAAAATGAGACATCATGTCCAGTGTTTTTGTAATTAAGAATAAATCAGCACTAGAATTAGTAAAGGCTATATTTGATTTGCACATGTTTATCTTGTATCTGGGGACAGAGATAGATCAAGTTTATGAAATTATAAAATTAAAATCGTACATAGAGTCCCTTTAAACCTTGGAGCAGACAGGGACTTGATGACTTCTGAGCTTCAGCCAATGGGAGCTGGGTTATACTTTTATTGACATTGATTGGCGCATTACACTGTGCATAGTTCCAGTGTTATTACATTAACTGTTGGGCCATAATGATATTAGGAGAGTGAGAGAGGAGATGGGGGAGTGTTATAGTCTCACAGCAGCAGCCCACATCGCAGTCTGCTCTCTTGTTCACTGGTTTAATCTGGCTCAGCTCCAGGAAGATACAAGGTGGAAAGAAGTTTGCAGAGTTCACTGACAAATGGACTTATCTCTCAGAAGGCGGAGGTGCAGTTTCCGTGTGATTTATACTGTATTGCTGTCGAGGATGGCAGTGACAATCTATACAGTCTGGAGCTTCTTTTACTCCTTTGTTTCCGATGGTACACAGAAGTCACGCCTTTGTGTTGTTGCAGAGTAAAAGATGTGCTGAAAGTAGGGCGGCTTTTCGTTACATGTTCAAACTCAGACAACTCTATTCGCTCATATATATATATTTTTTTTTCACTAAATTGCGATTTGTTGGGGGTTATAAAATATTACTGCAAACAACAAAATAACCTGTCTATTTGGGTAAAAAAAAATCAATTACTCTGAAGTTTAAACCTTTAAAAAAAACTGAAAAAATCTAAAATGCATGGACTTACTGCATTATTTTGGAAGTTCATATTTTAGCCTTAGCCTTTTTTTATTATTCGACTAGTCAATAATTATTTAAACTGAAGATTATTTTTCATTAAAAATTACAAAATATTTTGATTTAATAACCGCAATGTCTTCTAGGAAATAGTATGTCTTACAATCTGTTTATACTCCCAAATACAAATTAAATTATTCTATTTTCTGATAAAAGTTATAATCTCATCAAAAATATACTTGAGTTATGTTTTGTTTAATTCACACATATACTCTGCATATTTAGGCGTTGTTCATCTCTCAAACACGCCTTGTGATGTCATATGGTAATGCAGGAAGTGCTCCACTGTGTTTTTAAACACCACACACCTTCCCTAGAATCATTTGGATCATTTCAGCCCTGGAATTGCCATTCTCTACTGAACTAAAGGTAAAAGGAGCTGTTAACTTGAAAACTACCACTTCATGACATCACAAGGTGGAACAGCGCATTTTGAGCTTTGGAGATGTAGACAGACTAATAATGCAGGATTACTCAAACATGTAAATGACACAAAACACAACTCCAGGTATGTTTTTAAGGAGGTAAAAGCATTCTAACATGGCTTAAAGCTCACAAGAGATAATTTTGCATAATACAGGACCTTTAGCGATCAAAATAGTCTACATTATTTCAGTAGTCATTTAGTTACAATCTGCCCTAGTTTCAATTTTAAAACACAATTTGCAAATACACTCATAAAACTCATCAGAAAAATTACAATTAAAATTCCAAACTGTGCAGCCATAACCTAAAGTTTAGTTGTGACCTCTGAAGATAGCGATGACGGGGAAGCAAATATCCCATGGGAGAAGTAGCTGTGCGCCCTCCATGCCTCATTGGCCTATGACCTGTTTTATGCACAAGTCTCTGGGAGTGGGGCGCACATTTTGCCTCGTCAGGAGCTGTAAAAGCACTGTTCCTTATACCAGAACTCTGCTGCTCTCGAGGTTAATTGACCCCAGGAAGTCCAAAGCACCACAGTCAGGGGCCTATACTCGGTGAGCCTCGAGCTTTAGCTTCACTGTTGGGGTCCGGACCTTTCGTGTTCCAATACAAAATGTTCACTTTTTTTCTTTGAGGTTTTTTCTTCGCCGTTTTTGTTCACATTTTAATTGAATTGAAATAGAGTGGTTTTTCAAGGTCTAAAGCCATTCCTCTGTCAGTGAAAGCATGTGGTTTGGTGCAGAGTTCGGACTTTAGAGGATTATGTTGGACTATTGATACTTTGTCATCAACGTTCCTTCATGGTGTGATGCCAACTGAAGGCACTGCTCAGACAGCGTGTGTTGGTGTGTGCATTGCGACACCATGAAAACTGATGAGACATAAACATACATGTAGAACACCCCCAGCATGATGTCACTACAAAGTATCAAGATGTCTTTTATTTTCTTATCCAAAGTGGGATATAGTCATAGACTGTATAAAGAAGTGGACTAAGGGAGTGTGGTGTCACCCATAGTGTTTGGCTCCAGCCAAATGAAGCTCACTGAGGCTTGCAGGTATAGGAGCAAATTTGGAGTTGAGTTCCATATTAAAAATAGGAATTTATTAATGGACAAAATGGCGAAATAAAAACACCATGTAGAGTGCGTTAATACAGATATTTTAAGACCAAAATGACGATGCTCACTACAGCAGTTTCAGAAAGAGGAAACAAGAGTCGATGGAGCTGGAAGCGCTCCCATGAACACTTCCAATATGGAACACGGCGGCTAGCGGGTTATACGTCCATTTATATATATATATACCTTCAATGGGATATAGTGCTTTTCTTTGTATAATGGTATGACATATCAAGTCCTCTATTGGGAAACTGTGAGTGGAGGTAATGACATATTGAACATAGATATATGAAATCAAAGTACACAAAGATCAACTGAACTGACAGATCTGCTGCAGGGTTGGTATTCCCACTGAGCATAAAACATGGAGAAGGATCTACACTTCTGGACACATCCTCACATGCAAAGCCATGGTTTCCTCTTTAGCAGTCAGAGAATGTGAAAAAAAGCTGTGATAATTACCCATGGTGCACTCTGATGGCACATTAGCATAGTCATCATCAGCCATTCATGGAGGACACACAAAGGATTCTAATGAGGCAACAAAGAAACCAGAAGCATTTTGGATGACATTGAAAAAGTTGCACAAAGAATGTCAGCAAACAGTGGTGAAGATTTGTACACAGCACGCTTCAAGTGCCTGACAGGTTAGACTTGACTTAAGACCTGATTAATATGTGTAAAGCTCTAGCCACTCTACTCATTATCACTCTGGAATAGCTCCAGTTCTTTTAGCTGAGTTTGAGACAATCACAGCAGACAACTGACATGCTAATGCTTTGGCTAAATGTGTAGCATCATACAGGTGAAAAAATGCACAAGCACTTTTTACAGTGATTTATTTGTTTATTTGTAGATTTATTTTGAAAGTGTGCGTGCGTGTGCGCATGTGTGTTTGTGTATTTTGCAGACTATGAGAGGAGCAATGGAGTAGGAAGAGCTTAGAGAGGAGCCTATGTCTCACAGGGAGAAGAGCCAGATGAACTGGACGAGAGGCTGGGGGCTACTGTATCTGCCTGGGCACCTGGACAGTGACCGTGTGAAGCCAGAGTGAGAGGGGCAAAATGACACACGGGTGGGGATAGGTGTGTAAATACTGCTTTATTTTAGTTTTTTTGTACTTTTAGCATTTGGCCCAATTGTTTTATCATATTTATTATTTCATGTTAATGTTTTATTGATTGTTGTTGTTTTATTTGGTTTGATCTGACTCATTGACACTGCTCCCGTGTTTTAGAACCCTTTAGCCTTTTAACAGCAGAGTTCCCATAGCCTTTAAAAAAAATAATAATAAAAAATACGTGGTGTGAACTTACACAGATGATCCAAGAGCTATTCATGTAAGATGATTAAGATGAATTCCACAGCACAAGTTTCAATTAGACTATTCATTTTTCTAAATGAGAAACCATACCTGCCATGTCACCTTGATCTGGTTAGCAGCCGTCTGCATGAGAGACCACTGGGAAAACCAAGTGTAGCAAGGCTTTAATATTTAACCACAGGTACAACCCAACCCCAATGTAACAATAATAAAAGAACACGCATAGATGAAAAACTGTCCTGTGCACTTAAAGCCAAAATGCCCTTGGATTTGGAGAGAGCTGTGCCTGTGTGGGCTGAACAGAGTTCTAACAAAGTGGGTGTTGCAACAGTCTCAGTATGTGGCAACAGCAGGAGCTGTCAGAAGCACCTGCACCTCCTGTGGCTCTACACTCTTCATTGTAAGGTACACACAACTCTGCAGTACTATTAATACATACTATACAACTAGAACAGAAGTCTCTTTGTAATAAAATGCATAATTAAAATAATAGACTGAATATTTTTATTAATCCTATATAATTAACCTTAACTCTACATGAGTAATTTGATTGATGCAGTAATGCCATTAAAAGACTAACAGAACTGAACGAAATCAGTGACGAGGTTAGGAAAAGGACATGGACAGGGCTAGAAGGAGAAAATGAACATTATTAGGGAGGGCACCTGAGTGAAAACAAGTGAGAGGAAGAAAAACAACACAAAGAAGAACAGTGGAGAAAGAAAGAACCGACACAACGGCACAGCTGGGCAACGGCAAAAGCATCAGCAGCAACAGAGAGGACTGGAACACAAGTGTGACGGCCTTATCCAACTTCTGGTGTGGAGAGACACACGAATTTTGTAATGGAAAATTAATAGTGTAATTGTACATGTAAAGTGTAAAGTGAATACGACTGAGCACCACATACACAGGGGCTCAGATTATTACCAGATATGTTGCTAGTTTCCCACATAATTGTTGAGCAATTCTGTGTTTAAAAAAAAAAAATCTGTGTAAAAATCTCATTAATCCAAACAGTACTCAGAAATAAGAAATGTGAGGGGAATCCTTTAAGGTATAAGTCAGTTTAAATAAGTTCAATAACTCCATTTTACATAGATCTACACTACCACTCAAAAGTTGCACACAATTTTTCATTCATGTTTCTTCTTTATTGTATTTTACATTGAAAATTCTCACCGAACACCGACATCAAAACTATGAAATGGCACATATGCAATGTACTAAGCGAAAAATAAAAAAATAGCCACCCTTTGCTCTGAACCCTGCTTTGCACTTTTGGCATTTCTTAACCCTGACAAGGCACAGAGCTGTGAAGTGAAAACCATTTCATGTGAATTCATAAAGAAGCTCACTGAGGGAAGGCCAAGGGTTTGCAATGAATTTGAAGTAAAAATATATTTAAGAAAGTTATTTTACTTTTTGCTTTGCTACATAATTCCATACATCTTGCTTAATATATTTGAAATATGTAGGTATTTAAATGTAGAAAGTAGTAAACGTAATGAAAAAATGCATTGAAAAAGAAGGTGTGTCCATACAAAACACTTGTACATAGAAACAACAAGACAGGGAAAAAAAAAAAAAAATGAAAAGACTGCACTTTTGTTTAAAGGAGTGTGTGATTTCCCCTTTCTGCCTCAGTCTAGCTGTGTGCAGGGCTCAGGTGTGCTCTTTATCTCTGGAGGCAATTCTCACTCTGCTTTTCATAAAAGCATCAACACAAAAGCCTGGGCCATTTCATCTACTCTGAGCAGCACTGAAAATAAAACTAGTAAATTAGTTTAATATACATTAGCAGTAGGATACAAGAGGGCTGCAACTAACCAATATTTTAGTAATTGACTAGTTAGTAAGATCTCCTGGTACAAGATCTCATGAGACAAAACTGCCACAAGATCGTGCACACAAGAGAAAAATGATCTCGTGAGATTTTTTTTCCCTGTGTTTACATTTGGATTGGGCAAAAAAGGGTGACGTGTTGGCGAGTCTCTTACAGTTCCAAAAACTAGAATGGAAACAAAACGATGAAATGAAATAAATGACAAAATTGTGAGGCAAAAATTGGAAACTGAAACATGAAATGTACATTAGGAATTATTTTAAAATCTCATCTTGTCTCGTTCTTGTGGACCCAATCTCGTATCTCGTCTTGTCTCGTCGAAACTTTGTCTCGTCCCATCCCTACTACTTAGTGATTCTATTTTCGATGAGTCATCTATTAAAACTATTATTTGTATTGTACAGTGAGCTTTTTTTTTTAATAGGCCTCCATTTTTAACCAAATTGAGACTGAAGCTTTCTAGATTGAGAATATGTTCAAATCTGTGAACATCTAACATTGTTTATTCTTTTTTGATGTTTTGATTTAATAATGCTGCCATCTTATTCCTAAAAGCTTTTTGGGCATGTGTTTGAGAATCTATATATCGTAGCAATTATCAAAATGCAATTATGATTATTTTATTGGCTGCACAGCAAAAGCCATGGACACGGGCCAAACCAAGCTGCTCATGCCATTACAACATGACTTAAAGGTCCTGTTTTACACAAACTGACTCTTGTGAGCTTTTAGCCATGTTATAATGATGTTACCTCAACAAAAACAAACCTGTAGCTGTGTTTTGTTTCATTCACACGTGTCTGTCTACCTCTCCAAAGCTCAAAATGCTCTGTTCCACCTTGTGATGTCATCTAGTGGTAGTTTGCAGCTAGCTAAGTTAACAGCTACCTTTTACCTTTAGTTCAAGATTCAGAGATAGTCAATTCCAGGACATCCAAATGATTCTAGTGAAGCTGCATGGAGTTTAAAAACACAGTGGAGCACTTCCTGTATTATCACATGACATCACAAGGTGGAACAGTGTTTTCCATTTGAGGGAAGAATTCAGTCTAAAGATGCAGGATTTGTGTGTTAAAACACCTGAATGAAACAAAATACATCAGGTCTGTTTGTGCTGACGAAACAACATTACATTAGCGTAACTAAGCGTAATATGGGCCCTTTAAAAATTCAAAGGTTTTCTTTCCTAAAATATCTTGAAGCCATCACAGGTCAAAGGGTCTGTCCCATGTATTTTTATTTCCATCTAAGCAGCAGTATTTTTATCTTTAATGTCACAGTGTGCGATAACAAAAAGAAAGATGAATGATTCTTTGCTGTGGGAGAGATACAAGGCTCTACTGATCTATCATTACTGAGGCTTCTGCTTCACTGACAGAAGCTCTATGCGGAAACACAGACAATGAGGTACAGGACTTGAACAAGAAAAAATAAAAAATAAAAATAAATAAATAAATAAATAAATAAATATATATATATATATATATATATATATATATATATATATATATATATATATATATATATATATATATATATATATATAATGTAACAAGTAACATATGATTATGTTATAGTCAAATGTATTATGCAAAACTGTTTTTTTAGCTTTCTTATAATGTTCCCTTATCGAAAACATGCCTACAGAGATTTTCAATGCATGTCTGAGTAATTTAGCGATCTCTCCTGGGCCATATTTGATTCTTCCTTATGGTTACCTGTAAGATTCTGTGCAATGCTCTGCTCACAAGCCAACGTCACCCATGCTCCCACATGACAATTCTCCATAAATATTACAAAACATGATACAAAACTGTGCACAGCATTTTGATAAACCTGATGTGATGTGCAGTAGTTTCATTAGTGGGATGCACACTGTGTTGTGCTAGCGCTCTGAAAGGGGAGTGAGTTAACATGGGGAGCAAAAGGAAGGGGGACTCGTTTGAATATAGCATTTTCAAAACAATAAAACACAGTGATCTAAATATGTAATGTGTTAACAATTAATACCATAGGAGTGTATTGCCCTCCTTTAGTCTTAAAGGCGCACTGCGCAACTTTTCTGGAGGAGGGTCTGTCAGTTGCTTGTCATCATGGAGATGTTATTGCTTTACCTGGAATAGTATGACATTAAACACATCTATCTAGCATTTATCCATTACGGGCGTTTCTATTGCTCAAAAATAATAATTCTCTCTGTGAATAGGGTTTCCTCTCCACAGATCTGACCTGTAATGTAGACTATAGTTGTCCCTGTTGAGATAAATAGGTTTAATCTATACCATGGAAAATTCTAGACAAAGCAGGTGACAAACCCTCCACCAGAAAAGTTGTGCAATGCACCTAAAAAAAAAAAAAAAGCACAACAAAAGAGTGAGCCTTGAGGAACAGTTCAAACTCGTCTTTTGTCCCTAAAGACCATAGACCATTTGGGGGCTTCATGTTTATCATCCCACAAAGGTCCACATACTGCGCCGTCTTAAAATTTAATGCTAACCCAACTACACAGCACTTCCTTATCAATTATTCACTCCATTCTAATCATGCGTCTGCCTGGTGATAGGAATATTTAAAAATGTAACATGCAGATGAATCACGCTCCCATACAGTAAGTGGGTTAAAGCGGCACAATGCACAATGCAATGACTAATTTAAGACAAGCAAATCGACAGATGGTTGTTACGGCGACTGCTGTTGATGCTTAATGACGTTTTATCCATAATTTACTACTGACATTGTAATGAAGGCCTCAGACAGACTGGAGGTGTTACATATGATTTGTAAAGCATGGATTTCAAACATTTCACAGTAAGGCCCAATCTCAATTCTCCCCCTACCCCTCTGTTGTGCACATTCACGAGAGACAGAGGGGTATCCCAATACTCTTTTCTGTAAGTGCGAGGGTTAAGGGGAAGGGCTGTTCACCCCTCTTAGCAGAGCTTTTGCAGATGCACCCTTTGCGCAAAGGGGATAGGCGTGGCTTAATGCAAGACGCAGCAGAAAGCAACATGGCGCCAAAGGACTCGCACAAATGTAAGCATTTTGCACTCAAGAACCTCATAAAAAGTTGTATAAAACTGTAGTAACTTTTGAAAAGTTGTAGGTATACTCATGGCGGCAGCATTTACGCTTTCTGACATATACGGCTTATCGTAACATGCCCGGTTAGAACTATACGCTTGTTACGGTAGAATGTGTAAAGTATTACGAACATGCATGGCCTAAAAGAACTATATACGCATATATGTTAGACTAGAATGTGTAAAATATATCGCTGTATCTGTATATGTTTTCATTTCGCCTCGTAACTCGTCTCATGCGCTTTTAGAACTATACACATGTTACGTAGAATGTGTAAAGTATTACGAACATGCATGGCCTAAAATATTATTGTTTCGTTTCGCCTTGTAAATTATCCCTTTTTATATTAAAAATGACATGTTATTAATCACATTTGTATTTTGTTTAGAAATTTCTTGTAGGAGGCTGGACTTGTTGGAGTTGTGTCAGCCCAACAAGCTTCAAAAAAGTGGGAGAATTTGAAAATAAAATATAAGGTATATTACATTCTATAATATTTGTAGGTACCAGAACAACTATATATGTTTATGACTATGTATTCTATGTATACTGAATCTCATATTTGTGAGTAACATTGTTATTTCATTGTCTGATTTGTTCAGTCTGCAGATAAAACTGTACATTAAAGTTCTTAGTACAGCTTGCAGATTGTTCACTTGTGCAGTAACAAACTTGTGCAGTCGCACTCACAAAGTATCATTGTAGGCCACCTGCAGTCTTTGCAAACTGGCTTTTTTGTAATTAATCCAGAGGCGGGCTGTGTGCAATGATGTACAATAAGAGTATTTGCCTGAGCACAGAGGATCCTACATTGTTTATACGTATCATCATCATCTGCCATGTCCGCAGTGATGACATGCCCAAGATATTTAATTTTGTACCAGTTAACATTCGACAGGCAAAAGTCAGGATATCTCATGTGCTTGTCTTCTCTGGTCCTACAGATCATGTCCATACTTTTGGTTGCATTATACTTTATATTGAACAGATGTTGAGTAGCTGCTGGAGACCAGCGGTGCTCGGACTAAAAACGACAAAGTCATCTGCATACATTAAATGATTTCGAGCCACACAACCAGTTTTACATGTTTTAAGCTTTGTTGACAGTTCATCTAAATACAAATTAAATAAAACTGGGGACAGAATCTCCCCCTGTCTGACCCCATTGCTGACCTTAAATTGGGCAGACACATTGTCTGCTGTGCATATTAATACATCAAAATACGCACAATGTATTTGGGTACACCTTTCTGAATCAGATTCATAAATAATTTCAGGTGATTCACCCTATCGAATGTTTTGGATGCATCTAAAAAATACATAAAAACTGATGAGTTCTGCGTCTTATCTTTATCAATAATCTCTTTTAGAGCACACACACACTTGTCTGTGCCCAACAAGGCCTTAAACCCAAACTGGTTTTAAGGGGATTATTTCAATATTTTTTGACACTATGCTGGCCAGAACTATAGGTCTGTAATTGTCAGAATTGCCAACTTTCCCAGTTTTATCTTTAATGACAGGGACTAGCAATAGTAGTTAACACAGAGTCAGGTAAAAATCCATGAACAAGGAAAGCTGTGAGACAGATGGAAAACAATGGTGCTAAACTCACACTTGCAACCTTTAGATGCTCTGCTGAAACACCATCCTGCCCACTGGTCTTATTATTAGACAGTTTGATAATAGCTTTAAGGACTTCATGTGACAGAATTACATCTGCATGATCAACATCATTCAAAATAAGATACAACTCCATCCTCAGACTCGAACCAGAACAAAGAAATCAGTAGGGATATTTGGAGTATGTTAAACGTGCCTTGAACAATCATGCAAAATATGAGTCAGGTGACAGTTCACAGGTTAGGTTCACAGATGGTTAATGGACAAACTAATAACAGCTACTTCTTACTGTAAACAACTACTGTGTGTTAGTCAATGTGCTTAGCTCCTCCCTTCAGACAGATATAAGACAGTAACTTTCAGAACTCTGTCAGAACCACAGACTGTATAAAGACGTGGACTAAGTGACTGCGACGTCACCCATGGCGTTTGGCTCCAGTGAAATGAAGCTCGTTGAGGCTAGCGGTTTTAGGGACAAATTTGGAGCTGAGTTTCATATTTGATATTACAACCGCGAGTATCATAGCAACCAAACAGCCAATCCAGAGTGAAGCTGTTGACACTAACACCATTTTCTGTGTCTACTGCTGGTTTAGCAAGGAGCGAGTGCTTAGCAACGCTGTCACAGTAACAGGAGCAACCTTGGTGAAAGAAGCCATCTGATTTGTCTGATATTAATGTTCATATCTTGATTTAGGGACAAAATAGCGAAATATAAACACCAGGATCATGTAGCGTGGGTTAATACAAACATTTTAAGACCAAAAGGACAAGACAGAAGTAGTTACAGAGAGAGGGGCAACGTTTTTCAATAGAAAGTGAATTGGCGTTGATGGAGCCGGAAGTGTGCCCATGCTCACTTCCTATTTTAAAACAGGTTAGCTGGGTCCATTTATATATACAGTCTATGGTCAGAACTAAAGAAGCTTCTTGGATATATGAGGAAAAACATATTGCTCCATGATATTTAGTGCTACATTCCACATTTGTCCACAGAGTTTCAGTGTCTGTACTCACCCATTGTCCAGCGTGAAGAGGCCTGCCAGGTGTGCACGTCTATCCCTCTCCCAAACGAAGAGATGTCATCTACCCTACTTCTCCTCTCTCCTCCTCCTCTCTCTCTCCTCTCCTGTCCGCAGGTGGTTTGTGTAACTTGGGGGTCTTGTATTGTCTCCAGGGGGTGCCGTGGTGACAGGGCATCCTCGTCTCAGCTGTCTCGGTGTGACAGGGGACGGGACAAACACACTGGGTTTGTGCTGCCTGTGAGAGAAAGAGGCAAACAATCCATCGCTCATGAATAATGCAAATACCAAGAAAAATAGGAAAGGGCTGTTTACGCAATTTACACAGGCTAGTGCAAGTGAACACATTAGGACTTTTGTAGGAGGATATAGGAACACATTGGATTATGTCACAATTTTATTTAAGGACTGGACAAGATAATGTGCCACAACATCTGCCAGTTAATAAAAGCAAAAGGAAAGATGCAAAAGGAGCAAAAGGAAAGGTGCATTTTATCAAGTTAGAGCAGAAAATGTTATTTTCCACCTGCAGTCCCTGTGTTGTTGATGTAACAATATAAAGTACACAGAATATAAAGTATGTTAGACTGAAGACTGCAATATAATAATTTACCATGGAGACAATGCACTGAAAATAATCCAAAAATAAATTCAATCAAATTGTCTGTTTTGTCTTCTCTCGTGGACCCTATATTGCGTCTTGTATTGTCTCATGGAATTTAAGGGTACTTTCACACCGACAGCAGTTGGTGTGCACCAAATGTTCCATTCTAACCAGGTTCGGTTCGTTTTTGTTGGTGTGAAACCATCAATCGCACTTGGAGCCGCACTAAATCAAGACCACCTCTTTTTTTGAGGTCTTGGTCCGCTTGACTCCGCACCAAATGCCAAACTCTGGTGAGAATGTGAACTCGGGTCCAAACCATAGACCAGGGGTCGGCAATTTTTTTTTTCCATGGGGCCACATGAGAAACAAAAAATATTGTGTAGGGCTGGGCCAAAATGTTTAACTCAGTAAATATCATTGTTTTGACAAGCTAGTAAGACTGGTAAGAGTATATGTTATGACTAAGAAATGAAAAAGTGAGGCTCCCTTATAAAAAATGTCATTGAAAAAACACCTCTAAAATAAAAGCCATGCAGCTTTAGTCCATGCATGAGGTAAAATTATAAATAAAATAAAATAAAATAAAATAAAAAATTATAATTATGTTTATTTTGTAATAATTTGGGTGCACCACACTAGGACTTTAGATCCGTGCCCAAACACGGATCGCCCCTAAAGCGCGGTATGGTGGGGTTCGGACACGCACGACTTTACTATATGAGCCGCGTGTGTGTGTGTGTGTGTTACTCATATGAGGAAAACGGCGAATAAAGTCTCTCCAAAACATACGGCGAATCCGCGCTTACCTTTAGGATAGTGGACAGAGACAAAAGTTTTGCCGCCTCATCTCCCGCTGTCCTCACTCTTCCTGTCCTCACTCCTCCTGTCCTCTCTCCTCCTGTCCTCTCTCCTCCTGTCCTCCTTCCTCCTGTCCTTACTCCTCCGCGCTGTTTTTATCTCCATAAACTCACGGAGCAGCGCGTATCACAGCAGGACTCATATCTGTCTCATTATTTAATAGATATTTCTGCCAATGGACTTATTTTCTCCACTAAATCTTTAGCTCTGCTGCGCGACGTGTAAACGAACAGCACCGTGTGATGACGTCATTGGGCCGCGGCCCGGTTCGGTTGCGCAGGTGTGAGTGCGGGACATGGAACCATATGCAATCGTGCTTGAGCACGGCACGGTTCTAAAGTTCTAGTGTGAGTGCACCCTTAGCTTAAACGGGCCGGTCAGAGTCAACCAAAGGGCCGTGTGTGGCCCGGAGCTGTGCAATGCCCAGGTCTGCAGTAGACAGTAGATCCAAACGAACTATTCGAAATGTATCATGGGAGGAGATATAGCCTATCTTGTGGATCTTTGGAACAATCTTCGTCTCATAGTCAGCATGACCACATCCATGAAAATAGCACGTCTCCTCTGCCTGAAATAACGCGCTATACGCCTTCGGCGACTCCAGTGCAATAATAGATTGTTCTCCAGACGCAGCCACGACTCATTTTCGAATTGGATATTTTGCCAACAATGGCCAATACAGAGAATGTAATATACGAAGATCAGAGCAGGTACCAATGTGCAAACGTGTTGATCCATAGTGAGTCAAAATTAGCATTTATTTCTACCGGAATGTAAAGATTGATGAAATGTCAATTGGACAAATTTTGGTTTGTTTGCAGGTGTGAAAGTGGACCACACTGGAGTCTATATGCTACATAATAACAATTTTATTGCCTGGTGTGGACCAAATAATCGAACTAACAGTGTGAAAGCGCCCTAAGTTTCATTCCACATCTATTAACCAGGGAATTAGTTTAGGTGGCTGGAGAAAGCAACTACAGGCCTTGGGTTACATCCTTTACAATCACCCATAAACTTGCTGAGATACTCAGGCTTATCCACACAAACAGGCTGTGGCAGTAGGAAGAAGAAAAAGTAGTAGAAGTTGTAGCAGTGGTGAGAGTGAAATATACGGGTACAGCCATGTATAACTTTTTTTTGTTTGTTTTTTAATAAGTATACTCCACTTAGCAAAAGCATAGTTCTACAGCCAGAGAGAATCAAACCCAGTCTAAAGCTATCCACACTTATTATATTATATATTGAGTACCAAAAGTAATCTTGGGTATTCGTATAAAAATTGTCTTGTACATGCATCTTATCAACAACATGTATTAAATAGACACTTACATTTTAAAGGTCCTGTATTACTCAGAATTGTTTCTTGTGAGCTTTAAGTCATGTTATAATGTTAATATAATATAAAATATACCTGGAGTTGTGTTTTGTTTTATTCACACGTTCGAGTAATCCTTTATTATTAGTCTGTCTACATCTGCTTTTTCCAAGTTAACAGCTGCTTTTTTATCTTTTGTTCAGCAGAGATTGTAAATTCCAGGTCTGAAATAATCCAAATGATTGTAGTGAAGGTGTATGGAGTTTAAAAGCACAGTGGAGCATTTCCTGTATTACCACATAATATCAACTTAGTGTTTTCCATTTGATAGAAGAACTCAGCCTTAATATGCAGGTTGTGTTTGTGTAAATGAAACAAAACACAACTCCAGGTATGTTTGTGATGAGAAAACAACATTATAACAGAGATCAGAAAATAGCTTAATATGGGCCCTTTAATTGCAGGGCTAACACTGACTCAAAGACAAAGTGACTGAGGGTGTTTGCCATAACGAAGTGTCAGTAACCAAAGTTGGTATTGGAAATCAAACCTGCAACCTGGTATTAATGAGCAAAACATCTTCACCAATGAGCTACTTTCACTCCAAGGACAACTCCTCTTGCTTCAGTGTCAGCCCTGTTTCCACTATTCACCTCAACTTCCTCCATAAACATTCAAACAGCGCACTACAATAATTCCAGGCATTTTCTTCCATTAAAAGTTATAAGTACGATATTTCATGCATCAGTGCTTCTGGAAACTGTTTTTATTTGTTTTGCCACCTGAAAAGTAATAAATTAGAGGTATCGATGGAAGGAAATTGCGGCCGAAATAATCTAAAGTGTAGGTTGGAGTTGGTTTTGATGAAATGGGGAAACCCGGTGCAATGCAGAAAGGTGAATGATTAAGAAAGAGAGATAAGAGGAGCTGCACAGGCCTGTGGGAATATGAAACCTCCTCCGGCTATATCCTTCATCCTCTCCTCTCTCTCCCTCTTCCTCCTCTCCCTCCTCTTCCTCGCACACTCCAAAACTTTGGCTTTATTCTGTAAACTTTGGTGCATTGTAGACAGGGCTAAGCAGCAGTGAAGCGAGCAAGAATATCAATGTCCACTCTTCACTAGGCAGGATTAAGTGAGTGTTTTAGATGGAGTGTTATGGAGGAAATGAGATCTCTCTGACAGGGGCAGGGCAGAGGAGACGGGTGCAGAGGGCAACTACTCACACATGGACCATGGTCTATAGAAATAAGTGTAAAAACTGTGAACAAGTATAATGTGTAGTGTTGGTACAGTTGTAGCAGTTAGATTAGTAGTAGAAGTAGTAGTGCTGGTGGTAGTAGTGGTGAGTAATTGTAGTACTAGTAGTAGTAGTAGAACTAGGACTGGGAGTAGTAGGAGTAACTAGTAATAGTAAGTAGTAGTAGTAGTAGTAGTAGTAGTAAGAAGTAGTAGTAATTAATAGTAATAGTAAGTAGTTTTAAGAAAGAAGTAAAAATTAGTAGTAGGTAAGGGTAAATAGTAAATGCTAGGAAAAAGGAGTGAACAGTGAAGTGTGGGTACAGTTTTAGTAATTCAGTTAGGAGTAGTAGTTGAAGTACAGTACTAGTAGCAGTAGCAGTAGCAGTAGTAGTAGTAGTAGTACACTGTATATATAAATGGACATAGCTAACCCACTAGCTGCAGCGTTCCAAACCGCAAGTAAGGATGGGTGCGTTTCTGGCTCCATCAGCTCCAACTCCAATTTACTTTGTGTTGAAAAAATGTCATCCCTCTCTTTGTAAGTGCTGCTGTCAGGCTCCTCATTTTGGTCTTAAAATGTTTGTATTAACCCGCTTGTATGATCCTGGTGTTTTTATTTTGCTATTTTGTCCGTAAATCATTTCCTTTTCCTAATATGGAACTGGCTCCAAATTCCCTCCTATAACTGCTGGCCTCTGTGAGCTTCATTTGACTGGAGCTGAACACTATGGGTGACGTCACACTTCCTTACACCACTTCTTTATACAGTCTATAGTTGTAGGTAATAGTAAATAGTAAGTACTAGTAGTAGAAAATATATAGGGCTATAGCTTTTTACTAAACAAAATAAAAAACTAAGCTTACTTATCTATTTTATTTAATATTTTTATTGAAGTGACAGAAAGGTTAAGTAGTTGGAGTTCTCAAGTATTCAGGTAAGCCAAACTCCACTGTAGGCGCATAGTGCAGTTGTGTCCATTGGCAAGACACTTCACACACCTTGCCTATAGCATGAACTGTGTTGTATGAGTGATTGACGGCAGAGCCTTCTCTTCTGTCAGTGCACCCCAGGGCCACTGCTCAAGAACTAGTTTAGAACCAGTGCGTGTGGAGTGAGTGAATAATGCATCCTAAAGCACTTTGGGTGTGTTGAAAGGAGCTGTATAAAACCAAGGCATTATTTATATTATTTATCCATACAAAAGTGTTTGAGGTGTTCCGAGTTCACAGAGGGGTGAGGTGCGCTTTTATTTTGTCTCCTCATGAAGCATCCTCAGTAGCATTCAAGGTGCACTATGTAACTTTTTGGTTGAGGGTCCGTCACCTGCTTGTTTCTATGGATATGCCATCGCTCTGCCTGAAATGCTCCACAGTATGACATTAAACATATCTACTTTACATTTATTCAATTACAGGTGGTTTTATAGCTCAAAAATACCTAGAAAAACAGGCATTCTGACTGTGTGTGTGAGTTGCCGCTCCACAAATCTGACCTGTAACTTGATCTGGTTTGGTCTCCATGCAGATAGAAAGGTTTAATGCCATACGGTGAAAGATTTCAGACAAAGCAATAACATCTCCATGGAGAAAAGCATTTGGCAGACCTTCCACCAGAAAACTTACAGAATGCACCTTTAACATAGAGACACGTTAAGACAAAAGAAAAGCATGTAAAACTGAACAACATATAATCACTCAGGCTTCACACATCTGCAGTCAGTCCATGTTGTTAATGATGGACTGGGATAGGAAAGGGTTGTTTTTTTTTTATTTTTTATCTGTTATCTTTGCGTAAAAGAACCCTGTATCTTCTCCCACACTGCAAGAGCTCATTCTATGCACATGAGAGGGATATCTGATGATCTTCAGAGCCTGTCTCACAACTGACCGTTCATTACCTGACCAGCCAGAACCACACACTTTCACACGACTTTATAAAGACGAGGGGATCTGGAGCAGTATCCTGTCTCCCTGATTTCAGTGGGGAGTGACTGACGGGCGGAATAACCAATCAGGTTAGTATGTATGCTCTGTTGGCGTCAAAAACAAAAATGGCTGCTTACACATAAAAAAGGAGAAAAAAACAACATAAAGGACTGAAGAACAGCACTGATTTTCTATTCTTAACTATTAACTATCGCAAGGAAAAGAAGTGATATATTTTGTTCTGAACATTATGAGAATTTTAGAGAATTTGTGGTTGGATTGTCTCAAGTTTGGATGGAGTTTTTTCAAGAGGTGGTCCAATTCCAGTCACTTTTTCTGATGTTTCCTAGTTGTAGTCATGTAATAAGGTATAATAGCAGTTACTACGCTTTTATTTCCTAATCCAGTAACATTTGCGCTGTGTATTTATGTATGTACTGATGTATTTTGTAGCTTCTTCATCTTTGTTAAGTGAAGTCATAATAAATTAGCATAAGGAAGAACAGGCTGATGAAGTAGGTCGTCACATACTGTGTTCTGATGACTCACTGAGCTGTAGGAAGTTTGCTCCAAGCACTCTCCCCTTTAATCATCTGCAGTACGTGTGATACATGTTTTAAATAATAGTACTGAGCATAACTCCATCTCTTACAGCACTAATGGCAGTCCACATATCTGCCTTTTTATTTACGATGTGTTTGAGTACATTTGCATTTACGTTATAGAAAATGCAGTGTTTCTCATCTGCTGCCGTAAGCCTAAGACGACACTCCATGCTGTTTTTAATTTATTCCAGCCTCTTGTATGTGCAATTATAAGGATGCAAACACAATTTATTAGCAACTTAACAGACTTTAAATAAACCTGACTATGCGTGATACAGAAAACAGAAACCATAAAAGGACTAACAAATCTGCTCTCAGTATGTTATGACTTCAGAAATGCTATATATAATGTGAACAGTTTTAACATTGCCCAGAGGATCTTGTTGTGAACATTGCCCCATAGTACTACTGTTACTACATATAGTGCTGCTGCTGTTTTTGTTCTACAGTATTTCACCACAACAGAGGATCAGAACAAACGATAACTATTGATCATTATCACTAAGTTGTCCAGTCAGCTAATGCAATCATCCATGTGGGAAATTGTGATGAAGATCGTAGCTCCAGATCTTGTAATGTGTTTCCAGGCGCTGCTCCTGCTCCTGCTAACCTGCCTAATTGAAAGATGGATATGTGGAGCACTCTGAATTGAGTTCTACACATGGATCAATCTGGATCGGCTCTTGCTAAAAGTGCTCAGACAAAGACAAAATGCCCTGACAAATATTCAAATCTGATTGATCAAAGCATCACAACCTTTTTCAAACTTTTGTTGAATCCAAAATGCAGACATCATTCCCATCTGTTGATGCAAATCTGGGATGCAAATGTTGCACAATTTGCATCCCTCCATGTTAACACAAAACCAAAAAAGTCCATATTTTTGCTAAAAGCTGAAGTATGTTCATCAGGATCACAATGTTTGTTTTGGTTTGTTTGGCCTCTTTATCTTTGGTTCTCTCAAATAATTTTGTGGAACATTTCTGACAAAGCATTAACGTCTCCACGGAGGTAAGATGGAAGTTGGTTCTTTTTAAAGACAATACAATAGGCTAGATACGTATATCATCTGTTGTTAATTCCTGTAGGCGTGATCATGATCTGATATACGGCACGTCCCCATCAACACCGGTGACAGGTCTGATGATGGCTTGCAGCTAACAGCCAAAACATGTTGACAAGGTAAATACATCTCCTGCTGTATCGTCTTTAAAAAGAACCCAAGAAGACATAAGACAAAATTTAGACTTTTGGATTTGTGGTCTTTATGGATTGTGTTAAATTCAGATTAAAGTTTAATTTGAGTAACAGAGCTTCAGACAGGGCAGTGTTTACAATAGGGAATACTGATAACATCCGCTGCAAAGTACCTATAGTGATAATGTATTGACTTTCTTTGGGTTCTGTGAGGATACTTGAGCGTTATTTAAAGAAGGCCTCCTGACTGGAGCAGATCCTTTGTTGTTGTGCCCAGTGTGATTAGCTCAGAATAGACCCAGAATCACAAAAGCAGCTTCAGAGCTTCAGAGTAAACTACAAATGGCCCTAAAGCACAGAGGGATATTAACACCACAGGCAACATCTCACCCTCCTCTCATTATTTCTATTTGTGACGTATCCAACTGCAAAGAGCTTAGGATTCACGTATGCCAAACAATTACCATTATACACACTAGGCGGAGTGAGATGAGGCTAAGAGGGGGCATAGGAGAGCTAACAGTAGGAGCTGTCTCTTTAACTGGAGTAGGGAATGAATACAAATGTATGCGTTTTTAAATGATGTTACCATACTGCAATTAGTATTTAAAGATCCTATATTATATAAAGTTGACCCCTGTGAGCTTTAAGCCATGTTATAATATTATTACCTCATCAAAAACATACTTGGAGTTTTGTTTTGATTCATTCACACGTTTGAGTAATCCTGTATTATTAGTCTGTTTACATTTCCAAAGCTCAAAATGCTCTGTTCCACCTTGTAATGTCATGAAGTGGCAGTTTTCAAATGGTTTTACCTTTCACGTTAAATTCAGTAGAGATTGGTAATTCCAGGTCTGAAATAATCCAAATGATTCTAAAAACACAGTGGAGTTTGTGTGCTAAACATGTGTGAATAAAACAAAACACAACTCCAAGTGTGTTTTTAATGAAGATACAACATTATAACACAGATCAGTAAATAGTGTAATATGGGCTCTTTAATGAGTTTAAATTTAATTGTGTGTAATATACTGGAAATACCAACTTTGTCACAGCATTTACAGTTGATGTAGTTTACATATTTCATTAGTATCAATTTGTCTATGGTATGTTGATTCAATTACAATTTAATTAGGTTTAAAGTACAAACAAGGACTATAACTCACAAAATGACATGGGGAATTTGTCTTAAAGGTGCACTATGTAACTTTTCTGGTGGGGGGATTTTTCACCTTCTTGTCTCCATGGAGATGTTATTGTTTTGCCTTGAATATTCTCCACGGATCTGACCTGCAACTTGACCTGGTGGCACCCTCAGCTAACCTCTATTGAGATTGATAAGTTTAATGCTTTACTGTGGAACATCTGAGGCAAAGAATAGCATCTCCATGGAAACAAGTAGGTGGTAGACTCTCGGAAAAACCTGAAAAGTTACATATAGTGCATCTTTAAGACTTCCAAGTTACTAGAGCAGTCCGACCCATTTTTCATTATGATGACAGAGAAGCATATTATCTGAAACCCAATTGTGCAGATATAATAAGGAGACGCTGAATTAGCCACACAAGGATCAACTGAACGTGTGAATTTTATATTAGCGTGCAAATATGCTAGGTGGCCCTGTAGGAAATAAAAAAAGATGTTGTAGATAATAACTGTATAGCAGACACAAGCACAATATGTGTTCTTAAAATGTCCTGTTACACAAAATTGACTCTTGTGAGCTTTAAGTCATGTTATAATGTTGTTACTTCATCAAAAACATACCTGGAGTTGTGTTTTGTTTCATTCACACGTTTGAGTAACCCTCTATTATTAATCTGTCTACATCCCCAAAGCTCAAAATACTCTATTCCAACTTGTGATGTCATAAAGTGGTAGTTTTCATGCTATCTTTTACCTTTAGCTCAGTAGAGATTGACAATTCCAGGTCTGAAATCATCCAAATTATTCTAGTGAAGGTGTGTGGGTTTAAAAACACAGTAGAACACTTCCTGTATTACTTCCTGAGTGTTTTCACTTTGAGAGAACACAGCTTAAATATGCAGGATTTGTGTGTTAAACATGCGTGAATGAAACAACACATCTCCAGGTGTGTTTGTGACGAGGAAACAACATTATAACCCCTTTAACAACTACAGTTCAGTGCCTATATATAGTCAATGTACTTTTATCATTACATAGGAGGTTAAACGGGTGAGAGGAGCTAAAAGGTGGTAAACAGCAGAATCGGAGGCGCAGAAACAAACTCAAAGCTCATTAACAAGAGAAACGCTGTCACCGCTCACACTCCCACACAGGTGATCTCTGTCAGGGGCCCAGTGAAACGCTGCTTATTGCAACCAGATTACATCAAAACTGTTCAACAAAGATTTCAAAGAGGAAACAGACAGCTGGGATCTGACGAGCCCAAACAAGCAAAGATGATGCAGTGACTAAAGACGAGTTTCGATTCAAAAGTAGAGCGCACCTTTTCAAAGTTTGCAAAAGAAAGAAAACACATTGAGATTAAGCGCATTTCTGTCATTGTTTGAGAGATAACACGAAGATTTACAGTGTTATCCAGATGTACTGACCGCAGACTGAACTGCAGTGTTTTAAGTCTATATGTTATGTGCATTTTCATTACACCATGTTATAATGTTGTTACCTCCTCAAAAACATAGCTGGAGTTGTGTTTTGTTTCATTCACACATGTTTGAGTAATCCTTTGTTAGTATGGCATTTAAAAACACAGTAGAACACTTGCTGTATTACCACGTGACATCACAAGGTGGAACAAGTGTTTGAGAGAAAGGATGCAGGATTTGTGTGAATGAAATGAAACACATAACATAACATAAATCAGGAAATATATATATGTATATAATAAAAAATGGGCCCTTTAACATATGATTTCACATTTGCATTATATTAGTTGTTGTAATTTTAATTAATATTTAGAAACAAACCAACGTTTTCTTCACAAATAAGCTTTAGTAAAATAAAGAAGACATAAAAAGCAATAGTGATACTAATTAGTACTACTTAATCATAGAAATGGGCTCAACAACTGTGACTTCGTGTTCAAAACTGTACAAAATTATTCTCTGCTGTTTTCCAAACAAATTACTCAAACATACATGTACGTATCTGATTAAAATTGTTAAAAACACAAGCTGATTATGCGTAATATGTCTCTTTAAAGGCGCACTTTGTAACTTTTCTGCTTTGCCTATGTTCCACTATATAATATATATGTTCAACTTTTCTGTCTTGCATTTATTAAATTGCAGGTGTTTGTTGCTGAATAAAATACCTTTGAAAAACAAATTCTCACTCTGAGTGCCTCTCCACAGATCTGACTTGTAACTTGGCCTGGCGTCGTCACCTGCTCGTCTCTATGGAGATAAGTTTGATGCCATGCTCTGGAACATTTTAAACAAATAATCAACGAATCTTCACGGAGACAAGCAGGTGATGTAACCTCCACCAGAAAAGTTATCTTCTATCTTTTTCTATCTGTTATGATGTTGTTTCCTCATCACAAACACACCGGGCCATACCACTTTGTTTCATTCACACATGTTTAACACACAAATCTTACATATTTAGGCTGAGTTCTTTCATGACATCACAAGGTGGAGCAGAGCATTTTGAGCTTTGAAGATGAAGAGACAGACTAAATATCTGTAAAGGATGACTCAAACATGTGTGAACGAAACAAAACACAACTCCAGGTCTGTTTTTGAGGAGGTAACAAGACTTAAAGCTCCCAAGAGTCAATTTTGCATAATATAGAACCTTTAAGCTATTCTCCAACAGCTCAATATCCAAATGTCAAACCTCTCAGGGACCATATTGCTGTGAGACATAAGCCCTAACCACTGGCACTTCACATCTGCACCTGTTTTATCTCAAGGGATCCTTTCCAAATTGCGCTAAAATGCGGTGTTAATTACCGGCTCAGAAAATGCTCGCTCATAACAAATCCAACTGTGACATTCAGGTTGCTTAAAGAGAGACGGAGGAGCCATCTATCACAGTTAAGATAATGTCCACTCAGACTGTCTCCTCTCTCTGCCAACTCATCTCCTACTAGAACGAAGCAATATTCAAACGGTCTACCTCACAGTACTATTCAAGAGAAATAAGCGATTTCCAAACAGCTTCTCCTGGCCGTATTTTTATAGAACAGTCATCTGAAAGCACACGCTGAAGCCTTGGGGAGGTACATTGAAGGATATGGATTATTTGAGCAACGTTGTGCTGCATAGACAGTGTAGTGCCTCTTTGGCTCGTCTCCAGAGAGCGGTACTCGTCTGGAGCACTCCCCATAGGCTGTCGTCTTCTCCAAGTCTAAAACATATAAGACAAAGACAGTGAACAAATGCAAATGGAGCCCAGCAGTACAGTGCCTGAGGAGACAGAGCAGTCTGCTGTAAGACTGTGAGGATGTGCAAAGGAAATCTGAGCCATCTGTACAAAAAAGTCTACATTATGTTAAAGGGAACATATTACACTGTTTTACACTCTCTGTGTTATAAGGTGGTTTCCTATTCACAAATATACCCTGAGTTGTGTTTAGTTTCATTCACACATGTTTAACACATAAACCATGCATGTTTGAGAGTCCTTTTCTCAAACAGAAAACACTCTATTCCACCTTGTGATGTCTTATGGTAATACAGGAGGTGCTTCACTGCGTTTTAAACTCCATACAACTTCACGACAATCATTTGGATACTTTCAGCCCTGGAAGTGCCAATCTCTACTGAACAAAAGATAGAAGCGAGCTGTTAATTTAAAAACTACCGCTTCATAAGGTGGAGCGTTTGGATCTTTGGAGATGTAGATAGACTAATAATAAAGGGTTACTCAAACATATGGGAATAAAACAAAACACAACTCGAGATCATCATTTGGTATTAAATCAAATTAGTCTCATCTTAGATTAACAGAGTTTAGGCTCCACTCATTGATTCAGCCAAAATATGCAATGTTTTTCAGCCCTCTTTGATATACCTTTTTTTTCTTTCTATTCTCCTCATAAGAAGCCATATTTGTTTTCACACGGACAGACGGACCATTTGTGTCCTTGACTGGCCAATCCACCTGTCAATTATGCCCATCTGAAAACGGCGAGACTCACGTGTTTGTAAAGTATTGAGGAAGTGTGTATTCTGCATCCCAGGAAATCATCTAAGAAGAATTATTAACTAATAAATGAATTGCTTACTGTCTCAAAAATACATGTTTTTAGAGGAGCAGTGACTCTACTCCCTCCCCAATGGCTGCATTCACAGTTTTAGTTTTGTTAAGTCCTGAAGTACACTGGGTTTGATTCTGTTCTAGTCCTGGTTTAGTCCTGGGTTTAGTCCCCATTTTAATGTGAAAGAATGCAGCTTAGACTCTCAAGCTCATATTAACCTGGGAAGAGTAAAAATAAAATAAAAACTGTATGTGCTAGAAAGATGATAATAAAGGTTTGTAGCTCAGAGCCCTGCAGGGAACGGTGAGTGACGCACTGGAGCTGCAGAACATGAGGAAAAATGAAAAGCAATGACATCTTTGCAGAAGTGATGCAATGTTCACACCTCTGTATCTGCATTTCACACTGTATCACAACTTGGAATTGGAGTCTGGGTAAACGATTGTGATTTAAAGAAGCTTTTCCTGGTTTTCTTAATGTAATAAAGTCAAATTAGTTTTGCCCAAGTAGATTAAAAGCAGCTTTTAGAGTCACACACTATCACCTGAGCTATTAGAGCGACAGTAGCTCAGTGTTTGTCCACCGATCTGAAGGTTGGTGGTACAAATCCCGCTCTCGACATTAACATCACTGGTAAAGCGGGCAGATCCACTGACCCACAGGTTGGAGGTGAGATTCCAGCTCGCAGAATGCTGTCGCTGTGTCGTTGGGCAAGACACTGGTGTATGAATGTGTGTGTGAATGGGTGCGCTTTGAAGGCCTTGGTGGTGATGAAGCCAAGCGCTATATAAAAACGTAACCATTTACCAGAAAGACTGAGCTGTGTGCTTCTAATTACACTGTTTTTATAGGCTGTAAAGCAGGAAGTAGTGCTGGTGTGCTGTTAGCATGCTAGTCATAGTTAGTTGTGAATTATTAGGAATCTAGGAATGCGTTAACGAAGTGAGAAATAAGTTTAGACCACAGCAGGCTGTTTAAAATGAGCTAGCTCTGTTATTCATATTTTTAAGACTGTAAATATCTTTGACACTATATTTGTGAACTGCTCTAGACCATTATACTTCCCTAACTGTGAAGAACATTTATCATAAGCACCGTCACAGCCGACTGAATAAAACTTTATGCGATAGTAGCACCGTGACTGCTGGTACACAACACATCTCCTCTGCCGGGCACGCTGTATGCATCACTTTCTTTACATTGCCTGTAAAAGAGCCATTTATAACTGTGAAATTCACTCAATACATTCTCCTGCCCTCCACGGCCTCTCCTCCCTCACTGGAACACATCACAAAATGTCACCCACAAACACTCGCTGAATATGCCTCCGAAACCTGCAATAACCAAACAACTGCTAGTAAAAGTCACACCGCTAACACCTTAGACCTTTTTCACACAATAGAATCATGTGTTGTTGTTGTTTTTTTTCTTCTGGATCTAATACTTCTGTTTGGACAACTGTCTTCAGGTGTAAAAAAGGCTTTGCAGATATGTATAAGGCAACACCAGCAAAGAGGGGACGGTCAAAAGCTAAATGTTTCATTTCACCATAGACTGTATATATAATTGGACATAGCTAACCCGCTAGCCACCACGGTTCAGATAGGAAGTGTTCACGGGTGCGCTTCCGGCTCCAGTTGACTTTACATTTAAAAATTGTCGCTACTCTCTCTGTAACTGATGCTGTGAGCCTCGTCATTTTGGTCTTAAAATGTTTGTATTTACCTGCTCTACATGATCCTGGTGTTTTTATTTTGTTTTATTGTCTGTTAATAAATAGATCGAAACACTAAACAAAACAAAACTCCAGGTATGTTTTGGATAAGGTAAGAGCATGGCTTAAAGCTGAAAAAAGAGCGAAATTTGCATAATAAAAACCTTTAATCAGATAATGTGGGATAAAGTGTTGTTGTTTTTTTATTTTGGTGAGAAATAAGTATGTATTTTGAATGAACTGATATCTTAAATCATATGAAATTAATTAAATTAATTCATTTCAGAATGTAATTTTGAGGACATTTGATCATTTAAAAGATACTGTTGAAGTGTGTGTGTGTGCGTGTGCGTGTGCGTGTGCGCGTGTGTGTGTGTGTGTGTGTGTGTGTGTGTGTGTGTGTTGATGAATGAGCCCTTTTATTGTATTTTATGGATGGACGTGTTGTGTTCCAACTTGGGCTCTGTCTGCAATTTAAGTTCCTAATGGATAAATAAAGTTATTTTTATTTTATTTTTAGATTTAATGACTGTTGTTACGTGACATCACGCCCACATTAGCAATAATTACCAAAAAAGGTTCTTAGAACTCAATAAAAAAAATACAAGATGGATTTAAATAACACATTTTCGAGTGTTCCTGTTTGGATGTTTGACTTTCAGAAAAGGTGAGAGCGACTAACTCAAAAACATTTGGCTAATGCTAGCTAGCCTGCGACTGTAATTTTATGTGTGAGAAACTTGTTTAACAGCACAAATCAGCTCACCTTGTAGCTCCAAATAAGTCACTTCTTTATTATCAGATTGTGATAAAACAAAGCTCAGGTTAAAGTCTAATGAGTAACAGAGCTTCAGACAGAGCAATGCCTCCAGTTAGCTTCACAGCCCCATGATATCAGCAGCAAAGTATAAATTGTATTATTGTTATGGTATTGTACTCAAGTTAACTCACTCTGTGACGGGGTTCTAATCCTATGTAATGACGATGGCGTAGTCAGCAGGATGTTTTTGATTATTTAATCCCAAAAAGAAAAGTTTGAAGAGTGCTATATACAAAACAGTGAAACAAAAAGGTATTTACAACATGTACACAACAGCAGAAATATGCTTCATAAGAACCACAGGGTGTTACCTTCCATGTACAACTCCTGGCCCAGACTGACTGAGGGAGGGAGAGTGGCCCCCTTTTATCCACCAAGGCTCCTCCCCCAAGCCAATTAACACAAAAAAACTGGTTTCCAACACTAAAACCAGAATTAATAGTGATAACAAAAATACAGAAAAATACTTGAAAATAAATCATGCAACATGGCCATGTCTCTGCGCCTGTAGCAGAATCAGGAGGAATAATATAGCTATTTTAGTGCTGCAAGTTATAATTTGTGATGACGTCACTGTGACGTCAGACGCCAATGTCCCGCGCATTATGACGGAAATAGGAAGTGCGAGAGGCGCTCGGTTTGACAGTGCGGCTCGCGAATGGGAGATGGATACTGGTTTGGAGTTTACTGGAAAGCAGGACTATGGACATGGATGGTTCAACAGTGGACTCGTGTGCACCCGAGACGACTGCGGTGGTGAACGGACAGCAAACATAGCGGAGAACGGAGCGGACGGACGGACGGGGAGCGGGAAATGGAGCAGAATGAACGAAACCAGGTAAGTGGCTAGCGCGGGTTTGTTTGGGCGTACTTAAGTTAGCGCGGGCTTTGACGGGGCTACTCCGTCACACCATCCTCCTCCTCCCCAAGGCTGACCAAGCCTTGGCAACCTGGAAAGGTAGTCCGCAACCAAGTTGGACTTTCCTGATCGGTGTCGAACCACAAACTTGAAGGGCTGCAGTGAGAGGTACCAACGGGTCAAGCGGCTGTTGTGATCTCTCATTGAATTGATCCATGTGAGAGCTCGATGGTCCGTCTCCAGATCAAACTCTCTCCCAAGCAGGTAGTACTTGAGGCTCTCTAGCGCCCACTTAATGGCCAGACCTTCTTTCTCGACCACCGAATATCTGGACTCTCTGGGCAGAAGTTTGCGGCTCAGGTACAAAATGGGCTGCTCGGCTCCGGCTTCCCCCTGGGCAAGGACTGCTCCCAAACCCACCTCAGAGGCATCGACCTGCACAAGGAAGCGGCGGCTGAAGTCAGGACTGCGTAGTACTGGAGATGAGCAGAGGAACGTTTTTAGGGTGTTGAAGGCCTTCTCACATTCTTCAGTCCAGGTCACTGGGTTTTTCTGGTGTTTTGTTGTCAAGGCCGTGAGTGGTGCTGCAATGGTGGAAAATTGGGGAACAAACCTCCGATACCATCCAGCCAGGCCCAGGAAGGATCGCACCTCCTTTTTGGTTTGTGGACGAGGGCACTTTTGGATAGCTTCAACCTTATCCATCTGCGGTCGCACCTCTCCTCCTCCTAGCTGGTAGCCCAGGTACCGGGTTTTGTGGCGGGCCCACTCACACTTTGCCACATTCAATGTGAGCCCAGCGGCTTGAATCTTCTTCAGGACTGCTCTCAGGTGGTGGACATGCTG
Source organism: Taenioides sp. WSHXM2023 (assembly GCA_029959045.1). Lineage (NCBI taxonomy): Eukaryota > Metazoa > Chordata > Actinopteri > Gobiiformes > Gobiidae > Taenioides > Taenioides sp. WSHXM2023. Next base: position 11,051,674 of record CM057085.1, read on the forward strand.
TTCCCAAGTGTCGCTGAAGATCACTACATCGTCCAGGTAAGCGGCACTGAACTCTTCACAGTCCTGTAGCACCCTGTCCATGAGTCGCTGAAAGGTTGCTGGGGCGCCATGTAAACCAAAAGGCATAACAGTGAACTGGAAAAGTCCTGCCGGTGTTCTGAAGGCTGTGTAGGGTCGGCTGGAAGCCTCCAGGGGCACTTGCCAGTAGCCTTTGCACAGGTCCAGCGTAGTGATGTAGGCAGCCGATCCAATACGATCCAGGAGGTCATCGATCCTTGGCATAGGATAGGCGTCAAACTCTGAGATGGAGTTGAGTTTGCGAAAGTCTATGCAAATGCGCAAGGTTCCGTCCTTTTTAAACACGATGACAACTGGGCTGCACCACTCTGATGTTGACGGCTCGATGACTCCAAGCTCCAGCATAGACTCGATCTCTTGGCGTAGTTGTGCCACCAGCTGCTGAGGGACACGGTAGGGGCGTTGACGAATGGGTCTCTGGTCCTTCAGCCGAATCACATGCTCAATCAGTGTGGTCTTACCGGGTTTTGCCGCCAACAACTCGGGCATGTCTCTGAAGACCTTTAGGAGATCAGCAGCTTGCTCTCCAGAGAGGTGTGCTATGCGAGGTTCTGAAGCTTCGGGGACTATGGGAACACCAGGATTCCCCTCTTCCTCCACATCCACCTGTCTCACCAGCAGTGCTGCCTCAGGAGCCACAACAGACGGCTCCTTCCACGCCTTCAGGAGGTTTACATGGTAGGTTTGTCGGGACTTCTTCTTGTCCGGTTGGTGCACCTCATACGTGACCGGTCCCATTCGCCTGGTGACCGTGTATGGGCCTTGCCATTTGGCCAACAACTTGCTGTTGGAGGACGGGAGCAACAGAAGGACTTTTTGGCCTGGCTGGAAGTCTCTTTTTCTGGCCTGTTGGTCATACCAGGTTTTCTGCTTTTTCTGGGCCTCCTTCAGGTTCTCCTCAGCCTCTTCCTGGTACCTGGACAGCCGGTCCCTCATCTGGAGCACGTACTGGACAATCCCCTGCTCACTGGGCTTTGTTTCAGGGGTGGTCCATGCTTTGCCCAGCAGGTCCAAGGGTCCTTGAACGTCCCAACCGTATAGTAACTCGAAGGGAGAGAATCCAGTGGAGGCCTGTGGCACCTCCCGATAGGCAAAGAGGATAAATGGCAACCACCTATCCCAGTCCTTTCCGGTGTCACCAACAAACTTCTGAAGCATCCTCTTCAGAGTCTGATTGAACCTTTCAACGAGGCCATCAGTTTGGGGATGATATGGTGTGGTTCGCAGAGCTGTGATCCCCAGCTGCTTGTGAAACAACTGTAAAAGACGCGATGTGAAATTAGTCCCTTGATCAGTCAGAATTTCATCTGGGATCCCGACTCTGGAGAACAACTGCACCAATGAACGGAGGACAGCAGGGGCAGTGATTGTGCGGAGTGGGAAGGCCTCGGGGTATCTGGTGGCATAGTCACAAATCACAAGAATATACTGGTGACCTCGGGCACTTTTGACTAATGGGCCAACAATGTCCATTGCTATCCTGCGGAAGGGTGTGGAGATGATTGGCAGTGGATGGAGGAGAGCTCGCTCGAACTTTCGGGTTGGGGCGGTCTTTTGGCAAATGGGGCATGTGGTGCAGTATGCCTGAATGTCCTGATACATGCCGGGCCAGTAAAAACGAGCACTAACGCGCAAGTATGTTTTATGGCGGCCAAAATGCCCAGCCCATGGAAGGGTGTGTGCGACACGCATGACCAGCTGTCTACAAGGCGCAGGGACAACAAGGCGTTTCTGAGCATTGTCACAAACATACAACACACCATTAACCTGAGCGAACTGCTCTTTACCAGTTATATTAGCATTAGCATTAGCATTAGTATTGAGTTTATCGAAACAGGTTTTCAAGGTTACATCCTGCCTCTGTAATTCTGCAATATTCTCTGGCACCCTCCATAGTTCATCCACATCCAAATTCTGATCATGATCATTTAGCATCAGCTGTTTTTCAAAGCGTCTCTGGCGTTTAGACTTTCTAGGCCCCTTTATTCCCCCCTCACACAAACCATCATCTAGGTAAGGCAAGGGTTCGACACCCATTTTGGCCTGGGACCTAGTCACCACTGGACACGAAACATTGCCAGACACATCCATTTCACTTGCATCACACATAACATTACATTCCGCTCCCTGCAAAAGGTCCAACAGTACAGGTAAGTCAGTTCCAAGGACAAGATCAACAGGCAAGTTCTCTACCACAGCTACAGTCATTAAATACGGTTGTTCGTCAATTTTTACAGTCACTTCTGCTTTAGGGTATGCATGGTTATCACCGTGAACACACACAACGTCAGTTTTCAGGCCATAGTCCACAGAGTTCACAGGCACATAGCTTCCCTTCACCAGAGATGTGAAACTGCCACTATCCAACAGTGCTGTCACCTGCTGGCCATTCAAAGTCACTGTTTTTAAGGTACGCTCCTTCAGGCCATGAGTGCCAAACAGTTCCCCTTCCTCACGGGGTGCATAGCAGGCACCAGTGAGTTTGTCTCTGCGTACCGGACACACAGACGCTTTGTGACCCTGCTGCTGACAGTAATAGCAAACGAAGGGCTTACCGGTTACTGGCTGGGTGGTGGCGGAGCTGGGAGTACCTCGGGAGTCGTGGCTACTTTCTCTGACCTGCCGAGGTGGTGGTGGATGTTGTGATGATCTTGGTGTTGAGCTGGTGAAGCGTGGAGGTCCCCCTCTACGAGCATTCTGGTGCTGCAACGCCAACTTTGCTGCATGCAGGCCGTCCTCAGGTTCATGCTCCCGAACCCAGGTGCGGACGTCGGCTGGCAGGACGCGGAGAAGCTGCTCCAGGATGATAAGCTCTCCAATTTGCTCCTTGGTGAGCTGCTCAGGGCGAACCCACCTCCGGTACAGGCTTTTGAGGCGATGGTATGTCTCAGTGGGGGTTTCTCCTGGTGGGACAGTGGGACAACGGAACTGCTGTCTGTATGTTTCCGGGGAAATGTCAAATTTTTCCAACAAAGCCACTTTCAAATCCCTATAGCAGTGGGCTTCATCTTCGTCCATGGCCGTATAGGCTTCCAAAGCTTTCCCTGACAGGAGTGGCACAAGGCGGCATGCCCACTCAGTCTCTGGCCATTTCCAAGTCTTTGCAATTCTCTCAAAACGCAGCAAATAATTTTCTATATCCTCTCCCATCTGGTATGGAGGAATCTTCGGCTCCACACTGTATGGTCTCCACTCCAGTGGGGCCGCTAAATCCCGACCACTAGCGTTCTCTTCTGGAGGCCGGTGCAAAATCGTTGACTCCCCCTGAGGTCGCCTAGAAGGTGCAGGGGTTGGCAGCGCAAACCGTGGGCTGGGACTATCCTGACTGGAAACCGGAAGCTCAGATCTGGCAGGAGAAGGTGAGCGCAGCGTTACCTGGAGGTTGCGTATCTCCTGTAGCAATCCCTCCTCTCTCTTCTGCTGGCCCGCCATAAAGTCTCATCAGGCCCAAGAGTTCACCCATAGGTTGCCCAGCAGCGCCCTCTTCATGGGATGTGTCTCCAGCACCATCCTCAGCCACATACTCCTCTTCAAACTTTCTTTGGGAACGGAGCCCTTTTCTCTTTCTGCGACTAGCCATCCCACTTCTGACACCATATGTGACGGGGTTCTAATCCTATGTAATGACGATGGCGTAGTCAGCAGGATGTTTTTGATTATTTAATCCCAAAAAGAAAAGTTTGAAGAGTGCTATATACAAAACAGTGAAACAAAAAGGTATTTACAACATGTACACAACAGCAGAAATATGCTTCATAAGAACCACAGGGTGTTACCTTCCATGTACAACTCCTGGCCCAGACTGACTGAGGGAGGGAGAGTGGCCCCCTTTTATCCACCAAGGCTCCTCCCCCAAGCCAATTAACACAAAAAAACTGGTTTCCAACACTAAAACCAGAATTAATAGTGATAACAAAAATACAGAAAAATACTTGAAAATAAATCATGCAACATGGCCATGTCTCTGCGCCTGTAGCAGAATCAGGAGGAATAATATAGCTATTTTAGTGCTGCAAGTTATAATTTGTGATGACGTCACTGTGACGTCAGACGCCAATGTCCCGCGCATTATGACGGAAATAGGAAGTGCGAGAGGCGCTCGGTTTGACAGTGCGGCTCGCGAATGGGAGATGGATACTGGTTTGGAGTTTACTGGAAAGCAGGACTATGGACATGGATGGTTCAACAGTGGACTCGTGTGCACCCGAGACGACTGCGGTGGTGAACGGACAGCAAACATAGCGGAGAACGGAGCGGACGGACGGACGGGGAGCGGGAAATGGAGCAGAATGAACGAAACCAGGTAAGTGGCTAGCGCGGGTTTGTTTGGGCGTACTTAAGTTAGCGCGGGCTTTGACGGGGCTACTCCGTCACACACTCACTTGAAACCCACAGATATTAATGCAAGCATCTTTTTTATTTCACGTGCACTGTGTAACATTTCTGGTGGAGGGTCCATGGAGATGCGTTTGCGTTTTGTGGACTGCAAGCAGAGTCACCCCTCCACAGATCCGACCCTTAACCTGGCTAAGGAATCCTACAGTTTCATTACAAAACCGAATCTGTCCTCAAGGCCTCCACAAACCTGGACACATCCCTGTCTGTTTAGAGGTGAGCTAAAGTTGAAGTTTTGCAGGTGACTCCCCCGTCCCCTCCTCCGCCCCTTCTGCCGTGCACCGGTTCAGTGGGGTTTATGAGGTGCTGACTTCACCCTTGACTGGTTTCACGAGGTGTGGAGGGGACCAGGTCACTGTATACAGGAGGTCTAAGGTACAGAGATAGAGAAATGCAGAGTCAGCTATAGAGACTCTGCCTTCTGTGACCCACTCATTCTTTATGGGCTGCACTGCTTTATTCTGGAAGTCTAGGAGGAGGAATTTCTGCTCACTGCATCTGAAATATGGCCATGAGGTACACAGTATTTCCATTCATTTTTATAAGGGCTTTTAGTTAGCTTGTCTAACTTTTAACATTATGAATTCATGAAATATGGTGGCAAAACTCACACTTAAAGGGCCCAATTTACGCTATTTTCTGTGCCGTTTCCTCATCAAAAACATACATAGAGTTTTGTTTTGTTTCATTCATTCATTCATTCATTGTTTGGCGGCAACAATGAAACATAATAATAATAATAATAATAATAATAATAATAATACAATAGTAATTCATCATTTCTAGAGATGCGTTCTGAAGACATACAGTATATCATGTGGAACAAATTACTTCCAGAGTGTGTCTGTGGAGCAGGCCCATATAGTATAATAAAACCTGGAAAATGAATCCAAGATGGCGTCGTATTGTTTTCAGTGGCCTGTGCTTACTGGCACATCGCACCAACAAAGACTTTTACTTCTGTATTACTTCCTGAATACTGGCCTTACACCCCAAAACATATGACGTCAAAAACGTGCAGTTCTGACCAATCAGAGCGCGGGCTCAGAGCTAGGCTAACTCTTACAAAGCTGACTTTTAGGCGCTTTGACGATAATTTTCTTTTTTAAGTTCTACAGAAGAATCCCTACAAAATACAGCCTTTATGAAAGCTGTCAATGTCCTGTAAGCCGAACACGGGTTTGATTTCAGAATTTTAAGAGCTGCAGTACCTAAGAGCGGCCACTAATCAATCTCGCTCAATCTTGCAGGCGGAGGGGACGTGTTTTATCCAGTATTAGTGACATATTGTGTTGTTAATGTTTATGTATTTATTTTACTGCAAAGCTTATGGGACACGTATAACATTGAAATACAGAGCCTATCTGCAGCTAGAGGACAGTCAGAGTTGAGGAGGTTAAAAAGGCTTCAGTGTTCCCATGTTTCTGTCATCGTCTGTCACTTTTACTCTGCATAGCTAATACATGAATACAAATACTGCACATCACCAGACATTTTGTTTAATGGCAGCGATCCAAAGATTCAAATATTTAAAGGTGCTTTGTGTAACTTTTCTGGTGGAGGATCCGTCAAATGCTTTTCTCCATGGTGACATTATTGCTTTGTGTGTAATGTTTCACAGTATGGTATTAAACCTTTCTATTGTCATGGAGACCAAAGTACACCGAGTTACAGGTCAGATTTACAGAGAGGCAACCCTGCTCACAGTCAGAATGCCTGTTTTTCTAGGTATTTTTGAGCTATAAAGCCACTTGTAATTTAATAAATATAAGGTAGACCTGTTTATTGTCATACTGAGGAACATTCCAGCCAAAGCAATGGCATATCCATAAAAACAAACATTTGATAAACCCCAACCAAGAAGTATGAAAAAAAAAAAAATGAAAACAAAATATGTTTTTCATAAAATATTAACTGGAAAGAATAGACAGTAAAATTATTTATCACTTAACTGTGGCTACATTAAGTATGGACATGAAGATTATTGTTTTTTCCACCTTATGCCTTAAACCAGTGTGTTTTTAAACTCCATACACTTTCACTAGAATCATTTGGATAATTTCAACCCTGGAATTGCCAATCTCTACTAAACTAAAAATAAACGTTAGCAGTCAACTTGAAAACTACCACTTAATGACATCATAACGTACAAAGCATTTTGAGCTGACAGACTGATAATAAAGGATTACTTAAACATGTGTGAATGAAACAAAACACAACTCCAGGTATGTTTTTGTGGAGGTAACAGCATTATAATATACTTAAAGCCAGTCTACAATACAACACAATGAAGAAAGCTAAGGAGTTGACTAACAGGTCATATGGCGTGACACACGGCATGTACAGATATGCATAAATGCACCATCTGGAATCTGCATAATTACAGACAAAGGCGAGGAAATTGTGAGACTAACTCTGAGTCAGCGAACAATACTGGGACTTGAATTTGGCCAACTGAAAGCTAGTCAACAAATGTGGATGTTACTTAGTCTATTTAACATCCATTCACTGCTTTTTAAATACAGAATTGCAAAGTATTAATTGCCCACAATATTCAACACTGCATATTGTTTAAGTAGGGATTAAACAAGCCCACGCAATGTATAAAATATGCAATGGGACTTTGCAATTGCTTCATACAGACAAATTGTTGTTTTGCAGCAGTTGGTTTCAGGTTTAATAGCCCAAAACAGCTTTCAAAGGGCAGTCTGTACATAAATACAGCCTTTGCATTAGAAATTCACAAGAAGGTTTATGCTGAATGCCTAACAAGCAAAGCAGAAGGAAAATATGGAAAGTTAAAAAAATAAAGTTTGAGCACCTGGGGCTTGCTGCATCCGTTTAAAGGCCTAAACAGGGCTATGGTTCAGAATTTATTCATAATGAACTCACAATTCACCATAAGTTTATTTTAGTACTGAAGCTTTGAGACCAGAAGAAGTTCAAAAGTTCGAGATCATGTAAGTAAGAGTAGAGTGACTGATATGTTGTTGTTGTTTTTTTTTTCATGGCCGATGTTGATACTGATTGTTTAAAATCCAGAGAAACCAATATGTAAGGGCAATGTTGAATTTTACCTAAATTACTGTACTTGTAATTTAAAGGTTCTGTAACTTTTCTGGTGGAGGGTCTGTTAATACTTTTCTCCATGGAGATGTTATTACTTTGTCTGGGATACTTCACAACATGGCATTATACTATTCTATCTTCATGTAGACCAAACCAGACCAAGTTACAGGTCAGATCTGTGGAGAGGCGACAGTCTCTCAGTCAGAATACTTGTTTTTCTTGGTATTTTTGAGCTATAAAACCACCTGTAAATGAATAAATGTAAAGTGGAGCTGTTTAATGTCATACCAAGCAGAGTAATGACATATCTAAAAACACAAATAACATACATAGTTACATAGTGCATCTTTAAATTCACTAAACTCACCACTAAACTTTTTTTTTTTTTAAACCACAAACCTATCAGAGCAGTGTAGTCACGTTTTGCACGTTTTGTTATCTCTTCAGATTAAAGTGTTCAAATAAAGCTTTATGCGTATTGTTTTGGCAGCTGCTTGGTCCAAACTAAAAGAAAAAAAAAATTAATTAAAAAAAATGGTGGTTTAAGGCCACTAGCTGATACACAAAAAAGAAAGAAAGAAAGAATGAAAAGATTGTTTTTTATTTAACTTAAAAGTTCCTAAAGGTAATAGAGACATTTCAGTGAACCATCCTGAAGCTATTATCAGCCAATCTGTTTTTGAAAGATATATCCAAACAGAAAATACACATTTGTCTGTTTTGTTTCAGGTATTATAGAAGATATGAACTGTAAACCAGGTTCTACACGCTGTTTGTTGAGTCTGTCTGGCTCATTCGGGATTTCATTTGTTACCGTGGAAACAGGAGAGGGCATGGGAGGGTTTTGAACTTTCTAAATTAAATCAAGAACTAATATGAACTGTTCAATTTTAAACCCTTTTGCTCCTGTGCGCTCCTGATGTTCATGGCAAAACAGACACACATTTTGTCTGCTCTTTACATACAATGCCTGTATAGATTACAATTTCATTTGAATTTGAATAATGTATCTTTGTGTGGAAGAATGTATGTTTTTGCTTTATTTGTATTATGAATTTCTTCTTTTTGAATTAATTGAACACACTCCAATAATATAATGTTTTACTGAATGGATTCTTCTTATTGCAAAGTGGAACAATACAAATTCACAGTAACATTAAATTCATTTACCTTTTATACTAATATTGCATGGGATTCAGACTACACATTTCTCCAATACTTGTGAGTCTACGTGAGTGTAGTCACCCAAGTTCAGATGGTGCGTGATTGACAGATGGATTAGCCAGTCAGAGGCATGCATAGTCCATCTGTATGAAAACAAATATGGCTGCTTATGAAGAAAAAAGAAAGGAAAAATATATCACAAGGGACTAAAAATTATTGCATATTTCTGCAGAATCAGTGAGCAAACATCAGCCTCTCCTTAATATGAGGTGAAAGAAATTTGCTGTTGTTTCTAAATGATGGGTGACCAGTGAGCTCCTTCATTTCATGTACTTCAGGCATGCCCAAACTATGGCCTGTGGGCCAAATGCAGCCCTCAGACAAATCTTTCTTGGCCCTCAGGCTTCCAGGTGAATTGGCCCAAATTACCTTGGGCAGTTTTGGCTGCTAGTTTTTTAAAAATCTATCTTGATAAGACAATTTTTAATATTTATTGTGTGGTTTTGAGGATCTTAGCATGAATAAAGGACTGATAGCTCATTCTAACATGTTAAACATGCATATTTCAATTATTCACTGTACTGAGCACCACTCTATGGCCCTCGATTGGCCCTCTGCTTCGTCTGTGTTTAGATATGTGGCCTTTGATGAAAAAAGTTTGGACACCCGTGATGTACTTCACTGGCTCAAGACACGACAGAGGAAGTGTTCACCAGACTGCTGGGCAAATGCTTATATCTTCTTAGCAATATATTGTTATCCTTATGTAGTATACTTGCAGCTGTCATCAACATTTCCTGGGGATGTGATACTAACTGTAGGCACTGCTCTGTCTGAAGCTCTGTTAGTCAAGTTAGACTTTAATCAGAGTGTTGTTTTAACACAATCTGACCATAAAGAGTTGGCTTAGTTGGACAACAGGTGAACTGATTTGTGATGTTAAACAAGTCTCTTTCTCAAATAACATTGCAGTCACAAGCTAGCTAGCATTAGTTAAACATTTCATTTTTTTGTTGAAAATCAAACACCTAAATAGGACCATGAATACTCGTAGATTACAGGCTCCTGAAAATGTGTTGTTTAAATCCATTTTGAGTTTTCAGACTTAGAACTTAAACTTCTTCATCAGTGTTTGCTAATGTATGGACTGTGTTCTCCATGGTAACTGATCAACATTCCGCCATAGAGATACATGTAGAACTACCCCAGCTTGATGTCACTGCAAAGCATCAATTACAGAAGACATCATAATCACTGCCCTTATGTCATCCGTGTAACACCTGTATTATGGCATACACTGTTCTACACATGGACCCGGGTGGAGCAGAGGAGCAGGCGGAGGAGCAGTTTGGACCACAGGCCTGCGCACTGACAGATGAGGTATGGCTCTATCCCGCAGACTGTGGATAACCCCGACCGACCTGCAGGAACATCAGTTTGTAGAACATTGTGTTAGAGAATCCTCCCGGGAGCCGAGAGGGAGCTCAGCAGCTAATAGGTACAGATATCCATTTTCTTCTCTGGCTGCACCCGCACTCTCATTCCCCCACACTGCAAAAAATGTCCATCTTCAAGCAGACAGCCGCTCATGGGGAGAGGCATCTGGACCAAATCATGTGTGGTTTAACTGGGTATTGCTACACCAAAAACATATACAGTCAAACTAAAGGTTTTTTGTCTGGAACTGTTGAGCTAACAGCTAATTGGGATACAAATAAACAATGGACAGCTAATTAAGTGGAGGGAAAGAAAATTAACTGTAAAAATAATGACCACTTGAATAGTATTAAAGTATAGTAGTTATTCATTCACTTTGCACTGACGCCACAGCTGCCCTGGGTTGACTGCTAGAAATGTGGCTGCCAATCTGTGCCAATGGCCTCTCCAACAACCAAACTCCAGTTCACACAAAGGCAAGATAGGTGAAGTGTCTTGCCCAAGGACAACAATGCAATCGTTTGAGCTGGGATTGCACTGCCAATGTTTTAATTATAAGACAACTGTGGGAGCATTTCAGACATTGTTACTAATAAATATCTGTGTTACTGTTATTTTTACCCTCCATTTATGTATTTGCTACTATAAACCTTTTAGTTCCTTGCAATGTGCCTATGTTAAAGCTGTACTATGTAGCTTTTCTGGGGGTTGGGTTCGGCAGCTGCCCGTCTCTAGATGTTGTTGTTGCATTTCATATCACAGTAGGGCATTAAAATTGTTTCTTTCTGTTGTTTACAGATCAGTAAGAATTATGTTTTGGAGCTTTCTACCATGTTATAGTGTTGTTCCCTCATCAAAACATGTCTGATGAGTTTTTAGGTGCATGTTTGAGTAATCTAGTGATCTCTCCTGGGCCCTATTCAAACTCTCCTTAGCAGTACAATCCTGTCTAACACCCATAAAGCTCCCACAAAAATTTCCCATAAATATACAAAAGCAGGATACAAAACAATACACTAAATAATAATGTGATAGCGCTCTGAAGGGGGAGTGACTTAGCTTGGAGGGGGGACTCAGAGCATCCAAAATGAGTGAAGCTTATTAAACATGTTAATATATTGTTTTCAGTGAATATAGCATTTTCCAAACAAGTTAAGGTAACAAGTTAACAATGAATACTCCATATTCTTTAGCAAAACATCTAATTGGATATTCCCAAGATATATACATTTAATGCCATACTGTGGAACATTCCAAGCAAACATTAACACCCCTGTCTCCAAGCAACAAGTCTGCAATATAGATCCCGCTCTTGTTGCACTGATTGAGGCTAATCATTATGAAGTGTTAGGTTGACATTTGTGGTTCATGTGGGTAATGTAATGGGATTAAAAGCATAGTAAAAGAAACACCTCTGATGATTCACATTAAAATTTATGCAAATTGGACTAAGGTGAGATTAAGTATAGTGGTCTGCTGAGGCTGTGGGAGGGTCCACAACTCAAGCTTTTAATGCCCTCAATATCTTATTTTAACCAAGGTAATTATCACACTCAGTTAGAACCTTATAGTGCCTGTAAAGCCTGTTTAAAGGGCCCGCTTAAAGGGCCCGTATGACACTATTTTCTGATCCATGTTAGAATATTGTTTCCTCATCAAAAACATACCTGGCGTCGCGTTTTGTTTCATTCACACATGTTTAACACTCATATTCTGCATATTTAGGTCACTATGTAGTTCTTCTCTCAAACAGAAAACACACTGTTCCACCTTGTGATGTCATGTGGCAATACAGGAAGTGCTCCACTGTTTTTTAACCTCCATACCTTCACTAGAATCATTTGGATGATTTCAGACCTGGAATTGTCAATCTCTACACAGAACTAGGTAAGGGTAACCTAACCTAAGGTAAAAGGTAGCAGCTAACTTGAAAACTACCCCTTCATGACATCACAAGGTGGAACAGAGCATTTTGAGCTTTGGAGATGTAGACAGACTAATAATGAAGGATTACTCAAACATGTGTGAATGAAACAAAACACAACTCCAGGTGTGTTTCTGTTGAGGTAACAACATTTTAACATGGCTCAACGCTCTCAAGAGTCCATTTTAAACTGAAACAAAAACAGCTTGTTAACGGTTTAGTATAGACCCCTTAAAATGCTATGTTGTCCAGTATGCTCAAAATTCCGCAAAGTCAAATACTATAATACATTTTTCGTGATTGCTTGACATCAGATGCTACAGTCTGGAATTTGCAGCATAGAAATGTCAGTTATTTTGCTTGTCTGTATTACAAGGGACAGAAAATACTATTTGCTATCATTAAAAATGTAAGTGATTAAGCTAATCACCTATTTAAAGGTCCTATATTACACAAAATTGACTCTTGTGAGCTTTAAACCATGTTAGAATGCTGTTACCTCATCAAAAACATACCTGCAGTTGTGTTTTATTTTATTCACACATGTTTGAGTAATCCTGCATCTCCAAAGCTCAAAATGCGCTGTTCCACTTTGTGATGTCATAAAGTGGTAGTTTCGTTTAACAGCAACCTTTTGTTCAGTACAGATTGGCAATTCCAGTATATGGAGTGTATGGAGTTTGAAAATATAGTGGAGCACTTGTGTGAATGAAATAAAACACAACTCCAGGTATGTTTTTGATGAGAAAACTTTATAAAATAGATCAAAAAATAAGGTAATATGGGGCATTGCATTAACAACTGCAAACAAACAAATAAATATGTAAATATATAAGTTATGCTAATGTTTCCTAACCATGCTCTGACATCATAAGATTGAGTGGTTTTCATCAAAACTATCTTTTTGATTTTATGACACACATTTTATGATATGCTGCAGCTAATCCCCATCTCTCCATTGAAATTACATTATGTTCCACTTCACTTTTGCCTCCAGCTGGACCCACTCCAGAATTTTGAATCTTTTGTCTATAAGGTCTATCTCTATAAATTAGTGCAGATCGGATGCAGATTATTTGCTGTGTCCCATTCCAGTTACTATAGGGCCTGGACTGAGCCTTGGACAGTATTAAATCACAGGGCTGACACAAATGTACTCAGGTTTTGCATGTGAGAAGCAGATTCCATCTAATGTTAGCCATACATCTGAGCAGTATAGACACAGTATTGACGCTGGTCAGAGCTGCCACTTCATCCGTCTTGTGGTCCAACACTTCGGCTGGTGTTTTACCCTCATCCTCCAATAGACAGTTTTAGTGTATTTGGCGTGTTGCATTTGGAGACAGGGAGATTTCTTAACAGTGCATTGAGCAACGTTTTTTTTTTTATGGCGTTACCTACTTGTCACCATGGAGATGTTATATTCCATGGCATGACTTTAAACAGAAACATTTAGCATTTAATCATTACAGGTGTTTCTATTGCTCAAAAATACAATAATTCCTTCTGTGAATAGGGGGGACTCTCCACAGATCTGAATTGTAATATAGTGTAGTGCTGTAACCTGCTAGTCTCCCTCGTGATATAATTTATACTGTGGAACATTATAGACAAAGCAGTAATATATCCATGGAGACAAGCAGGTGGCGGACCCTCCACTAGAAATGTTAAGCACTACACTTTTAAAGAGGGGGTATAATGCAACCAACACCATGTTATAATGTTGTTCCCTCATCAAAAACAGACTTGAAGAGGTTTTAGATGTCATCCATGCATGTTTGAGTAATTTAGCGATCTCTCCCTATTTGAACCCACCTTACAGTTAGCTGTAAGATTCTGTGCAATGCTCAGTCCACACAACAATTCTCCATAAATATATAAAAACGTAATACAAAACTGTACACAGCAGCTTGATAAACCTGATGTGTGCAGCAGTTTCATTAGCGGGATGCACGCCGATTGTATTGTGATAGCACTCTGAAGGGGGAGCGACTTAATGCAGAGAGCAAAGGGAGAGAAAAATCAAAAATTATAATTAAACTTATAAAACAGTAAAATGCACCCTCTTTAAATTTGATTTACATAGAAAACCAGCATAATGTTTGGATTGCAAACTGTAATGAAAGTTCAGTGAAATATAAGCAAAAACTTTCTGACTGTGATGAAAATCATTAAATAAATAAATGATGTGACCTAAGTACAAACGACAGCCTGGTTTTTACAAGTTCATATCTAGAAAATTCTACCAGTTTTCTTTGTGTTCTTGCGTTAACATTTCCACCACAGTTGTATGGGACCGCATGTAAATTGTCAGAGACGCTGGAAACTCGTGTAATGTTTAAAAGGAGCTGCATATTTGCGGCGCGCATCACCTCGCCTGAAGAAGACACAGACGCGAGACGGTTTGTGGGATATGAGTGGCGTTTGGCATTGACCAACCAGAGGCTGGATGCTGCGCGCACCTCGCACGCTTCTCGCACGCTATTGGCTGATCTGTGCAGAGTCGGGGGTTGTTCTGATATTAATGACTGCTGAGGAGACGGCGGTGCATCTATGTGGTCCGCCTGACACTTGATCGAGGGAGAGATGCGTCCGTAACAGCCGCTGTGAAGACGGTAAGGGAAGGGCACAGGGAACACATGCATCTGTCCTCACGCGCCAGCCGCACTCTGCTCCTGGACTTGCCTGACTATTTTTGAGCTGAATTTCAGCGTTTTACTGTGGAAGAAACTGATTTCTGGTCAGCTGTGAAAATCTGACGAGCACACGTTGGTGACTGGTTGTATGTTGAGCGCGGTGTCTCGTCGTTGGAGCGGCGAACTTGATGGGATTATAGCAAACAACACTGCGTCGTGGGATAAAAAGCTCATATTTGGTAAGTGCAATGTATTTAGCGCTGGATTGCTCTTAATTTCATTTGAACTGATCCACGGCACCGGGACCAAAATGCGCAAGTTAATGAAAAACAGACGAAATGGTTTCACAGCTGGTCTTCGAAACAAGTACAGTTTTATAACCCTAAAATCTACTGATCACAGCGGAATGCCAAACTGTCGTATATTTAATGCAGAATATTACGCTTTGAGTGGCCTTATCTTCATTTGATGATGCGCGCTTTTGCGCAACTATGCAGCTTGTGACTTGACCGCAAAGAACTGGCGCAGGTATTTGCCTGTTTAAGTATGGACAGGGTAATTTTGGTCAAATCATCCATCTAGGGCGTGCGCGTGCGCGCGTGCGGACTGTTGGACTGACAGGCTGCGTCCCCAGGTCCTGCTTAGTGTGCGCACACCAGACACGTCTCCAAGAAATCCACAGAATGGTGGCCACCCCTCCCCTCTCCATCGCTCCCTCTCCTCTTCTTTCAAACCTTCCTGTTGCAAACACAAAGTGGCTACTGACCCGCGCAGCCAGAGCACGTTTCACTCTCTATTTAAACACGCCAGCTCACTCGTTAATGTCGCAGTGCTCGCTTTCATTGGAACCGCCATGTCATAACGCTGCATCCAGTTTTAACGTAATTAGCAGCGAGGCTTGTACAGCAGCATCCCTTCACCTGCTGTCCGCCCCCACACTGGCCGTGCTGTAGATAAGGACAGAGCAAAGCTACTCACTAATCTCTAACTACATTGTGCTGCTCTCCATCTCCCTCCTCTGCCTGATGCGCTGCTCTTTCATAGCACAGCCTAAAACGTGTCATCTGCCAAATGGATTCCTCGTGAATATTTCAGAGGCAGATAAACGGATAATGAGTAGTAATGACAAATGTGATTTTCACCGATGGGGCTGATGTGAGGGCTGCTGATGTGAGGGCTGCTGATGTGAGGGCTGGGGATGTGAGGGCTGTAATCTTTTGTGGGAGCTGTTTACCATTTGTTCAGTGTTTCTGTAGAAAAGCACAGGTACAATAGTGGCCTCAGTGAGCCATGACTCACCCAAAGCAGCTGTAAATTCAGTCAAACACAGTGAAATGCCACAGGAGGGCTATCAGAGCCGTTTTTATGTCAGCCTCAGTGGCAATGAGAAACCTCTGCCCACACAGTATGTATTGTTCCAGCTCTATTCCAATAATCCCACTACCTGCTGATGCTGCCATGGCCGAGCATTAGTAACACTGAAAACACAGAAAAAGTGATCAGTGAAGGGGATACATTTGCTAATAAACACCACAGTGTGAACAAACCAGGTGTGTCCATAAGCAACAATTATCTCATAACAATCTATGGCACTGTGCTCTGCTGCCATGGCGATAAAAATGAAAAACAGCTTCTTCATTAATTTTGGCACATTTGTTCAAAACAAATCAATATTACATATCTATACCAAGTTATACACTTAACGTGAGTGGCTTTGCAGATTGCCTATTGATCTATGTGTGAAAATAAAGGGAGCGGAGGAGTGAGCCTGCAGTGGCCTTGTGGAAACTGGGGAGGTATGACAGTGTATGGGAGCGCCTTAGTCATTGCTCTGCAGACAGGGGGCAAGTGTCTCCATGGTGCTATGTGTATGTGTGTGTGTGTGTGTGTGTGTGAGAGAAGGGCCAAACCTGAGTTAGCTCAATGAGGCTGGTAGTAACTATATTTTGTCACTCGCAAATTAATGTGAGGATTTATTCTCATTTTCCGTAATGATGTTAAAGAGGCGCCCCAAGATCCGCGTCTGCTCCTCACTCAAATACATGTAAACATAGTCAGAGCTGACTGCAGGACGAGGCTGCGCAGCGAGGCATGGGCCCTGTGATCGCATCCTGCACTGTATACACACACACACACACACATACACAAACACACACGCACACCCCGACAGAGGGCAACAGGGCTTTACTGTATTATCTGGTGCAGCTATTGTGTCAAAATCTAATTAAAATGGAATGAAATGCAGAGAGGAGAGGAGCTGGAGAACAGAATCAGCCTGTACAGCTTCATGACATTTCTGTTGTTTCTGTCCATATCAAAGGTCAGGTGGGATGTGCCCTAGTTCCTTTGCGCACTATGACATTTGCTATTGTCTTCTGCATTGTAGATTTTCAACCTTTACCTTCTTATGTTTTGAAAAACACAACTACTTATACAAGGAGTAAAACAACATGGGTTTGTCTGATATGGGAAAGGGCCGGAAGATTAAGTGTAATAATAATATAATTGAAATTGTAATTTGAATGGACGCAATTAGCAAATTGCAAAGGCTGCAGTTTTTGAAATACCATCATTTCTTACACAAATAATAAAAACCCTTATTCTGCATACAAAAACTGCTTAGAGCTGGTAAAAAGTCGTTCTGAAATGTGATTATTGTATTAGTCTGCCAGTCTTTTTGTCAGTTCTTCTGGACGTGTTTAAAAAGTGAACTTTGAACTATTATTACTATTATTCGGCCCTGATTTGGGGTGTTTTTGAAATAGTTTTGATCACAGATTCATTCGTATGCGTGCAGTTGTGTAGAATAGCCTCAGAGTACGACTGTGCAATATATATCGCAGTTAAATCAAAACTTTGAGTAATCTGAGTTGGCGCGGTTATCTTGTTGTTCTTGCAGTTTAAACCTCCACAAGCATCTTCTGAAATTCAAGAGATTCTTATAACCGTTTATATGTATTTCAGTCTTATCTCAAATGTTAAAGATGCACTATGTAACTTCTAAGCTGGAGGCTCCACTACTTGTTTGCTTGTGTCCATGGAGATGCTATTTCTTTGCCTGGAATGTTCCACAGTAGGGCATTAAAGATATCTCCCTTGCACTTGTTCAATTTCAGGTGTTTAATAGCTCAAAAATACCTTAAAAACGTCAATTCTTACAATGTGCAGGCTTGCTTCTCCGTAGAACTGTCCATTAACCTGTCTCCATTGCCATTGTGATTGCCAATTTTATTTCCATACTGTGGAAGAATCAAGGCAAAAACAGTAATATCACCATGGAGACAAACAGGAGGCGGGCACTTTGAACAGAATATTGCTTTTTTTTTTTTTAATATATATTGTCCAATTTTATCACAATCTCAGAAAAATTGCAATTAGAATTTGTTTTCTTTTTCTTTTTTCCAGAAAGCTGCCATACAACATAGTGTGTAAATACATGCAAATACCCACACGTGAATCACTATGTCGGTGGATACATTTACAACTGGGCAGGAGACAATCACAGCTTCCTCCGGCCATCGTTCCATTTCCATGTGCTCGCTATTCATCTGTTTTAGCAACAGTGGGAGAGAGTGAAAACAGAAAGACGAATCCATATTGAACCCCATGAAATCATAATAGAGAGGTCCGAGCCTGCGATAAATGCATTTCAGTGGCATATAATGATTGATTCTGTCTGGGGTAGCTCCGTATTCCCTGCAGGCTCGTGGCCCCTTGACCGGTCATATATTATTCATATAAATATAGATAGGTGTGCATCTCGAAGCCAGCGCATATGCCACATTTGCACCTGCAGATTCAATTTATGCCTGACTTTGAGGGATATGGCGCTGGCTGTCTCCTCTACCTCCTCTCTCTGTCCTTTCCTTCTCTCACTCTCTCCTCCATCTATCTCTCACTCCTCACTTTCACCATCCTCCTCTCTCAGTTGTCGTCTTCCTCATCTCTTTCGTTTTCTCTCTCTACGCTTCCCTCCTCTGATTCTCTCCTCTCTCTCACACACACTCGCTCCCTCCACTCACTCTTTTTTCTTTCTCTCCCTCCTCTCTCCCCTCACACCTCCTCCTTACATTCTGGCTAGCAGCTACACACGCTACATTATGCAGATTTTTGTCAAGAGTGAGTGCGATTATGTGAAGGTAGAAATGAGTGTTGGAATGTTCGCTACGCCTTTGACCTTATCAGACGGTGCCTTAAAGCTGGATACCTTGGCTTAATTCTAATAGATTCAGCACCATGTGAATTAGACAAGGGGTGGTGGGCTCGCTGTGCTCTGCGACGGCGTGTGGTGAGGCGCATGCATCAGGCCAATGAGTAAGCAGGGTTTGTTTTTACTTTCACTGTGAGAAAGAAGATGGATGGAATAACTAAAGCAGGTGTCTGCAAAAATACATGTGGTTCAGGAAAGGCTGCAGTGCAAGTAATCCATTTTTTATTGAGAATCGTCAGTGATACAGTTGGGTCTTGTTTAATCAAGAGTCTGTTAAAGTCTGGAGCAGAGGTCAGACTTTCTGGAAGAAGAAATTTGATAGTTTATGTTCAGTAAATTAATACTGAAAGACTCTTCACTTGAAATCTTACATAGTGCACCTTTAAATCGAAACATCGCCCAGCCCTATAGGTCAGATTTAGTTTGTGAATGGGTCCTACATTACGCATAATTGACTTTTGTGAGCTTTTAGACATGTTAAAATGTTGTTACCTCAACAAAAACATACCTGGAGTTGTGTTTTGTTTCATTCACACATGTTTGAATAATCCTTTATTATTAATCAATCTACATTTCCAAAGCTTAAAACACTCCACATGTGATATCAGAAGAAATGCCCGTCTCTACTACCTTTTGTTTAGTAGAGACGGGCATCCAAATGTTTTTACTGTAGGTGTATGGAGTTTAAAAACACAGCGGAACAAAGTGTTTTCTGTTTGAGAGAAGTACACAGCCTAAATATGCAGGGTTTGTGTGTTAAACAAGCATCTTTTTGATGAAGAAACAACATTATAACTCGATCAAAAAATAGTGTAATCTGGGCCCTGTTAAAACACCTTGTGACCCATCCTCATGGCCCAAGGGCAGCTGTGTCCAGGAAAAAAGCTTAAACCCCCAGAATCAGGTCCAGTGGTTAATTTGGAGCATTGATTTCACATTAACAACAGTCTAGCCTCTGATTCATGGCTCTAAACTGCAGATGTAAAAGGACAGTTGGGGCCCCGCTCACACATGTAAAACACACATATATGTACAGGCTTGTTACATTATGCATACGCAATTCCCGCTGGTTCACTTTAATGGACTCTCTTTTACCTTGGAGGAAGTATAATAGTAAATCAATGAGGTGAAAGGCAGAAGGAGGGACCCAAGTGTCAAAGCACCCCCGCATTCACAGGATTATCCACAATGCAGTTCAGTCCTTGCATTACAACTGGCCGCAGGTTGCAAAGTGCTGTTACTCTGTCAACTACTATTCCACTGGTAACAAGTGCTGCCTGCAAGCTTATTTCCCATGTTTTATTAGTTAGGCTGGAAACTTCACATTACAGGCGTTATTAACAGCTTAAAGAGCAATTAATCATCAAGACATATGGGACAATTTAGATGAGGCAAGATAAGGCTAACATTAGACAGCCATATAATAATATCATATTTTATCACTGCGTACTTAATTGGATTCTCTGGGGGACAAAAAAATGTTCAAAAGTTCAAATGAAATGAACTTCTGTGGAAATGAGAGACGAAGTGAAGCAGTTGAAGTTTATTCGATATCTGAAAGATTAAGAGTAGTGCCGTCATGATAATAATGTTGGAGTTTTGATACTAAGGAAAAGTTTGATTCTATAGAACTTGATACCACAATAATAAAGAAAAACAGCTCTTATAGCAACGTCGTGTTTAAGAATTAGGCCTGTCACGATCATAGGTGCCGATTTATGTTTTTTAAAAGTGGGTGCTCGGTGGAAACCATTCCAGTCTGAGCAATGACATACCCATAGAAACAGGCAGGTGACGGACCCCCTACCAAAACGTTACGCAGTGCACCTTTAACATCGCAATAACACGATTAACCAAAACGTGCCGAAAATTCTTCCATTTTTTTCTCTAATGCTACTGCTGAGTGAACATATACACACATAGACGCAGAGAGTGAGAAAAAACATCATAGGAGAACAGATGGCGGTACAGGTATCCAGGAAGACAGATTTGGCTCAGCGGGAGATGGGAATGCGCTAGGCAATTTGGCAATGATGGCGCCGCAATATCAGGAAAAACAAATCCAAGCCCAAACATACGGGACGGGTGCAATGATAGCTGATTACGACTACTTTCAAACCCCACTGTACCATACAACAATGCACTTTCAGCAATTCAAGTGTGGCCTAGTTACACATGACCTCTTATATCACCCACCTAGTTATACCAGCAGCCAGAGTGCGTTTCACAGCTACCTGAAGATACAATACACTCTTGTTACCTCTTAAACTGTCTGTATATCATAATATTCTCCCCAAGAGGCCAATATGTTCCCACAAAAACCCTAAACAAAGGCTTATTCTCTCCACTTAGATCTGACAAATTCTGGCGGTTAGCTTGTCATTACACTAGCTGTGTTTTGCAGAGGAAATGGAAGCGGAGGTCAGGCAGAGGCTAATGTTGTCTAACCTGAAACAAAGCAATCATGACTGCTACGCAAACGCTAGTGCAGAAGACCATGGAGCAGGTGGCGTTTTTTATGTCGAACATGTCATGATTTGAACATTTGTATTTCTTCTGCTGCAGCCTCGGATTGTTGTCTATCTTTCTAAAATGCCAGATGTTGTGCATTGTTTAAGGTTTTGTCCATCTATTTACATTCGTTTCAAATAATGAATAAAACACGATACCCAGATACGCTCTGACTTGAATGTCTTGTATTTCAACTTGCTAAAAATTATTTTGAAGTAATGTAACTACAACTTAAAAACTTAAAAATTTTGGCTCCATCCACCTCCGGTACAGTAATTTCACCATATTTTAAGAGAAAATAGTTAGATGTGCACCTACCTTTTTTGGTGGTTAGTACACCAGCTACTGTTTCTGTTGCTTTCACTGGAATGTTCCACTGTATGGCATTAAACTTATCCATTCGCAGATGTTCCTAATATAAAAACATACATTCTTTCTATGACTTGGGTCGCCTCTCCACACATCTGACTCTCCAAACTCCACATGCTTTCACTGGCCCAGGATTTGCAGTAGACGTCTGGATAAAAAAGCAGATCATTGTCAATTTGCATCGACTGGATCTCAATTTGACTGGTATTTGATAAACTGCACAGCCCTCCTATAAAAGCCCTATAACGTAATGCACAAGCAATGTACGGCATTAAGGATAGTTGGTAAAAATGGTATCATAATCTAGTCTGCATGTTTCTTTTGATTGGCGATATTGTGGTATTCACGCTTGTTATGCTCCATCAGGATAAATAACAGTGAAGGTCAAGAGGCTAGAATGACGATTCAAACCCATAGCAGCCATCTCTTCCCACTAAATCCTCTGAAGCTATAATTTAGAATCAAAACGCATTTTATCAAACAAGATAAAACAAACATATATACCTGCCATTGCCCACTTGGCTCGGGCCGGCCGGAATAATCCACCAGGACTTTACCCATAATCCTCGGCTGTGCATACTCATTTATTTAAAAATGGTCATATCTCGCTGCTCTCTAATCAAACTGTTTTTGTGGCATAATTGTGGCGAGCAGACCCAGTGTCCTGTAATGGAGGACGCCACGGGGGGATGGGCTCAGAGCTGCTGCCAGGATCTGAATATGGAGCTTTCACCTTGACATCTGGTGAACATCTGAAACCTGGCCTAGTCCAAGTTTAGATCTGGATCGTTAATGCGGCGCTACTGGGAGATTAAGAAAGTGATGGCAACGTTTTTAAGCAGTCGACACCTCTTGGTTATATCTGATTAATGTACACAACTACGCAAAGTTTATAAAGTACATGTTATAGTTCACTGTGTAACTTTTCTGGTGGAGGGTCCGTGAAACGCTTTTCTCTGTGGAGATGTTATTGCTTTGTCTGGAATGTTACAAGTCAGTTCTGTGGAGAGGTAACCCCACTTACAATCAGAATATGCCTGTTTTTCTAGGTATTTTGGGGCCCTAAACCCACCTAAACAGGTCTACCTTATAGTTCTTAAATTAATGTAAGGTAGAACTGTTTAATTTCATATTGTGGAACATTCCAGGCAAAGCAATGGCATATCCATAGAAACAAGCAGATGGCCGACCCTCTACCAGAAAAGTTACACAATGCACCTTTGTACTACTATGTATATGTGTTAAACTGCTGCCTCTTGGCCAGGACTCTTTTGACAAAGACGGTTTTAATCTCAGTGGGATGTTTTCCCAGTTAAATACAGGTTAAATAAATAAAAAAAATAATCTCCCCACCATAGAGAATTTAAGTAAAACATCCCAATTATGTATTCATTGGTAACAGCTCGTAACAATATTGGTACACCACTTTAGAAATGTTTTACTGCAATGATACAGGACCACAACCCCCTTCTCTCTACTTTTTAATCGTCTGTTTTCCAGTTTGCACCTGTAATGGCATCCAACAGGCTTTTGTGATGCACATATGGTATACAGGGATTATCAATTTGAATTATTTATTGCCATACATTTATTTAAATGTATATGAGACACATCTGTGCTCCTTTAACATTTACTATTACAGACAATGCAGGTTTGCTTTTGCCATCTATTCACGAGGACAGTCCAATAATCTTCAACAGTGGATGACAGCCTCACAGCATCATTATAAACACAATGATTAATCTCTTGTTTCTGTATCTGCATATCATTGACATAGACCTAGCTTTCCAGTCTGCCTCCTCTATTGCATCACCATTGGAAACTGACAAGACTCTCATCCTTTTAGACATTTCACTCTTAATTAGGTTGGCATTTGGGTGTAGAGAAAAATTATGTTGTCTCGTTAAAATACAGCGCATTGTCCGTGGTTGCAAGGTACCAAAGTCTCTGATTTATACCAAACATGCATGTATATTTACAAAAAAATAAGTGATAAATTCTACATCGGAAAGACCAATAATTTGAAAACTAGAAATAATTTGCGGTTGACACTTGGGATTTGTATCATGATAATTGGGAGTGCTTTTGCAGTAGTCGTACTGTGCTTCATGTATTTTTGTATTTGTAGATGTTTTTTTTTTTTTTTCTTTGCATTTGACACATTCTTGAGTATTTTAGAGGCCAGTCGCAGTGCAGTGCTTAGGGACCCGTCTCTAAATACTTTACTAAACAAAGCAATTTCATTAATAAAAATACACTTAAAGGTGCACTATGTAACTTTTCTGGTGGGAGGCCACACCTGCTTGTCTCCATGATATATGAGGTATTATTGCTTTGCCTGGAATGTTATGCAGTATTACAGGTTTATTTATTCCATTATTGCTTAAAAAAAACCTTGAAAAACATCCATTCTGACAGTGAGTGGACTCGCCTCTTCACAGATCTGGTGTCACTTGTTTGTCTCCATGGAGATACGTTTATTGCCATACTGTGGAACATTTCAGGAAAAGCAAAAACATCACGATAGAGCAATTATATATATAATTATACATTACTTACTTATACTTATATTATACTTCCTCCAAGACACAAACAGGTGTCGAACCTCCCACCAGAAAAGCTACACAATGCACCTTTAATAAACATGAACAGAGACTTAATTCATAATGATCAGTGAGTGCGTTCATGCATAAGAAGGGTCATTAAAAGTGTAGTTATTAACTAGGGATGCACCAATCCAGCCTTTTCAGTTTCGATACTGATATTGATACTTTGAATGTAAGTATCTGCCAGTAGCCGATATTACCCGATACCAGTGTATGAATGGAAAATGGCACTTATTTTCTTAAACTTAAAACTTAACACCGCTGTTATTTATCCTTCACATCACTACACAACAGCTTCAGATGAATAAGACTTCATAAACAAAATCAGCCTTAATTAGTCTTAATTCATCCAGCTAAAGGCCCAACCAGGATCAATATCATGGAACCGATACCCAATCCAGCTAATTTTTCAGTATCATTGCCAATATTCAATACCAGTATCAGTACTGGTGCATCCCGATTATTAGACAAAATTGAATGCACTTTTAAATTCAAACTAATACTGCCAACCAACTTCCACATTCTTTTAAACTCTGATCCTCACCCTGCCCGGGCTCATACAGATCCAGGTTGGGATTCAGTTGCTGCAGTTGTCCCGAAATGAGCCAGTCTGCAGGAGTTTACTCTAATGTTCTTGGCCGGATTAACAGCGGTTTGAGCTCACAGACCCACGGGCCATACACGGTCAGCCTCTTACTGTAATGGAGGAGCTTTACTGAGAAAGAGAGAGCCCACCCCCAGCCCCCAACCCAACCCCCACCCAGTGCCCCTCCACCTCCTCCCTCCTCCCTCCATCACTCCCATGTTTCTGCTGACATCTGGGAACGCATGTTGGCTCCATGAGTGAACACCTCTCCCTGACCTATAAAAGACTTTCATTTAGCTAGCGCAGGAAATGTCAGAGGATAAGCTTAATGTGGTGGTGCACTTATAGGCATTAGGCGTTAGCAGACACTTTCCAGCCCTTCAGGTTGTACGTATTAGCGAGCGGTGCACTGGTGATTGGAAATTTAGGCAGCAAAGGTACACACAAAGGGTTTACCAAGCCGGAGGAGATTACAGGCATCCGTCTTGAAATTGCATTTGCCTCTGCAGTATTAAGCGCATTTCTCTTTGTCACTAAATGCGAGTTATTGCCATGTAATGTTCCACACAAACCCATGGATTCGACTTCTTATAGTAAGAGAACAATAAAGTACACAAAAAGTTTCACGTCATCATTATTGCTTTAATTACTGTATATGTAAAGGTGCTTGTTTCCATAGAGATAAGATTGTTTTTCCTGGAATATTATGGCATTAAACTAAAATCTCCACAGTGACAAATAGGTGCTAAATTACTGATCAAAGCTGTGGAGAGGTGACCGTGCTCACAGTTGCATGTTAATGACAAAAAATAACCACTACACTAGTAAAAATTTAACTAATCTCTTTTTTATTTTTGAATGCCACTCCTGGTGCAACCTTATGTTTATTTTTATTGTATGGCTGGCTGACAAACCAAAAACTGCATCTTCCATAGAGGCACTATAACTAACTCAAATGATTCAGGTATCAGTCGGTATGGCTTTGACAAGCCATACCGGCTTGTCAAAGCCTGATCCCGTCAGATCTCAGAAGCTAAGCAAGGCCGGGCCTGGTTAGTACTTGGATGGGAGACCACTGGGAAAATCAGGTGCCACAGTGGGGCGCCAGTCAAAAAAGCTGTCGTTGTGTTCTTAGGCAAGGCACTTCACCCACATTGCCTAGTATGAAAGTGGTGTGTGCGTGAGTGATGGTGGTGGTCGGAGGGGCCGATGGCGCAGATTGGCAGCCTCGCTTCCGTCAGTCTGCCCCAGGGCAGCTGTGGCTACAGTAGTAGCTTACCATCACCAAGTGTGGAATGAATGAATAATGCTCTGTAAAGCGTCTTTGAGTGTCCTGAAAAGCGCTATATAAAACTGATGCATTATTATTATTATTATTATTATTAAAAAATGCCTCTGAAACTATAGTTTAAACATAAAGTACCTTCCCAGATTTCAGTCAGTGCAGCCTTCCCAAATTCTGTCCTAATGTTATCACTCAACAGCAGATTTCACCTGAGTTTGGCTCCACTTTAGACCGAGATTGAATCAAGCTGCAGTAAATGCTGTAAGTACCATCTCAGTAAAGAACCATTTTGTGTTTGAAAGATGGACCAAGCAAGAGAAAAATGTCTTTCCCCATGGATTTGCCTGGAATTCAACAGTGTAGCATTAATATTGCATTTATTCAGTTTTTTGTTGTTGTTGTAATGAAAATATGTTCAAAAATATGTATTCTTATTATGAGTGCGCTTGCCTCTCCACAGATCTGACCACTAATTTGCCACCAGCTTGTCTCCATAGAGTTTCAATAGCAAAATTTGACAGGAAATCAATAGCATTTCCATGGAAACCCTTCATCAGAAATGCTACATAGTGGACCTTTAAACTGGATCGTGACAAAGAAAAAAAAACAAACAAACAAACAAAAAAAAACAACCTGATTTTTACCAACTTAAAAATGTGAAAAACTACTACTTTTATTTCTACTTTTACTCATTTTAAACTGCTTGCAGTGATCCAAACGTATTCCTCACTTATATTTAGAGCAGCAAAACTGTCGAGAGACCAGAGCGGAGTTTTGCCTGGACAGTAATGTTAACAACTAGCATGCTAAGGTGCATTTCCTGATGATTAAACAATAAAATGCTTTATAATTAGATGCAGAGATACGTTGACCTCAAGAGCTGCTTTTACAAGATATCTGTACTGGGGCAAGACGCATTTTGCTCAAATACGTGGGAAATTTAATGAAATGAGCCTTGTACCCGCTAATCCACTCAGCCCAGTGCCTCTCTTTCAGGGTTACCACCACCTGCAATAACAATCTTCTTAGCTAAAGTAAAGGTTAACACCGCAGCCCTGATTCTATGACAAATTTCACTTCAGCGAGTCTCTTTAGTCCCAATTTTTTCCTCTCTGCTCCTCCTCTGTCCACCTCAATTACTTGCAGTGCAGCAGTGCATGATGGGAAATTAGCTCTACATGGAAAAGTGGGGTGCATGAGGTGTGGGTGTCAGACTAATGGGAGAGTACAAACTGTGTGTGGCCTTCACAGTGAAAGCAGTCAGGCGAGCGAAGACCCAAGGAATATAAAGGGTGGCAAAGGTACAATAGAAAATAATAGGAGGAATAATTAATATGATTGAGATAGTACGAGTGGTCCATACCTACAACTATCTTTAGAATGAAATGGCACTATATTACAAGGCAACGGCCGTTCTAATTTTGGGCCCTATAAAAATGCATTCAACTGAAAATTGAATACTTTGCAGTGATCAGGCTGGGGCTGTTCTACATGTGCGTCTGTGGTGGAATGAAGATCGTCTGAAAACTCAAAATGGATTTAAACAGCACATTTTCAGGAGCCTGTGATCCATACAAGTGTTCATGGTCCTGTTTGGGTTTGATTATCTACAAAAAGGTGAAAGCGACTAATTGAAAACTCTTGGCTAATGTTAATTAGATTGTGACTGTAATTATATGTGTGAGAGACTTGTTTAACAGCACAGATCAGCTCACCTGTTATAGTTGTGGAATCATTTTTGGGGGGTCAGTAATTATTGAATGTACCTTTTCTTTCCATAAGCGGTAAATCTTTTGTTATTTTATGAGAATGCGATGAGATTTGAGCTGTTGAATTGATAAGGACTCAGTATTTACCTTATTCTGCACAACCTAATTTTATCTAAACGCTTCTAAACCGCACTTTCTTATGGTGGCACTTCTGGTTAAACGGGGATCCCATTCATTTCAATGGAGAATTTGGGAAACGTTTTGCATCTTACATATGACATAAAGCAGGTTTATTTGTGTAAAATGTTAAATTTTCATGTGTACCAACAAGTCAACACTGCACTGATTCTCTGGGGGGCTTTAAACCGGCTTTATCATCCGTAATGAACTTATTTGCTGTTAGGATCAGCGGCCCCATACAAAATAATACAACCCGAATAATGACGGCAACTTCGGTAATAAAGTGAATAGTATTTATTGCACGTAATTTGAACAATATTGTACATTTAGTATAGTTATTTGGGGCTAATCCTGCTTTAGAGTTATCATGTCAGTGGCATAAATTAGTTTGAATATTATTATTGTCTGTTTTTTACTTAAAGGTGCATTGCGCAACTTTTCTGGTGTTGGGTCCATCACTTGCTTGTCTCCATGGATTATTACTTTGCCTGGAATGTTTCATGGTATGATATTAAACACATCTATCTAGCATTTCTATTGCTAAAAAGTACAATAATTCTCTCTGTGAATAGGGTCACCTCGCCGCAGATCTGACCTGTAATGTAGACTATAGTTGTGTCCTTTGAGATAAATAGGTTTAATCTATATAATCTATACCGTGGAATATTCTAGACAAAGCGTTACCATTTCAGTGACGACAAGCAGGTGACAGACCCTCCACCAGAAAAGTTGCGCATTGCACCTTTAAGCAATATACACATTTCAAAATTTGTTGTGTGTGACAGGGCTTGAAACCCTATAGGAAAATAACAACAAAATCTTAAATTGCACAGTCATAGCCCTGTTAGCTCAATAGCCTTTCTCCCAAAATCTGTCTGAAAACATCAATACGGTGACAGTGTTGTGCTTCGGGTTAGCGTGCCTGTGGTAGCACTGCGTTGGCTGCGTGTGACATGTTGCCACAGAAAATGTCACCTCAGATTTCAGTCAGTGCAGCCCAAAACCTCTCATAATGTTATCAGTGAATTGCACCATTTCATTGCAGTTTAGCTCAGAGTTTAATAGTTTTAAAAGTGCACTGCATAACATTTCTAGTATAGTGTTGTCTCCTTGGCTGCTTGTCTCCATGGCAATGTTATCGCTTTGTCTCGAATGTTCCACAGTATCAATTCAACCCATCTATCACAAGGGAGACAAGCTGGTTACAGCACTACGCTACATTACGTTTCAGATCTGTGGAGATTCGTCCCTGTTCACAGAAGGAATTGTATTTTTGAGCAATAGAAACACCGGTATGAATAAATGCTAGATGGATATGTTTAATGTCTTACCATGGGACATTTCAGGCAAAACAATAACATCTCCATGGAGACAAGCAAGTGGCAGACCCTCCACCAGAAAAGTTGCACAGGGCACCTTTAAAAATAAATGTATGGATTTATTTGTCATTATTTGCCCCAGGGCAGCTATGACTTTTGGGCAAATCCTTGGACTTGACTAAATTGGGTAGATTGACAGATTATTCACAATAATTCAAGATAATCCCATCCCTCAGTTATAAAGGCACATGGAGATGTTATTGCTTTGACTGAAATGTTCCACAGTATGGTATTAAAATTAATATCTCTCCATGGGGATACGCAGGTGACACCCTCAGGCTAAGTTACAGGTCAGATCTGCGGAGAGACTATCCGCTCAGAGAAAGAATGCATGTTTTTAGCAATAAAAACATCTGTAATTGAAAAAATGCAAAACATATACATTTAACTCCATACTATGAAACTTTCCAGGCAAAGCAGCAACATCTCCATGGAGATAAGAAGGTGGTAGATCCTCACCAGTAAAGTAAAAAAAAATAAAATAATAATAATAATAAACTTTTAAGAGCATAAGAAAAAAAAAAATACTTTCAGTTATATCCACTGAATATGATTTGCTATTATAGACCAAATGACTTTCTCACATGTATAATAATTGACAATGGATACGCAGATGGCTAAAAGCACCATTTTGCAGTTTGCCTGTAAAGCTTCTTTAATCCCTCCCTACGTTTTATCAATATGGCCAAGCTAACAGTACTATTAGACTGAAGACAAGCCCAAATCATCTTTCCCAATCTGTCTCCTCTGCTGAATCCAAGATGTCCTCTCCTGATCCATCAAAACCCAATAAGCCCTGCCAAAACCCAATAAAGTGCTACCCAATTTCAAATACTGGACTATGAGGCTTTGTCTGTTTGTTATTCAGTGCCAGCATGAGTGTTTCTGAAACTAGTGACCGGAAAATAGTGCTAAAAATACAGACACAAAAAAACAAACAAAAACCCAACAACAAACAAAAAACAATGTGTCCTTTTTCATCTTTTCAATTAAAGGTTCACTATGTAACTTTCATAGCGCAAACATATTTAGAAAAACAGACATTCTGACTGTGAGCGGGGTCGCCTCTCCATCGATCTGACCTGTAACTTGGTCTTGTTTGTTCTCCATGAAGATAGAAAGGTTTAATGTCATACTGTGAAACATTCCAGACAAAGCAATAACATCTCCACGGAGAAAAACATTTGACGGACTCTCCACCAGAACAGTTACAGAATGCACCTTTAACATCCATTCGTTTCTCTAAAATACAACTGAAATAATTATTGTTTGGTGAAAACGTTTTAGTACAATAACAAAGAGTACACTGTGCAAAAAGAGGATTTTGTCTTTGCAGCGGTGGCATAAAACAGAAGCAGGAATAAGAGCAGTTCTGCTAATGTTATTTTATGTTGCTGCATTTGCACAAATTATTTTGGGATGATGTAAAAGAACGTAATTCTTCTGAACTCTTGCAGTATAATCAAATTTAGATGACTGATGCCTGCCTGAGGAACTGAGTAAATACACAAAATCAGTAGCTGATGTTTCTGGTCTGAAAACAGTTTTACTCAAATCTTCTGTTTTAGACTGGTCTTGCTCTTTATCATAACTAGGGATTCACCAGTCTGATATGGGTATCAGATATTGGCACTGATACTGTATAATTTGCAGGATCAGATATCGGCTTCCAAATTAGTTCAGATGATATCTTTGTTTGGCTGACTATACAAGGCTCTTAATAAGTAAACTTAAATAAGAGCTACGTAACACATTTGGATCAATTCTGTCTTATTTTATTTTTGTTAAGAGGAAGAAAATACTGTTTTCAGTTTCTCAGCTGGTATTGGTTGATATTGGGTATCGTCAAATAGTTAAAGCTATAGTATTGGAATCGGTATGAACTGAAAAAACTGAATCAGTGCATCCCTAAACATAACTAGTATAGGATCGCCTGATAATTTTCAAGAAACTACAAATTTGTTCAAAGATTGATGTTCTATTGTATGAAAAAAAAATCTATGTAGTATCAAAAGTTGTTATTAAGTAGAACCTTTTCCTTATTATCAAAAAAGGGAGATTTTTGTGTTGTGAAAACCCAGTTGTAGCCCCACATTTCACATCAATTTCAACATTACTCCAAACATGAGTCTGTCTGGGCCGCCAAACACAGCTGAAGAATAGATCCAGAGACTAGCCTCAGTGCCTGTCTCTCCTGGTGGTGCTGGTTGTGATTGCTACGGAAACGCAGGAGGCCAAGGAGCGCCGGGGATTGGGGCCATGCAGACTGTGAGGTGCACAGAGAGGAGCAGAGCCGCGGGACACAGGCTGAAGTCTGTTTATCAGAGCCCTCCTGGTGCTGCCGAGGATTATTAAAGTGCAGGTGTTTTGGAAAATAACGCTTTCTCTTCTCCTCTTCTCCTCACTCGCCCCACAGTTGCTCACCATTCTCCCAAATAAACCCCATTGTATTCAGCCCTGCTCCAGCAAAAGGGGCGCAGGCTGTTGTGTTTACCGACCAGATTCAGACTTTGGATAGAATATGGTGGCTGTAAATACTAAAATCCTCCAGCATCTGATATATGTTTTTAAATGGCTTAACATCCTGTCTACTGATGTGAAAAAATAAAATAAAAATCCACTTGGGTAACAATATTTACAAAGCATGAAGAAAGACTGAATTAATCATGAACAAATAGTTTATTATTCATTGTATTAAAGGTACACTGCGTAACTTTTCTTGTCTGTCACCTGCTTGTCTCCATGAAGATGATATTGCTTTGCCTAGAATGTTACACAGTATGGCATTAAACATGTATCTAGCATTTATTTCATTACAGGTATGTCACTTCAGCTTTGAAAAAAATATCTTAAAAACGTGCAAGCTTACTGTTACTGGGGTCGACTCTTCACAGATCTAACGTGTAACTTGGCCTGGTGACGTCTCCATGGAGATGTTTATCTACTGTAGTAGAACTTCCAGCCCAAAGCAATAACATCATTAATCATGAATAAATAGTTTATTAAGAATGATTCAGACTTAGTTATTACTTGTTTAAAGGCGTACTGTGTAACTTTTCTGGTGGAGGGTCTGCCATCTGCTTGTTCCCATGGAGATGTTGTTGCTTTGTCTGGAATGTCCCGGTATGGCATTAAATGTATCCATCTTGCATTTACTATTTTTTATTTTTATTGACTTAAAACTTATTTACCGTGAGTGGACTCGCCTCTCCACAGATGTGACATGTAACTTCGCCCTATGTCTCACCTGCTGTCCCCAAAGAAATAAATAAGTGAAATGCCATACTGTGGGACATTGCAGGCAACATCTCCATGGAGATAACCTGGTGACTGACCCTCCACCAGACCTGTTGAAGCCAGTTTTTGTTCTATTCTGATTTACCTTCTTGATTTAATATATCAACCCAGTGAGTTTACAATCGGCTAATTAAAGTTTAATTATGTTTCTGAATGTAGGCTACAGACTCTTCCAGAACTGACATGTTTAAAACTGTTACACACACAGTCTGGTACCATATAAACTCTGCATTCCATTCATTTTAATGAGGCAGCCAAATAAAGACATTCAGCTTGACGTTTGTAGACAGCACAGTTGTTTATTTGTTCATTAAATTTGCCAATGAGAACTTCCAGCTCCACTGGATTTGTAGTGCATGATCAAATAAAATTAAAAGTTCATTGTCAAACTGTTGTGGCCCGCTTTGTTGCATTCCTGTCTAGCATAAGTAATGTTTATGACTTGTTAGCATTTATGTTTTCTGCCCTATTCGCTTGAAAACATGGTCATTTTTTATCGCAGGTTGGGTGGTTGTGTCACCAAAAAAGATGTTTTTCATAGTTTCATAGTTTAGTGGCTAATACTAACTCTCCCACTAAAAATGCATTGGAGCTACAATGTGGAACAGTACCAGCCTTTAAAATGCAGGTGTTCTGTTCACAAACATGGTGAAGGTCTATGAGCAATGCCACACAGTTTAGCCTAATGGAAATATGCACGCTTAGTCACAGTGAGTGTTTCATTGTGTGAGTTTCCATAGAAAAAACTCACTGCGGTGATGTGAAAATGCTTTTCTATATGTCTCTGCTGTATCCAGATTAACATCAAGCCATGGCCAACTGTGACACTTTCCTTTGAGATTTTGTGGTTCAAAAGTGGCATTACATAGATTTCATTGGGTGATTGTTCCCAAATGACTTAATTTCACTGTAAAAGGCCTGTATTACGTTATTTTTTCTAATCTAGGATATAATGTTGTTTCCTCACCAAAAACTCACCTGGAATTATGTTTTGTTTCATTCACACATGTTTAACACATAAACCCTGTATATTTTAAGAGTTCTTCTCTCAAACTCAAAGATTCTAACATGACTTGACGCTCACAAGAGTCAATTTTGCGTGATACTGAACCTTTAAAAGACAAGTTTTGTATTTTATATTTCTGAGTGGCCAAAATGTGTCCCTCAATCATGTATGTGTGAGGGACACATTTTAGACCCCAGTTTGCAGTCCAACATTATAGGGCAAACTGCTGTCTGTTTCTCTGCTGCCTTGACTTTACATTTATTTATTACATTCTCTGTCTCCTTTGTGAGCGCTGAGGTGTGGAAGATGCAAGAAGAAATGAAACCATGGCCCCTTTTCTTCTCCTCTGCTGCAAACCTACTGCACAAGATTCTTTCTATCTGGCCCTGTCACTCACGCCTTCTCCTTTATATCAAATCCTACAGGACTAACATATCACATGGGACATCAAGATCCATGCGCGCAGGAGACTACACTTACATGCCACAAATTATATGGTGAGAGTTCAGGCTGCAGCAGGGAGCAGCAGGGGCTATAATAATACAGTCTGCACAGAAAGGCTCATTGAGAGGTCATGCATAAGAAATACATTAATGCCACAGAAAAGAAATATGGCTCAGATCTGTTTTAGCATAAAAACACGCTCATATGCTATTTTTTGGACTGATAAAAATCTATAATAATCAATAAGAGGCGTTGCAGATTATGTTACATTTACATTTCGCTTTGTTTGGTGGTTCTATTCCTGTTACCGCTAATACTTTTAGTTGCATTTTCCCGCCAATGCTCTTATGCCAAGACTTAGTACCTCGATCTAACCAAAACCCGAACCTAAATGTAAAATAGAAAGTTAAAATCATACTTGGAACATTCTCCATGGAGTTTAATGCCTTATTCTGGAATATTATAGCACGAGGAACAACATTTCCATGGTCAAATAAGAGTGAGTTTTGTGGAAATGCAAGCCTGCTCACAGTATTATTTTTCAGTGCATAAAAAACTGACAAAAAACATGATTTCATTGTAGTCCTTTTGGCTAAAAAGTTACATAGTAGGGCTTTAGGGATTATACTTAAAGGTGCATTGTGCAACTTTTATGGTGGAGGGTCTGTCAAACTCTTTTCTCCATAGAGATGTTATTGCTTTGTCTGGGATGTTTCACAGTATGGTATTAAACCTTTCTATTATCATGGAGACCAAACTAGACCAAGTTACAGGTCAGATCGATCTGTGGAGAAGTATTTTTGAGCTATAAAAAACTGCAAAGAAATGCAAAGTAGGTGAAAAGTTACACGCACCTTTAAAAGCAAATTAGACGTTGCATACATAAATCTAATAATAACCTTTTGGATTCCTCTTAGTGCACAAAGCTGAGGTGACACACTCATACATCACCCATACATTTCCTGTCTCCACTTGCATCTTTAAGACAAACAGGTGCAAACTGCATCTGCGACTGCTTATTTAGTGTACGTGTGCTCCTCATTAGCTCCGCCCCGTGGCTCTTGTTGACCGGTTGCCATAGTGACAGGCATATTGCGGTGTATTAGAGAAGCTTACCCCAAAGGCTGATGCTTAAACCCCAGGATGTCTGCCATTTAAGAATCCCAATAAAGCTTTCTCTTTAACCAATAATAGACTCACACTGCTGCGATGGGGAGTGAATGACATATTGTGGGGCTGTGCAGTAAAGTCTACAAAATTAAGTTAAGAAGGTCAAGCACATATAAATCCGAGCTTTGGAGTCTGGAAGGGCCCAGAATAAATGTCAACATGCATCGCTGTGGTAATTATAGAACGAAATATGCCCAGATCCTGCTATGACGTGACATGCCCGCCAAGTAAAGTACCAACAAGCAAGGTTGTAATGTAATGAAATCTGATAAATAGCTGGACCAGACATCTGCAATTGCATCAGTGATTCCAATACAGGAGTTTACTTACAAATTAAAGGGTCACTGTAACTTTTTATTTTTACAAGAGAGGGTCCACCTGCTTTTCCTTGCTCTGCAGTATAAGCATATAATAGTATAATGCATCTAATCTATGTTTAGTTAATTGCAAGAGTCTTTGTTGCTTAAAAGTATCTTAAAAACATCTATTCTTACTGTGATCCCACCTTCTCGTCTCCATGGAAATAGATATGTTTAACGTCATAGTGTGAAACATTTCAGGCAAAACTACAACATTTCTATAGAGAGAAGAAAGTGGCAAACACTAGAAAAGTGACATAGTCCACCTTTAACCAATGAAATGACTTTTGTTTGTGATGTTGGAAAAACACAAATGTATAACCAAATATATATATATATGTATTTTTCATGTATTAATTTATTTTATTCACAATTTGGTAATTACTTCTGTATAAAGTAACACGAATGCATCTTCTCTCTGTGTCTTTCAGGAAGGAATGGAGTGGTTTGCTGACTTTGGAAGCTAGTGGCGACAATCAATGAGGACATCTATCTCCATTAGATCAAGAAAGAACTATTTTGGTCAAGGACACCTTTTTCTGTGATTTTTCTCTTTCAAGCTTTTTTTCTTCCTTCTCCTCCTCCTCCTCCTCTTCCGCCTCCTCCCACCAGCTTGGATATCTCGCCTTGTTCCCCGGGGCAACACTGACTGATTGGTCATTACACCAAGGGGCACGTACGTAACAGAAAGACACAACCTGAAGTTAGGAGCTGTGGGAATAAGGTGGTGAGTCAGCCACCTTCGGAAATACAACAGATGAGACATTTCTCTTCAAATTACCACTCATACCGATAACTATACAAGGACCACTTTTACTGGAGGGAATTGTTTCAATATGAAGGAGGTGTCTTTTGTGGATTGCCTTTTTCTCGGCTTGGCTGTGGCCTCTTTTGCAGCCGGTACAGAGGATAAGTCAGACTGCCCCAAGTTGTGCATTTGCGAGATGCGACCGTGGTTTTCGCCAAGTTCGGTGTACATGGAGTCACTCACTATTGACTGCAATGACTTGGGATTATTCAGCCTCCCAGAGAAACTACCACTGGCAACACAGGTACTGCTACTGCAAACAAACAATATCATAAAGGTGGACACGGCGTTGGATTATTTGGCAAACATCACAGAAATTGATCTATCGCAAAATAACGTTGCGTCACTCAGCGATGTCCACTTTGGAAGTCTCACTCAGCTTCTGTCGCTTCATTTGGAGGAGAATTTGATACAAGAGTTGCCCGAAAGGTGTTTGGCGGAGCTAGCTAACCTTCAAGAGCTTTACATGAATCACAACCTTATCTCGTCCATCTCCCCACTGGCTTTTCAAGGTCTGCGCAGCCTTGTGCGTCTTCACCTCAATTCAAACAAACTGAAAACCATTAACAGAGAGTGGTTTGAAGCAATGCCAAACCTTGAGATTCTGATGATTGGCGAAAATCCAGTTGTTTCGATTGAAAATATGAATTTCAAACCACTCGGTAACCTTCGCAGTCTCGTCCTCACCAGAATGAATCTCTCCCAGCTCCCTGAAGACGCGCTCACCGGCCTTGAAAACTTAGAAAGCATTTCATTCTATGATAATATATTTCCGGAGGTACCACATTCAGCCCTGAAAAATGTGAAAAATCTCAAGTTTTTGGATCTTAACAAGAATCCAATTAGTAGAATACAGAGAGGCGATTTTGTGGATATGTTTCATCTAAAAGAATTGGGAATTAACAGCATGCCCGAGCTAGTTTCAATTGACAGCTTCGCACTTAGTAATCTCCCAGAGTTGACCAAAATAGAAGCCACCAACAACCCCAAACTGTCCTATATTCACCCCAACGCTTTCTACAAACTCCCCCGGCTTGAAACGTTAATGCTAAATGGCAATGCACTCAGCGCTCTTCACCGGATCACAGTGGAGTCCCTTCCAAATCTCCGAGAGGTTAGCATGCACAGTAATCCTATTAGATGTGACTGTGTGGTTCGTTGGATGAACATGAATAAAACTAACATTCGATTTATGGAGCCAGATTCTCTGTACTGCGTTGAACCACCCGAGTATGAGGGCCAGCATGTACGCCAGGTGCACTTCAGGGAGATGATGGAGATCTGCTTGCCTCTTATCTCTCCTGAAAGCATGCCCGGGCACATCAAGACACAAAATGGCAGCTCCGTGTCCCTCCATTGTCGTGCCTTTGCCGAACCAGAGCCAGAAATTTACTGGATCACGCCCTCCGGTATGCGAATCTTGCCCAATACCGTTTCTGACAAGTACTACATGCACCCAGAGGGGACTTTTGACATTTACGACATCACTGAGAACGAAGCAGGACTTTACACATGTGTTGCCCATAACCTTGTCGGAGCAGATCTCAAATCTGTCTCTGTTGAAGTGAATGGCTATTTCCCCCAGCCTGTGAATGGCTCTTTGAATGTCATAATCAACTCAGTGGAGACAAACTCGGTATTGCTTTCCTGGAAGGCCGGCCCTGGGACACTGGCTCCCAATATTAAATGGTACACCATGAGCGAGACAGACCATCCCAGGACCGCATTCACCACCAGGGTTCCATCTGATATCCGAGCGTATAACCTCACACACCTCAGCCCGGCGACGCAGTACAAAGTCTGTGTAGAGGTCCACGGCGTCCATTATAACCACGAAACCAAATGTCTGGATGTCACCACTAAAGGGATCGAGCTGGCCATGAGGGACACAGAGAAATGGGATGCGGCCGTGATAACTATCTTTGGGGTGCTTTTGGCAACAACATCAGTGGCCTGTCTTCTTATTTATGTGTCACTAAGGAACCATCATCTTTACGGGCAGATTAGAAAGTGTGAGTCGAAACTAGCACTGACGCCCGTGGAGGATAACGGTATGAACTCTTCCTTCTTTACAAAGCTGTGGTTTGCTGGTAAAGGACTACCGAGTGGGGTGGAAGTTAAAGCCACAGTCATAAATGTATCTGACAATGCCTTTTAAAGAACTTTCGAGTATGACATAATTAAACTGACAATGGGTACACAAGGACAATAATGATGATTACCCATAGCTGGACACAATAAACTCTGGGATCGAATGGATTTCTCAAAACGTCAACAATGCTCTCCCAGCTTGAAACTTTGAGCAGAGGCCGATGGCGCGCTGCAACATACACTGCAAAAAGTTAGGCTCCCATTCTCACCGAAAACGCAGGCCAAAAGGAAGAGAACAGGTTCCAGATGATGTTGATGGGGTCAACTCTCTTGTAATTGACTGTTAAATGTGTTCAGAGTTGTGGAACTGTCCGTGTGGTCCCCCCCAAGCAATACCGTCTGTGCTTTGTCCAAACACCCATAGACGAGTTAGAGATACTGTAATAACACCTGAATATATTGGGAAGGCAGATTTTAGTAGTACGTAGAGCTACAACAGTGACTATGGTGTATGACTTTTGACGAAATATACCCCAGTTTTCTATTTAAAAATGGATTCTTGATTTTTCATGGAGATATTGTTATATATATATATTCTATTATGTTGATGTAATGACAAATCCTATGTATCAGAACAGCTGAAATGGGTTTTTAATGACGGCGAGCGGCAGACTACTTTTGATTACAATGTCACATTAAGCTTAATGAAATTGTGCTTCAAAATGGGTATCTCAAGAGGACATTTACCAAATGGCTGTTTATGCTGTGTAGTTCTCCTTGCATCAGCTACTGGGACAAATGCGTTGGACAGAAGCAAATATAACAGGTCAATTAAAGCTGAGATGACGACCGTGCCATCTCCTG
Source organism: Taenioides sp. WSHXM2023 (assembly GCA_029959045.1). Lineage (NCBI taxonomy): Eukaryota > Metazoa > Chordata > Actinopteri > Gobiiformes > Gobiidae > Taenioides > Taenioides sp. WSHXM2023. The sequence goes on from CM057085.1 coordinate 11,091,251, forward strand.
GTAAGTGCCTACAACAAGAAATACATGAAGTGAACGGAGGAGAAGAGAGAGCGCAAAACCAGATCATCACATCACCGCGGAAACACAGGCTACCCCCCCAGTAATTTTAGTGGAAATACTTTTTAGCATACATATTTTAAGATAAACATTTTGTTGTTGCTTTGGGTGTAAAGTTAAAAGCCATTTTTATATTTACTGTATTATATGTGATCAATGGGCACAACAGACTAATTATGAAAAGTGCTACGAAAAAATAATAAATGTCATTGTTTCTTTTTCAAACTAAATTGGGAATATTATTTTTGTCTCTGTTATTTAATGCGAAACACCATGCATATATGACACAACCTGAGATGCCTGAAAAGTCCAGAATTGTATTTGTATTTTTATATAGAGGATATAATTTGTGATGGGACTTTCAGGTCTTTCATGGGATCCAAATCTTTTGGATCTGTACATGTCAAAAAAAAAAAAGACTGGCTCGTTTTGCAAGACAGAAGATAATGTGAGAACTCATTTAAAAGGTCCATTGTGTAACTTTTCTGGTGGAAGGCCCATCAAATGCTTTAATCCATGGAGATGTTATTGCTTTGTCTGGAATGTTTCACAGTATGGCATTAAACCTTTCTATCATCATGGAGACCAAACAAGACCAAGTTACAGGTCAGATCTGTGGAGAGGCAACCCCGCTCACAGTCAGAAGGTTTGTTTCTCTAGGTATTTTGAGCTATAAAACCACCTGTAATTGAATAAATGTAAGGTTGAGCTGTTTAATGTCATACTGTGGAACATTCCAAGCAGAGCAGTGGCATGGCCATAGAAACAAACAGGTGACGGACTTGCAATCAAAAAGTTACATACAGCACCTTTAACACACATTTAGCACATTAACATGATTAATCAAAACGTGCCCAGAATTCTTCTCAAAAAACAAACTAATCACAGAGAGAAATGACCAAGGCTTATTTAAAGTTGTGGGAGTGTGTTTATCCTTCGACATTATGCATCATCTAAATAAAACATTGCACTATAATAATAATAATACTTAAAAAAACTAACTGCTATTATGATGCCAGATATGAGTTTTTATACACAAAGCTCTCACTTGTGTTGTTGGTTTAGCGTTAATCAGTGCAAAATGCATACAAATTAGAAAAAAAAAAAAAAAAGATTTGGTTCTTTAAAAAATGAGATCCGGGTCCAACCATTTACATTAAGGAACCATTCAAAAGAGCCAACTCGCTTACACACCTCACATCACTAGATGTCGGTCAAGCCAGATTCAGACAGTACCGTCCAATCAGATTTGAATCATTTGGATAATTTCAGCCCTGGAATTGCTGATTTCTACTCAACAAAAGGTAAAAGGAGCTGTTAACTTGAAAACTACTGCTTCATGACATCACAAGGTGGAACAGAGCATTTTGAGTTTTGGAGTTGTAAACAGATTAATAATAAAGGGTGCCTCAAACGTGTGAATAAAACACAACTCCAGGTATGTTTTTTGGATGAGACAACACCATTCTAACATGGTTTAAACCTCAGAAGAGTCAATTTTGCTTAATATTCAAATTCGAAATTCATTTTTCACCCAGCCATATATATTTTTATACAAACAAACGATGTATGCCCCTTACTGGCTAAACCACTTGTCATTCACACCCATCTGAAGCGATATTTACCACTGACCAGACTCACATCTTCATAAAGTATTGAAGAAGTGTGCATTCTGTATCCTAGGCAACAGAGATGGTGCTGCACTGTAACTGTAAAGATGAGACAGTAGGCAAAAGCAGAGGGGCTGAGAGCGGAGCCTGGGAGGAGGAGGAGAGAGTGAAAAGTACAATAGAGAAGTCATTAGTCGCCTCATTAAGATCATGTTCATCCTCAACAGCTCTGCATATAGCCACTGTCCCTGTCACAGCTGCTCAGCGTGCACAAAGCACAGCCAGCACAAAGAGGACAGCCCATTCACCATAATTACTATTTGAACTTATACTTTATTAAGAATAGCTGGAACAATATATTTTAGGGCTCAGTATTTATCGTATGTACATTTGGGACTATTTTCTGATCTATGTTATAAAGCTGTTTCCTCATCAAAAACATATCTGGAGTTGTGTTTTGTCTCATTCACACATGTTTAACACACAAATCCTGCATATTTAGGCTGAGTTCCTCTCCCAAACGGAAAACACACTGTTCCACTTTGTGATGTCATGTGGTAATACAGGAAGTGCTCCACTGTGTTTTTAAACTCTATACACCTTCACTAGAATCATTTGGATAATTTCAGCCCTGGAATTGTTAATCTCTGCTGAACAAAAGGTAAAAGGTAACTGTTAACTTGAAAACTCATTGCTTCATGACATCACAAGGTAGAACAGAGAATTTTGAGCTTTGGAGACGTAGACAGACTAATAATAAAGGATTACACAAACATGTGAATGAAAAGAACACAACTCCAGGTCTGTTTTTGATGAGATAACTACATTCTAACATGGCTTAAAGCTTAAAGAGACAATTTTTCGTAATATAGGCTCTTTAAAATAGACCAGATGAACCTGACTGGACTAGTTTCAGTGTTATCATTTATCACAGTATCTCTCTGTACATAGTGCTTCAAAATGTGTTATCATGATAGGCCTGGAGAGTACAGTAAAGAGAGAGCTTTTGTTTTATTTGTCTTAGTGAATTATCAAACACAGCGAGTATTTCACATGAGAACGCGGGTATGATAAATGGTTGTCAGAGGGAGAGTGACGTGGTGGATTTATCAAACAGGCTGTGGCGCTCATACATCAGGCAGACTTCAGCACCACGGACAGAGGCTTTTAGAAGCAGGCCATCTGTCAAAGACAAAGAGAGTTAAAATATGATGCGGCGAGCTCCTCAGGTAATGCTCAGGTCAGACTCAAGACTCAAGACTGTCTGTGAGAACGGTGTGGTGAATACAAATGTGTAAACAGTGTGAGACACACACGGGGGGGAGGAGAGAGGGATAGCAGAGGAGAGGGAGAAGACAGGAGAGGAGAGGGGGACGAGAGGGACAGGAGAGGGCGAGGACAGAGAGGTGTAGTGAGGGAGAGGGATAAGAGAGGGACAGAAGAGGTAGATGTAGAGATGAGGGAGAAGAGAAGGGAGTAGAGAGAGGGGAGATGGATAGCAAAGGAGAAAGAGGGAAGGAGTGGACAGAGGGAGGAGAGGAAGAGAGAGGTAGGAGAGGGAGAAGAGCAGCAGAAGAGAGGAGAAGGAGAGGGGGAGGAGGAGGAGGAGAGGAAGCAGAGAGGGAGAAGAGGTAGAGGAGAGAGGGAGCGGAGACTAGAGGTGGAGAGGAAAGGGAGAGAAGGAGGAGAGGGAGTAGAGAAGGAAGACAGGAAAGGAACAGAAGAGAGAGGAGGAAGGGAGTAGAGTAGAGGAGAGGGGAAGGAGGAGGACAGGAAGACGAGAGGAGGAGGAAAGGAAGCAGAGAGGGAGAAGAGGTATAGGAGAGAGGGAGCGGAGACTAGAGATGGAGAGGAGAGGGAGAGAAGGAGGGCGAGGGGGAGGAGAGGGAGTAGAGAAGGAAGACAGGAAAGGGACAGTAGAGGACACGAGGGGAGAGGGAGAAAAGACTAGAGGTGGAGAGGGAGAGCAGGGGAAGAGGGGAGAGCCAGAGGGACAGCCCAAGGTCAGTGATTGACACAGAGGAACGCATAAACACAAAACCCCATCCATATTCTCATGTAAAGTGCACATGTTCAAATTCACACATGAGGCACTTCCGGCCCCCGCGGGACAGGAGCTGCACATGAGACGCTGAGTCGGTGTTTGTGACGCAACACGACAGCTACAGAAGACACTAAATGAGATCAGTGGACAAACATGTACTTGGAGATTAGAGGGGCTCCAGGATGTATTTCTTTTCCTGGTATTTCTTTGTTTTCCATTTTTATATTACATATATTTGATTACATACTTGAGTGAGTAAGCAGGGTGCTACGTGTAAACTCATCTCTGCTGTCTGTTCTCATATAATGTATTTTCACTACGTCTTTCTCATGGTACCAGCTCCCGCCCTGTGCCAGTATTCACACGAAAGGGAATACAATTGTGAAATTGTGCATTCAAACAGTGATCGAAGAAATACTCAGTTTTGTAACTTAAGTAAAAGTAAAGATACAAAAGAATACTCAAGTAAAAGTAGTATCACATGAATAAGCTACTTAAGCAGAAGCATTAAAGTATCTGTTTAAAAATGTACTTAAAAGTATTTTGCGCAGATTTTGAGATCTAATAAAGCTTCAAATGCAGTGATTTTTATACAGATTTGTGCAGAATTTTGTTCAACACAAACAAATGAATTGATAGTTTTTTTTTTATAAGTGTTTGCTCAAACTATGAATGTGTTAAAAATGCAGGTCTCAAACTATAATATAAATACTTTTACTTTTTAGTCCTGTTCAATAATGTAGTGAAGTAGAAAGTACAGATAACTGCGCTAAAATGTAGTGACGTAAAAGTAAAAAAATGTCCACTTTAAAATGTACTTAAGTAAAGTACAGATACCTAAAATTCATACTTAAGTACAGTACTTTTACTTTGTACTTTTACTACTTTTACTTTTACTTTGTTACGTTCCACCACTGCATTCAAAGCATTCTATATTAGAAAGACATTTTATATTGAAGCTGTATCCCACATGAAAAAAGAACCAGTGTGCAGTCACCATTTAATCCGCCGCAAGGAAAGAATAGGGAAAAACTGCTGAATCTTCAAATATTTTTTCTAATATTAAAATCACCTTGTTCCTTTCAGAGAGCCATCTGCAGAGGCTGATATAAGACATGCTCTGTGAGGCTTTAGCTCGGCCTGCTCCTGCTGGTTGCATATTCGTTTTCATTTAGCCTGGATCATTGTCACGCAGTGGCACAGTTAATGCAAAATCCACTGGCGAAAGTAGCGTTCAAAAGCTTTTAGGCTGCTTTATTTATTTCATGTTCACTACAAAGAAATCTTTAAGTCAGCAACTGGCTCTCTGAAAAGTCATTTATGCCTTAAATTTTTGAATTATTGGAATAAAACCAGACAACATCGAAATACAGAAAACGTCCTGATTGAAGTGTGGAACATGACTGCAGTTATTTCGCTGAGTGTATAGTGATTTCTGTCTCTTGTTCTCTGTTGTAGCGTTATAAATTGTCACCACAGAAGAAGTGTGATCGACAGTTTCTGCATTTAAAGGGCTCATATTACACTATTTTTTTGATTTATGATATAATGTTTCCTCATCATAAACATACCTGGAGTTGTGTTTGGTTTCATTCACACAGTACACAAACCGTGCATATTTAAGCTGAGTTCTTTTCTCAGACAAAAAACACTCCACCTTGGTAATACAGGAAGTGCTCCACTGTGTTTTTAAACTCCATACACTTTCGCTAAAATCATTTGGATAATTTCAGCCACAGAATTGCCAGTTTCTACAAAACAAAAGGTGAAAAGTACGTGTAAACTTGAAAACTATCGCTTCATGACATCACAAGGTGGCACAGAGCATTTTGAGATTTGTAGATGTAGACAGACTAATAATAAAGGGTTATTTAAACATGTGTGAACGAAACAAAACACAACTCCAGGTATGTTTTTGAGAAGGTAATAACATTCCAACATGACTTAAAGCTCACAAAAGTCCATTATTAATATAGGACCTTTAATATCTCCAACTCACCAACTGCTGTGCCATACATTACCATACAGTTTCAGTCTGTACCTTTTCTTTGTGTTTGTTGTACACACACACACGCACACGCACACGCACACACACACACACACACAAAGAATATTCTGGTCCTCCTTTGACCTTGTACTCTTTCAGATAAAGCATGTCTGACATCTGTCCAAACAGATTTGATAAAGCCATCACAACATATTTTCAGTATCTGACATGCACAATTATTTAAGACCCGCTTCCCATGTATGTATGCGTATGCGTATGTGTATCTGTATGTGTATGTGTATGTGTATGTGTATGTGTATGTGTATGTGTATGTGTACCTTCAACTGCTGGCCATAGACATGCATCGCTTTTTTTTAAAGACGAGGCACTGCAGGTGAATAGAAAAAAAAAATAGAGACATCAGCTTAAAATTTGTAGTTTACTCCCCTAAATGTAAGAACAAAATGCATTACAAGTTTTTCATCATGTAATGTTTTCATATAAAAATAAGGCATTTTATGTGTAAAAGCGACCAAACAACCATTTTTGGGACATTCAAAACAGACACATAAAAAGAGCCAGGTTTAAAATTCTTGCTTCTTTTTATTGACAAATTAGAGCCTAAATAATAAATAAATAAATAAATAAATAAATAAATAAATAAATAAATAAATAAATAAAAATAATAATAATAATAATAATAATACAGAGATGATTTTTGAATATTTTATGTAGTATTTGAGTAAAATCAATCTGAAAAATTTGCCTAAAAATTTCTACGGCCCATCAATAGGAATTTTAGTTTTTTTAGTTTTTTTTTTTTTTTTTTTTATTCTGGGACTTCAATAAACGCAATTTCACTGGGGGCTTCAATCTTGTTTATGTCGATTTCATCTCATTTTCTACCTTCAGTCTTTTGCACTTATTATGAAACTTGATTTGACCCATTGCAGGGCTGTACACATTCACATATGGTGTTTGACTTGAATGTTAATTCCACCAACTGCTCTACTGCTACATGCTCTTTTTATGGATTTGGTTACAATACAATATTAATACTTTATACATTATTTTATAAAGGTGATCACTATTTATTCAAAGTGTACAATTATATTAAACTACTACTGACTACTAGTATAATACTACTGGCTTTCAAAATGCGAGGTACAATTTGTAGTTTAAAAGCAACACTGCGTATATTTTCGGTGGTGTCACGTAACTTCATGGAAACAGAAAGTTAGAAACAATCTCCATAGAGGTCAATACATTTTGTGCCATACTACCAAAGCAATAAGATTTCCATGGCGACAGGAAGGTGGAGGCCACGTTTGAGTCAGGTTTGTGGAGTTTTTCAAGTTTAATAAAAAGTAGTAATATCACTGAATTCATATTTTATTATAGAAACATTTTATTTGATCATATTCACATTGTGTATTATATTTTATTCTAGTAGCGTTTGTTCTCGTCATGTTTTGATGTTGTTTACCTGAAGTGTGACGTTAGCTCATCTGACAGGCGAATGTTAGCATATGTGCCACCAGTGAGCATGGATTTCAGCCTGCGTCTCCATCCCCAACACCCTCAAAACTACACACCCGCTTGTCACAGCGCATTTGGCACGCCTCGTCAAAACCATTTGCGTCTCTCCTCTTCCCCTCTTCTTCCCATCTTCATTTCCCTCGCCATCATTTCTGACGTTTTTGACACTCGGCTAAAAATGAGGTGATTTTTTTTTTTATTTTTTTTTTCCTCGTTCTCCGCTTGCACCAAGCAATCACAGCCATAATCACATAAGAATCGCACACATCCGCATCCGAGGCAATTTAATAAAGCTACAGGCGATGCACACTGCCAAAACAGCTGCTATTAGTCATTCCTATTTTGAACCAGGATGAACTGGAGTGAAGGGGACGCTGGTGCTTTCACATTTCCATATTCCTTTCTCTGATTCACAATTTGTAGTAGCGCGTTGATAGCTTAGCTCGCGGACAGTGTGACAAGATTGACACTTTGCATGTAAAATAGCAGCTTCGTAAATCCACAACAGATATGGTCCCCACCGGAGTGATTTGGCACGGGGGGTGAATTGTTTTTGCATACCATCACATTTTTCACAAGTTCATTCCCGTTATTTTGCTGGAAAATGCCAAGTTGTGCTCAATTTAGAGGCGTAGTAATGGTACCCTGCGCTCACCATTCATTTGAGATGTCATTTTTATATTCCAAACAAGACAGGCAAGATGGTGTGATTTATAATGTGATGCAGGAATGTTTGGAGTTTGTGGTGGCGCAAACAAAGGAAATTGTTAATATTTACAATGCCCTTCTATTTTTATGTTGGGGTTTTGAAAATGTACTACGGAGCCTTCAAATCTGATGACTCTGAACACTCCTTACACGCAACAAAATAATAATAGACGGTATTTTTTAGATTCACTTTTAAGTAACAAAACACATTTATTAAAAATATTTTCCAACAATTTATTGAACCTGCATTAAATTTCAAAAATTTTGTGGAGACTTATAGAGTGAATGTTAGTCTATGGGTTTTAGAATGATGAAAAAGTACAATCATTGTTATAGTAATCAACAATTTTAATGTTTTCTTTTTTGTTTGTTTTGTTTTTTAATGTTGAAAAGTCCTTAAAATGTTAAAAACTCATGAGTACCAGTCTGGAAACCGACCCCCAAAACTGCAGGTGAGTTTTCATCACAACAGAGCAACAAAGTAGTTCACATATTATGACGTTAATGCTGCGTTCAGACCACAGCGTCGGGGCATCAGGTTTACATGCAAAGTGTCTGGGGGACGCATGTTTAGGCTGGTCCAATGTTTATGTGAGTGTTACAAGCATTCATGTGATGTATTTGAGAACTGACGCCCAAAGTGTCAAATGTCAGGGTTGAAAAATCTGAACTTTTGCTAAATTCACCGTGCACCAACATGTTTCAAACGTCTGCCCTTAAAGATGCACTGTGTAACTTTTCAGAAGTGGATCTGGCACCTTCTTGTTTCTATGGAAATGTCATTGCTCTGCTTGGAATGTTCCACAGTATGACATTAAGGATATTTTACATTTATTCAATTACAGATGGTTTTATTGCTCAAAAATACCTGGAAAAACACGCCCCTGACTGTGAGCGGGGGTGCCACTTTACAGATCTGACCTGTAATTTGGCCTGGTTTGGTCTCCATGATGATGGAAAGGTTTAATGTCATACCGTGAAACATTCCAGACAAATCAATAACACCTCCATGAAGAAAAGCAAGTGGACCCCCGACCAGAAAAGTTACACAATGCATCTTTAAATACAAATTCATTCAACTAAAGCTATTTAAGACGATTCTGACACATATCATTAGAGTCCAGCATCCTTCCTTTTTTATTATTCTATTAGTCTATTATCTATAGCCATATCTTGAGCATGGCCCGGGCAGGAAAACTTTAAATGCAGGATTTATTGTACAGGTTTTGTGTTCATCTGATGTATAGTAGTGACTGTAGTGTTCAGAGGCAATCCACACAGGCAGAGGGAGAACTGCAAACTCCACTCACTAAGGCCCCACAGTGCTACGGACTCACTTGGGAATATTACCCACACTTTACCATCCATTGCAATGAACATAACCTTGCATCCTGTCAGGACACGTGTTTATCAGTGAAACATCAGTGCAGATGTGAGAATGACAGTCCACACACACACACCTCCTCCTCTCACTCTTAATTGTACACCCTCTTTTGCGTATTGACGATGGGTCTCTTCCTGCGCTCTGATTGATCGGTGCCTTCTCGCGTCTGTTGGCTCTTCCTTTGTGTATCGTGCGAGTGCGGCCCTGCTTTAGTCAGATCAATGCTTGACTAATGAGATATTCACATTAATGATGGATTAGACAGAGAATAAGGATCACTGGACCTAACAAGCAGCTCCCAGGACACGCAGGGGTGCTCTTTTCTCGCGGTAGTTTGCACACGGCACTGACAGTCCCACAGCAAAGATGCACCAGCGGTTAGCATCTGATTCATTAGCTCGATGTCAGCGTCAATATCCATAGAGCTCCACATAAATCATGGGGTGATATTAAAAGCCTTTAGTTAAATGCTGAAAAGGCTACTTACAATTACAGCGCCTATGTATCAGCGGTTAGTACTCTAGCCTAACAACGAGAAGGACCCTAGTTTGAATCTCGAAATTTCTCTATCAACCTAAACATATTTACATGCAGCTGGAGATTGGTCCCTGGTTAGTTATTTGCTCCTTGCAATTCAATGAAAGATCAAAATAGGGGAAAAGTGTTACAAAAAGTACATTCTTAACTTAGTATATAAATATATATATTATTTGTAAAATATTAGGGAACAAAACCATATTTTTTGTGTCCCAAAACCTATGTATCAGCGGTGCAGTGGTGAAGCGGTTAGTACTCTATAGTCTCACACCAAGAAGGTTCTTTTATCAGCCTGATTTATAAAATTAAACCAAAAGCATACATAATTACAACATACACATAGGCCTGTCACAATAATTACTATATGGACTTATCGTTCAATATATGAAACTGGAACAATACATTTTGGGGCTCAGTATTAATTGAGTTGTGGGGAGCTGAATAAATAACTTTGCTAATTATTGGTTCATTCTGTTATTTATTTGTTGCAGCTCAGGCCTTTTAATGATACTGTACATTTTACAAAGTGACAGACCTACATACAATTAGTCATGACAAATAATTGGAAATCAACATCTGGAGAAGGTGCCCCAGGCACCTGCTCCTTTAATGATCAAAACAGGTCAAAAACAGGGGCAACATTTCAAAAGCTATTTTCTTGAACTTTTAATGACACAGGAATCGCCTCTGCACACATTTGATCTGTGACTCATCTGCTTGTCTCCAAATCAAGCTTGAATACCAGAGTGTGGAACATTCCAGATAAGGCCATAACAAGCAAATGGTGTCAATCTTCTCAATGCACTTCATTAGTCAATACTAGAATCAATACATGTGGATGATTGATGCATGTGCTTTGTTTTATGTAATATTGATTGTTTTGAACATTAAATTAGCCTGTCTGTCTGTAAAAGTCTGCCCTTACAATGCAGAGTTTTAATAAGATAACTGCTTCTTTTGAGGATGAACATGGTTCAAAATTAAGAAAGATGCTCCTAATATCACCATCCATTGTGGCTGTTTTGAACAATGGCGTTGCAGAAAGCAGATGGGCAAAGAACAGAAAATGTAGTTTGCGTCAGACATCTTCATTTGTCACTGTGGTAATACAGTGAGAGCAGAACCAATATTTGCAAATGTGAGCGGACTGACTGTAATTATCAAGGGCACGCTGACAAAGTAGCTGTATTAGCTGCTTCCATTTGTCACAACTGCAAGGTGTGGGTGAAAACGAAATGGAAAATGATCGGAATGCATGTTGACATTTCTCCTCAGAGTCAGATAACCCTAAAAAAAACAAAAAAACTCTTATAGTAACTAAGTATGATTATCTTATGATTTCAATGTTTTATAATTATTAGAGTGACGTATTGGAACTTGCAGCTGACATCATTAACATTCCCTAGTGGTGTGAAGCTAACTGAAAGCACTGCTCTGAAGCTTTGTTACTCAAGTTAGACAATTTGAGCTTTATTTTAACTCAATCTGACCAGAAAGAGCTGACTTGGTTGGAACTACAACAGGTGAGATGAAACGTGCGCTTACAAATGTCTCTAACACATAAAATGACAAGGTCACAAGGTAGCTAGCATTAGCCAACAGTTTTTAAGTTAGTCATTCTCACCTTTTTGTTGAAAATCAAGCGTTCACGGTCCTAAACAGGATTGATCACATTCTCCTGAAAATCCATTTTATTTTCCTTGCTAATGAGTGCATTGTGTCACTATGGTAACTGCTGAACATTCCACCAACAGAGATACATGAAGAACATCCCCAGTGTGATGTCACTGCAAAGCATCAATTGCTACATCAGTCAATAAATGAGTTACAGGTGGTTCAGGAAGCTAAAGGTGCACTATGTAACCTGTATGTACGTATAGTACGCTTTACCTGCTTGTTTCTATGGGGATGTTCTAGCTGTTTTTAGAATGTTCCACAGTATGGCATTAAACATATCTATCTCCGTAGAAACAAATGACGCAGCCAGGCCAAGTTACAGGTGAGAACAATGAAGAGGCAAGCTCAGATGAAGCAATATCTACTGCATGGAGACAAGAATGTAGCAGACCCTCTACCAGGAATGTTACACAATGCACCTTTATAATTTAAAGAACACATATTGTGCTTGAGCCTGCTATGTTATAATCTACAACACCCACAGATCATTATGTTATTATTTGTACATTTAAAATCACAATATTCATCTTAAGCGCCATAATAAATGACTGTGTGACGCTGCCGAATCCTACGTGTATGACTGATTCAGAAAATAAAATTAGAGAATGCACTAAGTACAGAGCAGTGGGCGTTTGTTGGCGGCGGTGAAAACAGGGGTCAGCAGTCTGGCAATAGTGAGAGGTTAGTCTAAACAAATAATACATGCAGAATATGTCGTGTCATATTTCCAGTCACAACCTCCTCTGTCACTGGAGGCACAGGACAGCTGGTCTCTTTGTCCTTTTTAAAATAGTCGGTTAACTAAAAGTGCTCCCCAAAGCATCACTGAAAAACTAAATCCAAAAAGGACCACACACATCTGGGTCTGAGCTCCATCTGCTGAGACATGAGGAATAAGACGGGAAAGAGTAAGAAATCAGTATGGCTTAGTCCTAAATCCTTTTAATTTGAGAGACAAGACAACACAAAGTGAGTTTGTACACAGAAAACTGGGTTATTTGAAAATAACAAATAATAAAATAATATACTGTATACTACATGAACCGTTGCCGTAGCAATTGACAATTCATTACACAATAAAGTGTTATAGAATTGTAAATATATGTTATCAAAGTGTGCTGTGCTGTGACGGGAAGTTGTCTTTGAGTGGAAAAATACAATAAATATATAAATGAAAATTGTCGGTTAGAGTTCACATTAAGGTTTGTTATTGATACTTTGCAGCTGATGTGTTCAGTATTCTCTGGGAGTGTGATGCTAACTGTAAGCACTAGTCTGTCTGAAGCTTTGTCACTCAAGTTGGACTTTTTAACACAATCTGACAATAAAGAACTGATTTAGCTGAACTACAACAGGTGAGCTGTTTTGTGCTGTTAAACAAGTGGCTCTCAAATAACATTACAGTCACAAGATAGCTAGCGTTAGACAACAGTTTTTAAGTTAGTCACATATCTTTTTGTTGAAAATTAAACACTTAAACAGGACCATGAACACCTGTATCGATCACAGGCACTTGAAAATTTGTTGTTTGACTGCATTTTGTGTTTTTTTAGTAATTATCTCTAGTAGTTAGCTCATGTGCATGCATTGTGTCTCCATGGTAACTTTTGAGCATTCTCACAATAGAGATACATGTAGAACACCCCCACTCCTGAAAAGTTAAATAGTGCACCTTTAACAATTTAAGCAAATCACCCATCAGCCTAGTGAATATAGATTTTTGACTGATCAGAAGAAGATAATAATAATAATAATAATAATAATAATAATAATAATAATAATAATAATAATAATGAATACATAAAAATAAATTCTGGCAAACCGTCTGACGCCTCAGAAGGGGGAAGCAGTGCTTCACCAACACTGTTTACAGTGTGGGTGGAGAGCTGTTGACCTCAACTGGGGATGTTGTCGGACGGTGGAAGGAATACTGTGAGGATTTCCTCAATCCCACCTCACGTCTTCTGAGGAGGAAGCAGATGCTGGGGACTCTGAGGCAGACTCGTCCATCACCCTGGCTGAAGTCACTGAGGTGGTTGGCAAGCTCCTCAGTGGCAAGGTTTTGGGGGTGGATGAGATCCGTCCTGAGTATCTTAACATCGCGTGGTGGTCGGGGACTGTGCCTCTGGACTGGCAGACTGGGGTGGTGGTCCCTCTGAAGGGGGACCGGAGGGTGTGTTCCAACTACAGGGGAATCACACTCCTCAGCCTCCCCGGTAAGGTTTATTCCAGGGTAGTGGAGAGGAGAATCCGACCGATGGTCAAACCTCAGATCCAGGAGGAGCAGTGTGGTTTTCGTCCCGGCTGCGGAACACTGGACCAGCTCTATACTGTCCATCGGGTGCTTGAGGGTTCATGGGAGTTTGCCCAACCAGTCCACATGTGCTTTGTGGATCTGGAGAAGGCATTTGACCGTGTCCCTCGTGGGGTCCTGTGGGGAGTGCTCTGGGAGTATGGGGTCCGGGGCTCTTTGCTAAGGGCTGTCTGGTCCCTGTATGACCGGAGCAGGAGCTGTGTTCATTGCCGGCAGTAACCTGTTTCCGGTGCATGTTGGACTCCGCCAGGGCTGCCCTTTGTCACCGGTTCTGTTCATTGTATTTATGGACAGAATTTCTAGGCGCAGTCAGGGGGGGAGGGGATCCGGTTTGTTGTCCTGATGGCTTCATCGGACCGAGTCGGCTGTGTGAAGTGGCTGGGATGAGGATCAGCTCCTCCAAATCCGAGGCCGTGGTTCTTGACCAGAAAAAGGTGGGTTGCCCTCTCCGGATAGGTGAAGAGTCCCTGCCTCAAGTGGAGGAGTTCAAGTATCTCGGGGTCTTATTCACGAGTGAGGGGAGGATGGAGTATGAGATTGACAGGCGGTGCTGTATCGGACCGTTCTGAGTTTCCTCCGCAGAGTGGCTGGGTGCACCCTTAGAGATAGGTTGAGGAGCTCAGTCACACCTCCCCCAAGGCGCCTGGGAACGCCTTGGGGTCTCCCCAGAGGAGCTGGAGGAAGTGTCCGGGGTGAAGGAAGTCTGGGAGTCCCTGCTTAGACTGTTGCCCCCGCGACTTGGCCCCGGATGAGCAATAAAAAATGGATAGATAGATGGATGGATAATAATAAAGGCAAGTTTACACATGGACAAGAGCACAAGAAAAGTGAGACTGAAAACACAGCTGATATTATTTACCCACAATGCATCAGTCCCCAGGCCTATATAACCATGTGTCTGTGTCATGGTAGCAGGTGGCCTCTTTCTGTGATGTATTGATAGTGGCACGGTGGCGGTCGGGGAGAGGGGTGGATTTTATTAGACAGGTCAAGGCTCGAGAGGCCTGTTCAGAGGGAAACACCAGCAGAGCCAGCACAGGAGATCAGAGCTCAGATAAAGAGGCTCCAAACTCCTCTCACATGCATGTAGTACAGTATTTATAAACACACTTTTCACTCATCACTGCACTGTTTAATATTTACTTACAAAACCATAGTGGGGAAACTTCCACATTACCTTGGTAATCACCTTAATATCAGCTCAGGTAGTTACCGGCTTTGCTCCTCTTCACAGTTACTTTTCTCTTTGCCTCTCTGAGATGGAAAAATCTGCCTTTTCCTACTCTCGGTGGACTTGGAATCATTTACAGAACAATCCTGAACTGGAATCTATGGTGTCCCTTAATAAGTTTATAAGAAATTTCTAATTGTTTTATAATGTGAAATTTTTTGATTTTACTGTTTTGTGTTGATTGCGTTGGCTGCTACCTTGGCCAGGTCTTTCTTGAAATTCTGCTTACCTAAGACAGTGAAGATACTCAGAAGCTAATCAGGAACTTCTGGTACATCTAGTTGTGTCCATACAAACTTCTTAGATAATCGTCTGTCATGTCAATCACAATTTAATTTTTGCACTGTTTTCTCCTTACAACTTTACGATTTATCAGTATTAGACTTGGACTTAGACAAACTTTTCTGATCCACAAGGGAAATTACTTGGACACTTGGCTCACACTTCATAATATAATATAATGACAAAGAGTAAAAAATATAAATATTAATAATACATTCAGAATAAGTAGCAAAAATAACAAGAGAATGGTGTCAAATAAGGCATAATTATATTGTTTTTGTTTGCGTAAGGAAAGCAGTGCAGTTTTTTTTACTTGTACATACACATTTATATAATTATGCCTTATTTAACACCAGCCTCTTGTTATTTTTGCTATTTATTTTGAATGAATTTTCTTTGCTCTTTGTTATTATAATATATTGTGATGTGTGAGCTACTGTGTCCAAATAATTTCCCTTGTGGGTCAATAAACTTTGTCTAAGTTTATATCTAGTATTTTAAAATATCAGCAAAATTAAGTAAAGAGTGGTTCTTTTCATTCATTTAAATACAGTTGCAATTGTGAATATAAATGTCCATCACCAGAATATTCAAATGCAGCAGAGGCACCAGTCTATCCAGTTTTGCATGTCCTTGAACTGTACTCCATTTGTGGGAAGTAAAATAACTGAAAGCTTTTTTCCCCATTTCAGTTCTAGTGTGGTGAGTTTTTAGTAAACAATCATGAGATCTTGTATTAAAAGTTCCCATATCAAAGTTCAACAAACGATAGTAAGATATTCAGGCATTCTATCAAGTAGTCCCTTATAAATACATTTTATACAGTGTTGCTGTTAATATAACTGTTAGTAATAAGAAACATACTCCACCAGAAACATAAGTAAGACACAAATCTAGCCCCTAAGACAAGTTGTGCTGTTTTTATTCCCATTTCTGGATGACCCATTCAGCTAATCACACAAACTTCAAAACATTTCATTTCAGGTAAAAGGGCTATAGTATACTAAACAATGAGTGCACATCACAAACCTTTCAAAAGACAAAATCACTTTTTACGGATTTCCTGAATGTTACATGATTTGTTACAGGAAGAGCTCTGCACACCTGAATATGGGCGAAAGGTGCATTCGAGTTAAGTTATCATCAAGTCGTGATCAGATTTAAAAGCAATAAATAGAAAAACTGTGAGACAGAAGTTTTAATATGCAAAAACAGAAATGCTGAAAAAGCCATTGGAGGCTCACAGTTTACTCTTTGTATAGTATTGTTTTCAAAAGCCAAATGTATTTTACTGCTGTCAAAATATTATTCCATCCCTCCTTTATTAATTGATAAAACTCACTGAAGGTAAAAAAAAAAAAAAAAAAAAAAAAAACTTTTGGTAATTTTTCAAAATGGAGAGATCTGTTTTTCATGTATTCTTTTCAAAGATGTGAAGTTTCTAAAGGGTGGATCAATGGCAAGAAACTGACATTTTAATGTTGACAAGGTATTCAAGGGCATTATTACCCAGGCAAAAATAAGGTCAATTAAAGGTGCAATGCGCAACTTTTCTGGTGGAGGGTCTGTTACCTGCTTGTCTCCATGGAGATGCTATTGCTTTTCCTGGAATGTTCCATGGTCTGACATTAATGAATAAAAGCAAGATGGATATGGTTAATGATGTCTCTATTGCTCAAAAATACATTCATTCCTTCTGTGAATAGGGAGCGCCTCTCCACAGATCTGAACTGTAATGTAGCGTAGTGCTGTAACCTGCTTGTCTCCCTCATGATAGATAGGTTTAATCTATACTGTGGAACATTCTAGACAAAGCAGCGACATTTCCATAGAGACAAGCAGGTGGCGGACCCTCCACTACAAATGCTACACAGTGCACCTTTAAATCATAAAAATAAAATACAGTTTTCTTTCTTTAATTGTTGAATTTGTCCTTATTTATCACATGTGGGCTACTTTTCACTCACTTCAAGCCCATGAGGAGCACAAGAGAAGACAGCCCCAAGCCTCCAAGGTAAAATTGTCTATAACAGATTTATATAAAACACTACAGTATACAGTGTAAAGTACAGCGAGGAGAGCACAGGTCATTACACGCTTCCCTGAAAACAAGACTACCATCCTCCACCCTCCCTGCTTTATCTCCATTATCATCCTCTGTTCTTTAATATTCACAATCTGTCCTCTCTCACACACACACATCTGATTTCTTTATATTTTCACATAAGAACACCACAATTTAGACTGCACCATGAATCGAGCACATGCCCATTTTGTACAGACTGTAATTGCATGAAACATAAATTACAGCTACAGCTTATGTGCAATTGAAATGATAGGAGAAGGCTGTTTAAGAGTCTGGCAACGCGCAATATTTTATAATATACGCATGCACCGTAGAGTTTCTGCTGACGGAGAGCTGCTCGTCTATGAAATAATGCTCTGACCTATTAATGTATTATGTTAATGGAGGAATTAACAGCAGGCAGTGGAATAGCAGACATTCATTAAGGGTGTGATAACAGATTATTCAGTCATGATGTGGCGTGGCTACATTTCTCTCTCCGTGGAATAAAAATGGTGCCATCATTTCAGTCTCGCACAATGGACTGATTTGCATTGAGTACATTTTTTCTGAGATTCAAAAGCCTATGGAAGATGTTAAAGAGGAACAATTTGATAAAGACTATAGTCTACTTGGATATTTGTGCCTTTATTGAATTGAACATGCTTTCAAGTATGCTAAAACATAAAAAAAAAAGAAAAAGCCACTATACCAGTCATGATAATCACCATATCGACTTATCGTTCAATATATGAAAGCTGGAACAATATATTTTGGGGCTCAATATTTATTTTGTGTACAGTTTCTTTATAAAAGTGGGGAGATTTTTTGTTGTAAAAGGTTGAATAAGTGACTTCTATAGCTAATTAGTGACTGACAATAGTACATTCTTCTATTTATTTGTTGCAATTCAAGTCATTTAATGAGACTGTCTATTTAAAAATGGTTTACTGGGATTATCTTGCATTACTGTTATTGTATTAGTGTATTAGTTTGAGTATTATCATTTATCGCAGTATTTCTCTGTAGCGATATATCATGCTGTAAACTTTGTTATCATGACTGTCCCATACTGGTGGCATGCGAGCTTCTGATCCTCTTCAGATCTGCACTTGCCTAATTTGGAGTTATTTGTGTCCACACTATTCTTCTCTTTATTTAGAAGTTCTCTAGCAATTTAGTGATATTTTAGACAAATTTAGCCCTGCTATAATCTTGGTTAGGTTGAATAATTTTAATGCTGCCCATTAAACTTAACAGTGGTTAATGTTTCACTCATTTTATCAGCAACAATTAGGAATGTTTAACAGTCTTCTGAGTTCTTTTATTCTGTCATAAGAAGCCATATTTGTTTTGATATAGATTGACTCCCTGATTGGCCAACCCACCTGTCAATCATGCCCATCTGTGTGAAGTGTTGGAGTGTTGTATTCTTGGCTGGCCAGGCAAATTTTCTGTATTTAGCAATATATCGCACTTCAAAATCTGTTATTGTGACAGGCCGTTTCATACACCAAACTGTAAAGCATGACCTACTTCTGAATGTTCTTAAATTGTCAATTGGCAGAGCTCAGCAGCCTGTGTACGCACTATTCAGATCTGATCTTGACGTGACTCGATCACCTCCATCTTTGCAGTCCCCAGTGATGAGCAGCCTGGCCTTGGATCTTAGTTATTTTATTACAGCAATGCTCATGAAAAAAACAGCTTCCTCTGCACTCTCCCCCAAAACCTGATTTGGATTGATTAAATGCCAGTGTTGGAAGGTAGCATCATCAGATTTGACCTAAAGTCTCTCTGTGTTTCTGCACTGCTCCAAACAGACCTCCAGTTCTGAGAAAGACCAATCTAGATGGTTTAGATGACTGGGATGGATGTGTAGAGCAATGTGGGCAGATAGTAGGAAGCAGACAGCAGTGGAGGATGCTGGGAAAAGAGGGGGAGAAGGGCATGACGGATTACAGACAGGCGGGGAGTATCTGGTGAAGAAAAAGTGTGATGGAGAAAGATTGGCTGCATAATCATGGGCAGAGTTGGTGCTTGGTACTGAAGAAATTGTTAAAGATGAGGTATTACACTAGTAAATGCTAACACATAACATATTTAGATCACCATGTTAGCTTTTCTCATTTTAAAAATGCTATATTCACCAAAAACAACATATTAAAATGCAATAATACTTTTTGTGCTAGCCATGCTACTGTTTAACGCTCTAAATGTAATTACGTTGTTACTGTGACGATGACAATAAATCCTTTAATCCTTGAAAATGTGGCTCTGAAAACACTCCCTGCTCCCTTTCCTCTCTGCACTAAGTCATTCAGAGCGCTATCACAACACAATCGGCATAAATACACTAATGAAACTACTGCACATCACGTCAGGTTTGTGAATGTAATGTGGGCTGTAAGGAGGGTTTGAATGGTGCTCATTAAAAGATCACAAGATTACTCAAACATGCATAGATCACATAAAACCGTGTCAACATTATAACTCGGTAGAAATCTCTAAAAAAATCAATTTTGGGTAATACGTCCTCCGTTTGGATAAATCATCAATGAAAACAGCCAGGTTGACCCTCAGTGTGAAAGAGTCAAGAAGTTTCAGCTCAGTGAAATTAAATGAAAATGAAGAAAACTGAGGAAGAGATGTGTGTGTGTGTGTGTGTGTGTGCGTGTGCGTTTGGCTGCTTCATAGAGTCAAACTGTGTGAGCGTAGATAACCCAATAGGAGATGTTAAGGTACAGTCAACGTTGTAAGTATAAAGGCCTCCCTTATGTCTTCTAGTTCAGGAAAACAAGCTGCATTGTACTCCACTGTAAAAGCAGCTATTTGTGAAAAAGATAAGCTGAATGATTTTGTCTATACAGATTTAAAGACATTTTGTTGAATAAGAATCATAAGGAAGCAACTGCTAGGGACAGATGTTGTTTTTTGTTTTTTTCAATCTGAGATGTCTTTGAGTGAGTTATACGGCCGCCTGTGACTATTCCAGTTGTTTTTCTGTCACAAGTGAGCGGGGCTAACAGTTCATTCTGAAAAATAAATCTATAACTTTCTGTATATTTAACTGCAAAATGGCTTTCTGTTTATCCATACTTGGGACTGGCAGAGAATACATGTAAAAGTACACAGTGACACTTTTCTGGGTCCGCCACCTGCTTGTTTCCATGGAGATATTATTGCTTTTCTGAGGCATAGGTAAAACATGCATTCTTACAGTGAGCAGAGTCACCTCTCCATAGATCTGATTTGTAACTTGGCCTGTTGGCATCACCTGATTGTCTCCAAAGAGATAGTGAAGTTAATGCCATACTATGGAACTATGTACTTCAAGAGTAAAAAGTATTTCGCACAGATTTTGAGGTCTTATAAGGCTTCAAATGCAGTGATTTTGATAAAGATTTGTGCTGAATTTTGTTCAACAGAAACAACTGAATCAATCATTATTTGCTTTTTGTTTGTTTGTTTTTGGCTATCTGTTTTTATTTGTATATTTTTGTTTGCTCAAACAACAAATGTGTTACAAATAAACCCCTCAGCCTTTTTAGCAGGTCTCAAACAATAATAAAAAATACTTTTACTTTTCAATCCTGTTAAAAATGCAGGTGAGTAAAAAGTACAAATACCTGCTCTGAGATGTAGTGAAGTAAAAGTAATAAGAATCCAAAGGTGCACTGTGTAACTTGTCTGATCGAGGGTCCATCACCGGCTTTT
Source organism: Taenioides sp. WSHXM2023 (assembly GCA_029959045.1). Taxonomy (NCBI): domain Eukaryota; kingdom Metazoa; phylum Chordata; class Actinopteri; order Gobiiformes; family Gobiidae; genus Taenioides; species Taenioides sp. WSHXM2023. The sequence continues at coordinate 11,112,403 of CM057085.1, forward strand.
CTGGAAATGCGCCTAGAATGTTCCACAGTATGACTATAAACTTAAGAATCTCCATGGAGACTTGCAAGAAAAAATTACAGGTTAGATTTGTGGAAAGGCGACCCCACTCACAGTAGAAATTCATTTTTTTAAAGATATTTTTGAGCAATAAATAACACTTGTAGTTGAATAAATGCAAAACAGATTAGTTTAATACCATACCGTGGACAATTCAAACCAAAGCATCAACATCTCACACTTTTACTTCATTACGTTCCACCACTGATGACCAAAATAAAAAAAACTTCCTTCCAAGTGTCCACAGACTGAATAGTGCAAACTCACATGTGCTGGGCTCTGTTTGTGTTTGTGTTTCATATCTAACCTTGATGAACGGCGGAGCGTCTGAAGGCTGCACCACATTGGAGGAGTGATTATGTTGTGCTGAGCTGAGGGATGAGAACCAACCAGCTATTTTATTTTGTCAATTGGTGTGTGCAAATGGAAATGTCAGAGCAGCGCGGAAAACTAATGAATCTGATAGGAGCGAAGCCACCTCTTGCTCGGAAGGCCTGATCAATCGCCATTGTCTTCGGTTTTTTCATTGTTGTTTTTTGATTGTTTTTGCCCGGCTGTCTGCGGTTAAAGAGTTTGATGGTGAACTTTGAGTCAAGGAAATAAAGGGATCGATCTCCAAGAAGTCAGGAATCAATGGTTTCATCTGTTACTTACAAGTCAAGGCTGGCAAAAAGTGATTTGAGATCAGGTAACTCGCTTTGTGAACATAAACAGAAAGACGGTGTGACGATGCTGTGCTGTAATTTGTCTTCACCAGAAATGTCAGTTTAGTTGTTGGGTTTAGCATGAAATAAACTTTGAAAATGAATTTACCTGACCAGCCAGTCCCTTCGACATTCTGACTATAAAACGTGAAAAATCTCTGTCCAAACTTGAGACGGTCCAATCACAGCTGCTAATTTGAACGAAATATACAACTTTTTTTACCTGAGATAAGTAACAGTTTGGTGCTTCGATTGTTGATTTTGTAAAAATCCACATTGTTTCTGAGTTCTTTATGTTCTGAGTTCTTTATGTCGATATTTCTTCTTATTTATATGTAAGCAGCCATGTTTGTTTTTGACGCTAACAAAGCATGCGTCTCTGATTGGTTAAAGGTGGACTGTGTAACTTTGTAGTTGGGGGTTCGTCACCTGCTTGTTTCTCTTGATATGTCATTGTTCTGCTTAGAATGTTCCGCAGTATGACATTAAACAGCTCTACCTTACATTTATTCAATTACAAGTGGTTTTACTGCTCAAAAATACCTAGAAAAACAAACATTCTGACTGTGAGCGGGGTCTCCTCTCCACAGATCTGACCTGTAACTTGGTCTGATTTGGTCTACATGAAGATAGAAAGGTTTAATGGCATACTGTGAAACATTCCAGACAAAGCAATAACATATCCATGAATAAAAACATTTGACGGACCCTCCACCAAAAAAGCTGAACCTTTAATCCACCTGTCAATTACTCCCTCTGAAATCAGGGAGACACTACATGGCTCGAGATCCACTCATCTTAAAAAGCAATGTATTTTCAAAGCGTGCGGTTTTGGCTGGTCAGGGATAAACTGAATAGTCCTTAAACAGAAAAGAAAGTGGTCTCTGTACAATTATGGAACTTCGCTAACCTTGGAGCAGTGCAGAGTGGCAGATGCGCTTTGTTTAAAATGAGCCTGACAATGATCTAGTGTGTCAGGGCTTTGTTGCTGGTTCAGTCACTATCGCTAACCGCAAAGACTGCAAGCTACGCAACTGAAAAACAAGAAAAACAACCGCATTTGCAGTTTTCTGTTTTAACAAGCAAGCTAATTTCAGACCAAGGTCGTCAATATTTCTGACATTTAAATATTGACCAAAAGAATGCATGAAAAAAGGAGCTTTTTTTTATTATTATTATTATCATTATTATTATTATTATTATTATGGGTGTGTTTATTGCACTGAAAAATATAGAAAACCTTCTTACTCTAAATGGGCTTGCATTTCCACAAACCTGACTCTTATTTGACCTGTTTCCATGGAAATGTTGTTCCTTTGGACATAGAATTCCACAGTATGGCATAAACTTATCTATGGAGGAGTTCCGTGCTCTCCATGGAGATGGCATTAAGCCTTTCTATCTTCGCAAAAAGCCAAACCAGAGCAAGTTACAGGTCAGATCTGTGGAGAGGCAACCCCACTCAGTCAGAATCCCTGTTTTTCTAGGTATTTTTGAGCTATAAAACCACCTGCCATTGAATAAATGTAAGGCAGAGCTGTTTAATGTCATACTCTGGGACATTCCAGATAGCACAATGACATATCCATAGAAACAAGCAGGTGACGGACCCCAAACCAAAAAAATGACACTGTAAGCAGCCTTTAAGCAGCCTTAGTAATTGTGTTGTTTATATTACGATCATATTTTAGGTCATATCACCCTGTGCCCAAGGTTGTCAACATTTCAGACATTTAAATATAAATGAAAAGAATGCATGACTCTTTTTTTCTCATTTTGAATGGGGGAGTGAGTAGCATGTCTCAAAGCATCAACAGAAATCACAGGGATGTTAGCTTCATTCGGTTGGATGACACTGCTCCCCGCGGAGACTTGTGTTGCTTTCAATATCATGCTTCATAAACAATATCCAATTTGGACTGTTGAACTATGAAAATACACTGCCAAGAATGAGGGAGCGTGATGGTGAGGAGCAGCGAGGAGGTGTGAAAACAGTGGTCAGAGAGAAAATGAGCTGATGTGGAAGAAGGAGCACAGTTCATAGACAATAAATATGTTTCCAGGGAGTTTCAGCAAAGTTGTGGTCTATTTGTCAGTGCAAAGGAATATAAATCAGTGGTGTCCAAACCAAAGTAATATCTGAGTAAATTCAATAACTTTATTTCAGTAGATTTGACTTGATCTACCAATGCAGTAAGTTATTTTTGTCTCGATTCAGGTAAAATCAGATGTAGTTTCTTCTTGTGTGCTAACGTTTGCATTAATACTGCATAATTCTCACTGACCGTGGTATAATGAGTTTAAAAACACAAAATTGTGGTATTCAACAATTACAAACTAAAGCAGTAAGTTATGGTATTTTCAGGTATCGTGTGATAAATTCTTACCTTATTTTACATTTTGTTCTTTGCAATATTAATCTAAAACAATTAATAAAATAGTCCATATTACACTATTTTCTGATCTATGTTATAATGTTCTCTCATCACAAACATACCTTGTTTTGTTTCATTCACACATGTTTAACACACAAATCCTGCATATTTAGGCTTTGTTCTTTTCTCAAATGGAAAGCACTCTGTTCCACCTTGTGATGTCATGTGGCAATACAGGAAGTGCTCCATTGTGTTTTTAAACTCCATACACTAGAATCCAATCTCTACAAAACAAAAGGTAACAAGTAACTGTTAACTTGAAAACTACCGCTTCATGACATTGACTTTCCATTCAAAACTGCAGAACTGATTATCTGTTGTTGTTCTTCACCTCTTCGTAGTCAAAATTTCAGTGTTTTTTTTTTTTTTTTTGAGAAACACTACAATTTGTAAGTATCAAGAGACTGAATTATTAAGAAAGAGCCATTGACTGTGACATGAGATGCAGAGGAACAGAAATTTTCAGAGCACTCAAGCCTCAAGAGCAGACTTACTCAAACATTTATGAATCACTCAGATAACAACTCTGAATGATGAGAGCAAACTATTAGAACATGCTTAAAAGCTCTTCAAGTCAATTTTGCACAATAGGAAGAGGAGCTGAGGTGGCTTATAATTTTGCTAATGGAAATGGTGCATTGTGGGAGGAAGTTGCTGAAATAAAACCGTAATATACAGGTGAGATAGTGCACTTAAGTGAAACTAACTTAAACTGGGGCTGGGTCATTTTATATTGTGATATGAAATTTTAAATACCCTCATTTGTGAGGGTAGGCAGACAAAAGACAAAAAAGTGACTAAAATAAAAGCATGTTGTTGTTTTTTTTTGTTTTTTTTATGGATGTGTTTATTGCACTGAAAAACAAAAGAAAACATGCCTTGTTACTATGAGTTTACTCAGGATACTCTGGACCTGCATCTCCACAAACCTGAATCTTACTTGGCCTGTTTCTATGGAAATGTCATTCCTTTGGCCATAGAATTCCACTGCATGGCATAAACCTTATCTCCATGGAGAACGTTCCTAGGTATTTCCATGGAATCATGCAGTTGACTTTCCACCCGCATCAAGTTACATATTATGACTTTAAGCAGCCTTAGGCATTTTCTTGTTGATATTATGATAATATTTTAGACCATATCGCCCTGTGCTACTTGGGAGGACATTAAAACATGTATTAAATGTGAGACATTAGCCCATAATAAACTTCACTCTCCAGTTATAAAAGAGCCATAAAGGTAAATTGAAATGCCTGACCTGTTAGGATGTGACATATGCAGTGTTTGTTCTAGCTGCATTTAAACATGTGTGTGTATGGAGCAGGATTAAGGCCAGTTTGCTCTATACGCTCTCCTTTTCTCTGGTTTAATCCCTTCATTACCTCGGCCTCGTTTTGATGCTGATCAGGCTCCAGTCTCCTTCACACGTTTTCTCACCTGCTAATCCGTCTGTAGAGTCATAAGCGGTGGCACTTGGCCTGGTCTTTACACCCTCCATTTGAAGATAGGGAAACTGCTAACAACAACTAGCCTGCTAACACCGCTACTTCCTGGTTCGTGGAGGATAACAGCAATTTATAATGGAGCTCAATAGTAATCATCCATGCCTGGTTAATTTTACTCATAGACATTCCACAAAAAAAAAAAAAAAAAAATCATAAATTTGAAAGCTTGCACAGGACTAATCAGCTATGTGATAAGGCCACAGGTTTTTATTTAGAATCAAATCTGTGTCTAAAACTTTATAAACCTTAAGTTATTAAACCATTAGGCTGAGTCTTGGTTTTAAATTTTGGAAATCAGAGCAGATTTCAATGCGGGTGGAACTGTTGAGCTCCATTAGCTGCAGATAACACACAGCAGTCTGTCTTGTTTTGTTTTTTTTTTTCTTTTTTGTTTTTTAACATTGCCTGTATTTGCAAAACATATTCGATTTTTTTTTTTTTTTTTTTTTTTTTTTTTTAACATAATACACTTTGTTTGCTAACATTACATTAAACCTAATGCTGTGACAGTGCTAACAACAACTAGCCAACTAACAGCGCTGCTTCCTGGTTATGTCCCTTTAACTTCTCCTGAAGTTACACTAAACCCAGTGTCATAGCAGTTGAACCTTGATGAGAGTAAAAAAAACAGGATAAATATACTTTGGAGCAGGTACACGCTCTCTGGCCCAAATGTTCAGTTCCACCCATACTTCCTGGAGAAGCATTTGATGGATGGTGATGATAATGACATGGCATTTGGCAGGTCACACGTACAGATGGTGGACACCTATAGTGCCATCAGAGGCTGCCTCACACACACACACACATACACACATACACATTCTCTATCACCACCACTTCACAGGGAAACTGGCCTCAAAGTTTAACACCGCAGATGTTCCCACCTCCTGCCTCTGCTGCATAACTTCACTCACCCCAGCAGTATCATGGAGGAAGAAGGCCCTACTGACAACTGTGCAATGGCATTGGATTAGATGAGATTAGATGATTAGATGTTCAAATCAAAGATGCATAATATAGGATTTCTGGTGGATTCCTTCTTTTGTCTATAGATGTCATTGAGCTATAGTCTTTAAATCATTTATACAGACAGACCGATATATCAGTTGGCCGATATTAACACTTTTTAGCGTATCAGCTATCGCCTTAAATCTCCAAATATTTAGTTTTGCTCGGCTTGCACATAAAGTACACATAAAGCTTTATTTGAACACTTTACTGCGAAGAGACAACTGCATAAAATATGATTACACAGCTCTTTTATGGGTTAGTGGTAAGAAAGGGACTGTGGGTGAGTTTGAAGTATTTAAATAACAGAATTTGCAGAAAGTAATTAAAATCGGCCCTACATATCAGCCCAAAAATATCAGCCATCGGTTGTTCTGTATTCTAAACTATCGGTATCGGCATTGGCCATGAAAAAAACCCTCTATCTAGTCATTTAGTCGATTAATCGGTCAGTCTTTCCACTTATGAGTATAGAGTGAGTGAATAATGCAGCATAAAGCACTTTGGATGTCTTGAGAAAAATAAAAATAAAATAAAAAGTGTAGTAAAGTGTTTGCCCCCTATCTTGAAAGTTGTGCACTAGCCTTTTGTTTTGCAAGACGTTTCACCCTCTTTGCCTTTAGTCTTTTGTACCATCCAGTCCTAAAGCTACCTGCAGGTCAAAGCAGGGGATGAAGTTAAGCTGAGTAGACCGACAGCTTTACAAAGACACACACTCCTCTCTGTGTGAATCAGACACAGCCCTTTCTGTGAATACTTTCAATTCCCAATTTAGCAGCACTCAGGCGCAGCAGGGGGCCAGTCTGTCAGCCAGAAAAAGTCCCTGGTGACGTTTCAACTATTATACTTCACAGTTTTTGGCGTCAAACAAAAGAGTGATACGTGTGCCTCTAACCTGGTACAAATCAATAGTAGCAGATAGGCCTGTCACGATAACTACATTTGAAGCATTATATATTGCTACAGATAAAATTGAAAACATGTTACTGTCAGAATTCAAATAAAGCAAGATAATCCCAGAAAACCATTTTAAAGGTGCAGTGTGTAACTTTTCTGGTGGAGCATCTGTCAAATGTTTTCCCAGTGGAGATGTTATTGCTTTGTCTGGGATGTTTCACAGTATGGTATTAAACCTTTCTATCTTCATGGAGACCAAACCACACCAAGTTACAGGTCAGATCTGTGGAGAGGCAATCCCGTTCACAGGAAGAATGCCTGTTTTTCAAGGTATTTTTGAGCTGTGGACCCACCTGTAATTGAATAAATGTAAGATAGAGCTGTTTAATGTTGTACTGTGGAACATTCCAGGCAGAGCAATGACATATCCATAGAAACAAGCAGGTGAATCTACAAGAAAGTTACACAATGCACCTTTAAATAGACAGTATCATTAAGGGGCGTAAGCTGTAACAAATAAATAGCGGAACGAACCAATAATTTGTCATAAAGTCACTTACTCACCCCTGTACAGCTCAACTCTTACCGTATTACAACAAAAATAAGAAAAATCTCCCCACTTTTACAAAGAAACTGTACTAGGGGTAGGATCAGACATATTTTTTCATGAAACGAAACACACCATGAAATTGGGTCCATGAGAACGAGACAAGACAAGATTTTGACATAATTTGTAATAAATTAGTGAAATCCATTTCACAATTTTGGCTTCACTATTTTTTATTTATTTTATGTAATACTTTAGTAGTCATTGTAGCACTGCTTTTTGGAACTACAGCTTCACAAACTGTATAACTCACCAGCTCTTTGGCCAATTCTTTTTTTGTCCAAGCCAAAGGTAAATTCAGGGTGATCATTTTTCTCATGGGTGGACAGTCTTGTGGCAAGTTTGTCTTGCACGGGATCTTGTAAAAAATAGTGCCCAGTAGTAAAGTGTTTGCCTCCTATCCTGAAGGTTGTGCACTAGCCATTTGTTTACTTCCTTTCTGTCCTTGGGCAAGACACTTTACCTTCATTGCCTTCACTCTTTTTGTACCATCCAATCCTAAAGATACCTACAGGTAAATGTAAGCCAAGAAATCTGGAAAACTGGCCTTTATATTGTACTGGCTTAGTACAATATAAAGGTGCACTACGTAACTTTTCTGGTAAGAATCCACCACCTGGTTGTGTCCATGGAGATATTCTAGGGAGATTGCTTTCCCAGGAATGTACCACAGTATTGCATTAATCTTGCTAATTATTTAATTATAGGTCTCAGCTCTATACTCTCCATCAGGTACTCGAGGGTTCATGGGAGTTTGCCCAACCAGTCCACATGTGCTTTGTGGATCTGGAGAAGGCATTCGACCGTGTCCCTCGTGGGGTCCTGTGGGGAGTGCTCTGGGAGTTTGGGGTCTGGGGCTCTTTGCTAAGGGCTGTCCGGTCCCTGTATGCCCGGAGCAGGAGCTGTGTTCATTGCCGGCAGTAAGTCGGACCTGTTTCCGGTGCATGTTGGACTCTGCCAGGGCTGCCTTTTGTCACTGGTTCTGTTCATTGTATTGATGGACAGAATTTCTAGGCGCAGTCAGGGGCCGGAGAGGATCCGGTTTGGGGACCACAGGATCTCATCTCTGCTGTTTGCAGATGATGTTGTCTTGATGGCTTCATCGGACCTGGACCTCCAACGTGCACTGGGGAGGTTTGCAGCTGAGTGTGAAGCGGCTGGGATGAGGATCAGCTCCTCTAAATCTAAATCTGAGGCCACGGTTCTCGACCGGAAAAAGGTGGCTTGCCCTCTCCGGGTGGGTGGGGAGTCCTTGCCTCAAGTGGAGGAGTTCAAGTATCTTGGGGTCTTGTTCATGAGTGAGGGTAGGATGGAGCGTGAGATTGACAGGCAGATCGGTGCAGCTTCAGCAGTGATGTGGTCGCTGTTGTGGTGAAGAGGGAGCTGAGCTGAAAGGCAAAGCTCTTGATTTACCGGTCAATCTACGTTCCTACCCTCACCTATGGTCCTGAGCTTTGGGTAATGACCGAAAGGACAAGATCGTGGATACAAGCGGCCGAAATGAGTTTCCTCCGCAGAGTGGCTGGGCGCTCCCTTAGAGATATGGTGAAGGGCTCAGTCACATGGGAGGAGCTCGGAGTAGAGCCGCTGCTCCTCCAAGTTGAGAGGAGCCAGCTGAGGTGGCTCGGGCATCTGTTCCGGATACCTCCTGGACGCCTCCCTCAGGAGGGCATGTCCCACCGGGAAGAGGTCCCGGGGAAGATCCAGGACACACTGGAGGGACTATGTCTCTCGGCTGGCCTGGGAACGCATTGGGGTCCCCCCGGAGGAGCTGGAGGAAGTGTCCGGGGTGAAGGAAGTCTGGGAGTCCCTGCTTAGGCTGTTGCCACCGTGACCCGGCGCCAGATAAGAGGAAGAAAATGGATGGATGGATGGATGGAGTTTTTTTTTTTTTTTTTAAACAATAAAACAATACCTTGAAATATGCATTCTACTGTAATTGGGCCCACCTTTCCACAAATATGACCTGTAAACTGGCTTGTTGCCTGTCTCCATGGAAATAGATAAGTTTAATATCATACTGTGAAAAGCAGTGAACATGAAGTCAAGTCTAGCTGTAGACTGACAGTTTTACAAAATAGAAAATAATATTGAGCTCCAACATATATTGTCCCAGATTTCATATATTTATTGAATGATAAGTAGATGTACTGTAGTAATTATCATGACAAGCCTACAAACAGAGAATTGAAAGTTTGCATTTTCTAACGACTAACCTGAAAAAGTCCACGATCGAAAGAAGGTTGACTATGATTGAAATAGCAGCAACCTTTGTCTTATTGATTTCAGCAGAGGTTCTTTTGAGGTCTGGCTGTGGTTTTGTACAGCACAGTTAGTGGCCTGGCCTTTTGGAGGAGCGAAAAATAAAAGTGAAAGATTCCTTTAGCAGAAACTGTTTTGATGCCACAATTAGAGTGTGCAAGGTGTAGCCAGAGCATTGGAAATCTAAGTCCCATGTTGCAGTTAACTATAAGTGATGACAGATGGGGTACAATGTAGTTACAGTATTTACAGTATGGTCTGCGTGTGGTGCAATATAACACGCTTTTATTGGCTCCTGGTCAACTACACAGGGAATAATAAAGGGTTCTTGTTTGAATAGCAATTTTATCACACCTCCAGAAAACCCTCTTTAAATTCCGCTATAGCGAAAATGCATTCTTCTCACCACATGTATATACTTATTGCAGGTTTGCAAAAGAGGCATGCTGTGTTTTGTTTTGTTTTTCATATTTAACACCTTAAATACATTTATGTATACAGTGAATTATAATGTTAGGTGTGATATTACAGTCAAAGACTACATACAAGACCAGGTCAAAGAAAAGATTTGCACAAGGGAGGGCATCAGATGTAAAATATGCCATTCTATAGGTAAAGACATTCTTATATTACACAAAATTGACTCTTGTGAGCTTTAAGTCATGTTATAATGCTGTTACCTCATTAAAAACATACCTGCAGTTGTTTTGTTTCATTCACACATGTTTGAATTATCCTTTATTATTAGTTTGTCTGCTCACCTTGTGATGTCATGAAGCGATAGTTTTTAAGTTAAACAGCTACCTTTTACATTTCTTCAGTAGAGACTGGCAATTCATGGTCTGAAATCATCCAGATGATTCTAGTGAAACGCTCTAGACATCCTGTATTGTATTGAAATCACAAGGTGTTTTCCATTTGAGAGAAGAACTCAGCCTAAATATGCAATGTTTATGTGTTAAACATGTGTGAATGAAACAAAACACAACTCCAATATGTTTTTGATGAGGAAACAACATTACAGCAGAGATTTGAAAACAGTGCAGTGTGGGCCGTTTAAGTAAACACGCTGGTGATTTGCTGTTAAAATTAAACTGTAGGACTATAACACTGAAAAGAACCATGATTGTTTAGGAAATTGACTATTCCAAAGAGAATACCAATCAGTGGGTCTTTTGTGGTTCAGCTCAGTTCGAGTTAAGCAGAGTTGTACTTCCTGGCTGCTGGAGTTCTGCAATGAGGTACTGGCTTGATGAAAATTACAAAACAGAACTTGTATGGCAATAGTTGAGAAAATGTGATCCAAATCAGCTCCCACTGAAATTAATTTAGTTCCTCCAAAAGTACGCCATTAGCTTCCCATCGCTTACCATGTGTGCGAACTAGGCTAGTGAGAAAAAAACGATTCATGAAGGCAAACAGTACCTACAGTATACTTCCATTTTGGCAATACTGCTCTACATTTTTACTGCAGTGATAACAGAATATGCAGACTGTATATTTTTATTGCTCTAACACAGGGATAATTTGCTAACCAGGATGATATTACAGCTCGGAAATATTCATGGAGAATGACAGGCGCCAAAATGGCTGTGTGGAGTTTTATCCAATCACAGCAGCCAAATGACAACCTGTGATAATAAAACAATATTGATACTTTGCGGTGACATCATGCTGAGGGTGCTCTACATGTATGTTTATGGCAGAATGTTCACAAGTTACCATGGTGACAGAATGCACACATTAGCAAGTCAGCTCTTTCCGGTCAGATTGCGTTAAAATAAAGCTTGGATTAACAGTCTAACAAAGCCTCAGACACAGCATGCTTACAGTTAGCATCACACCCCCAGGGAATATTGACAACATTAGCTGCAAAATGTCAATAGATTTTGGCTAAATGAATGTGTTTTTGAACCACTACCTGGAGCCATAACCAATCAGAGGAATGCATGGCCCACTCCTTTCATGTCAAAACAAACATGGCCACTCATGAGGGGGATAAGAAGATGTTACGGTCGCCTATATTCCTTTCTCCTTCTGATCTATTGAGCACACTAATCCAGATATGTTTTCATCTCTCTTTTAAGTACCCTATATATACTGTATATGCTTCCCTTGTTTTGAATGTAGACAGGCAGTATTCTGATGGTGGAGACATCTGTTGACTAAACACGACATAAGACCACTTTAGGGAGAGGAAAGAGCCCCATGAGACCCACACACACAACATTTTAGTGCAAATTAAGAGTCTATAAAGCGCATTTAGCTACTTCAGTGTTCTGTAATTATGCTAGTTAGCTTCCCCGGTCAGTCACTATGTTTAAATGTACGCCAAGAAATCTGGAAAACTGGCTTAGTACAATATAAAGGTGCACTATGTAACTTTTCTGGGTTCAGCACCTGGTTGTGCCCATGCAAATATGCTAGGGCTTTCCCTGGAATGTACCACAGTATGGCATTAAACATGCTTATTGTTTAATTACAGGTCTTCACTTCTCTACAAATGTGACCTGGAAATTGGCATGGTGCCTGTCTCCATGGAAATAGATAAGCTTAATGTCATACTATAAAAAAATTCCAGGCAAAGCAACAATATCTCCATGGTGACGGACACTCCACCTGGAAAGTTACGTAGTGCACCTTTAAACTGATCTTTCAAAATGCATGTAAACCAGGGAACTACGACCGAGGTGTTGTGGTTGGAATCTCTCAGATCATAATAAGAACACATCTGGGGAAGTCCACGTGTACTCAGATCCCCACTGCATGTGCAGTCCGATCACACGAGGCCCGGTCTAGGAGAGGCATTCGGCTGCACAGGGTAAGGAAGTGTTAAAATATTACACGTGTTTGGACCTGTACTCACTTGTTTTACATCAGCAGATGACAAACTGCATTTCACATATATATAAATGGACATAACTAACATGTTCCAAAAATGAAGTGAGCATGGGGGCGCTTCTGACTCCTTCTGACCCTGGCTCTCATTGACTTACACTGGAACCCTCTCTCTGTAACTGCTGCTGTGAGCCTTGTCATTTTGGTCTTTAAAATAGTTGTATTAACCTGCTCTACATGATCCTGCTGTTTTTATTTTGCTATTTTATCCATTAATAAATTCATATTTCTAATATGGAGCTTGGTTCCAAATTCATCACAGTCCTTAGTCCTTCTTTCCACAGTCGATGCATTCCATCCACCTTGGACTAGTTTGAATTGTTTAATTGTTTTGGTTCAGTGTACTTTAAAGTGAAAGTAAAAAATACTAGCGCTTCAATGTGTTTATTTGTGCTGCGGACAACAAATAAATAGCATGTCACTTATCTTTTTGCAGAAAGTGTGGTTATATGTGTCATTTTTATTAGCAATTATAGCACCGCATAGAGCCATCTGTGAGCCGCCTCAGCCCCCCATTCACACCTGATCAGTTCTTTGAGCTGCATGTAGACGGGGACTAGAGTGGTCTGGCTGGTATTGTGGAAAAGGCGATTGAATTTGGTTGTTTAGTTTTGATGGTGAAAAAGATATTAGCACTAATTGACAAGCCATTGTGAAATGTGGCATCACAATGACCCAAATATTAGATCTGAAAGGGCAATAAATTAGGGCTAAAGATGAGCAGATTGAAGAATATAATGCACAAAGTGGAAATGAATTCAGTGTGGTAAAAAGAAGTATTGGAGGAGGAGTGAAGAGAGCCTTTAATGTGCTTCTCAAATGACTAACTAAAGATCCCAGAGCCCGGACGCTAATTAGTTTTATTCAGCGGCTATGCTAACAGCGTCATGCTTGTTGTTTTGCTTATTATTATTTCCTATCTTGTGGTAGCGTCCAATCTGTGAGGCTCCATTTAGTGTGCCATCCGAAGCCTCTGGAGGAACAGGAGCAGGGACCAGCCGCAGTTCACTGCAAAATGTTTTTGTTTTTCTGAAGTAGAGGTCTTAAACTGTTCATTTCACAATAATAAGTTTTCATTGTTGGATGGACTTTGATGAAATACATTGGGTTGGATTGGTTTGCTTATTTGATAATAATAATAATAATAATAATAATAATAATAATAATAATAATAATAATAATATCAGTTTGTGAAGTACATACATTACAATTTCCATGGATATGAAAACCAGTTTTTGTTTCGATATTATCTGGCACTTTAAAGGGGCACTATGTACATGTAAAAAAAGCTGTCTGCATCTAATTAGTGTTTTATTATCTGGAGGTGTACAGTTAAAAACTCCGCACCGGCCTCTGTGAAAAGCGCTTACAAATTCATCATGGTGAATAATTAATATATTTGGACCACTGCAAACTGCAAATAAAATATTCTGTTTTCCAAGTTTTTAAGACAATTAAAATCAGGTAAAGCTCCTGACTAGAAGTGGTCAAAGCCAAGAAACCATCATGATGATGATGAAGAAAATCAGGCAAATATAGTAAAAACTGGTATACCATATGTTCAATTGCAGAAAACAGTACAATCATAGCCATATTTTATTCCATTTCATATTTGAATTTGAATTAAATAGCAGCTGCTTCAAATTCTCTCCAGTTTTCCAGCAGAAGAAGTAAAAGTTAGCTAAGACAAAGACGTAAACACGGAATCGCCGGTAGATCTTTTCAGAGGAACAGGATGCACTTTTATAATCTTCACAGAAAACAGACCATTAAAGCACAAAGGCATGTGCGCTGGAGGCATGGAAAGACTGCACGGTCAACAATTAGCAACAAAGACGAAACATGTGAGCTGATTTATAGCGGAAGAGAGGGAGAGGCAAAAGATTAAGGATTCGATATGTTCTTAAGAGCCCTGCAAACTTCCGACATGTGTGCGCGTTCTAGGAATTCATTGGCTTTGTCCCACCGGAGCCCAGAAAATCGATGGAGTTTGGGCTATAGAAGACTGATAGTGGTTAAATACTGAGACAATCAATAATGTAATAACCTTCAGAACGCGTGTAACAGCGAGGATTGGTGAGCGGTCACAGCCATTTGTCTTCATATGTTCAGGGGCGTGATTCTGAATAGACACTCGTGTGTGGTTTTTAGGTCAGAAGGGTCTTTCATTGCTCATGTGACCCTGACAGGATTTTCAAGGGTATTTTTTCTTATGGGCCCACAAAGCTGTATTTCATGGCCGGATTTTTATAATGGGTTTCTCTTTCTCTTACAGGACATAATGAGCATTTTTCTGTTTTTTTGTTTTGTTTTTGCATGTTTGACTTGACTTAAAAAAGCCTAAATACCTGCAGAGTTTAAAGGGCCCATATTATATATACAGTTTTCTGACTTAGACAGACTTTATTGATCCAGAAGGGAAATTACTTGGACACAGTAGCTCACACATCACATTATATTACAATAACACAGAGTAAGAAAAATATATAAAAGAATGTAATAAACCATAACCAATGATTTATGGTATAATGTTTCCTCATCAAAAATGTACCTACAGTTGTGTTTTGTTTCATTCATGCATATTTAACATACAAACCCTTCATATTAGGGCTGAGTTCTTCTCTCAAACAGAAAATACTGTCATGTGGTAATACAGGAAGTGCTCCACTGTGTTTTTAAACTCCATGCACCTTCACTAGAATCATTTGGATCATTTCAGCCTTAGAACTGCCAATCTTTACTGAACAAAAGGTAAAAGGAGCTGTTAACTTGAAAACTACCACTACCTGACATCACAAGGTGGAGCTTTGAAGATGTAGACAGACTAATAATAAAGTGTTACTCAAACATGTGTGAATGAAACAAAACACAACTCCTGGTATGACCCAAGGTATACCTTATTTTAATTGCTTTGACTAAATAATGTTGGAAAACTTGCTCTCACAGCTTGTTTTTTGCAAAAAACAGGTAACAGCTATTTAACCATAACTAAGAGGTTAGTCATCTAGTATTTTTACAGCAAAGATTTCAAAACATCAGATCTATGCAAATAACAGCATGGTAGAAGATGGTTAAAAAGAGAGAAAGAGCGCGAGAGAGGGGGGGAAATGTTTTTGACAATTTTTCAAAACGGAGTTACCAATTTTTACAACTCTTCAGGTGTTCTCACATAACAATGTCTCTGCAGGATCACAAACTCAGACAGAACGTTCCAATTAAATCTTACTTTTAAACTGTATTTGACTGCATGTGTCCTTACAAACATGCTTAAAGGAGCACTGTGTAATTTGCATGTTAAAGTTGTTCATACACCACAAAAATACCTTGAAATCCATTCATTCTGTTAGTGGAGCCACCTCTCCATAGATCTGACCTGTAACCTTGTAGCCTGGTGGCGTCACATGCTTGTTTTTATATCTAATACCATATCGTGTCACATTCCAGCCATATAACATCTCCATGGAGAGAAGTAGTGAGCGGACCCTCCACCAGAAATGTTACACAGTGCACCTTTAATGAAATGAGTTTTGATTTAACTGAATTAACTGCTGATTCCTTAAAGCTACCGTACACATATTTGATTTTCTAAACATTTCCTCTTTTGCTGACTATGTATTTGCCTTTTCAATTATGAGCTTAAACATAAAAAATATGCTTTGCTAGCTGCACATCACAATGACTACACAGTGACGACAGCCTCGGAGTTAGTCACCGGCTTATCTCCTCAGTAAGGAAGAGTACCACATAGAAATCTGATGACATGATGCTTATGAAAATGCCATTCATGTGTTTGGCAGAAGATGAGAGCTTATTGGATTGTGCAGGTCTAGTAGTAATGCAGCGTTTTCCAGTGAAACAGCAGCCAGTGCAGTTTTCTTTCAGCTCCTACAGAATGGAGTTAAAAACAGATGTGTGAATTCTCAGTATCAAAGAAAGTCAGTCAGGAAATTGTGTATTCAACTTTGTCTGACAAATCCAGAATGAGATCTCTGTATTTTTTTTATACAGATTGATATCAGTCTGGTCTCCACGCCGTCTGTCACATCTCAAGCCCGGTCAATCGTCCAATCAGATTTGTTTTTTTTAATGACACATGTGAAATGAAGGAGCTCATTGGTCACCTAATATTTACAATTAAACTTTTTTTTTTTTTTTTTTTTTAGTACTTTACTCGTTAATTCTGCTATTTATTCTGCTACTAATTCTATTTTTTTCCCTTTATTTATTTTTTTCCTTTATTTATTTATTTTTTTTCTAATACAGATAGATCAAGCATGTCCCTGATTGGCTAATCCACCTGTCAATCATGCCCATGTGAAAACTGTGAGATTCACCGTTGACCAGACTCACATCTTTGTAAAGTATTGAAGAAGTGCGTACTGGGATTATTAAAATAATTTTTGCCTATTTTAATGACTGTTACTCATTATCTGGAATACAGACTCAAAAACACATGCTAAAAGAACAAATACAAGGACTAGTGATGGGTGGATTGATGCCAAATATTGAGATATTGATACTGAAAAGTTTCATTTCTCATGTCTGTGTAAACCCTCAGCCATCCAGGTAGTATCTGTAGCAAAAGAACAGTTTTTTCTTTTGCTAAGCTTTCAAAAATTTCTCAAAAAACTTGACTCTTTTGGTATTTCTTAAAAAAATACATTGTATTTTAGTTAATCTGCAGATATGTTTAATTTTTAGATCAATTTGAGATGGGATGGAGCAAAGATAGTGACACAAGGTAAAATTCTTTAAAGTATAGTTTCTATGCAATAAACTGTAATACAAAACACATGGGTATCGGTATCGTGATACTTGCTATAGAATCACTTAGAATCAGATCTAATCCTTTTGAAATTCAATACTAACAAGGACATTATTAAATCAACAATACTTACATCAATATTAAACTTTTATTGTTAATATTTTCAATCTATTTTCAGTCAGCATATTTTTTACCATTAAAAATGTAGGTAAAAAATCTCAAAGTACGTTAGTTTTTTGTTGCAGTCCTACTTATGTATTACTTGCTCCTTTGTGCATGGATTACTTATATACAGACAGAAAAAAGGCTGATTGTGGCTAATTAGACCCTCAAAAAATAAAAAGCAGCCTTTGCTTACGACACTGCAAGATTAGAAACAGGACAAATAGAAAGAACTGGAACAGATTAAACAGAATAATGTGTGTGATTACAGTGATTACAGAGTTTAGAAGCAAAATTAACATAGCAAATAATTTTTTGAAGTTTTAATTTGTTGAGTTTGAAAAGGTACATTAATGACAAGAAACATTTGGTATCTGATCTGCAAAAAGTCTTGATTAGTTAAAATTACTTGAATCCAGAATAAAATAATTTAATAATTTTGATTATTTTAAGTTTTTATTATGTGACTAGTATTTTCGTCTTCCACTTTGACCAACTCATTTTGAATAAATTAAAACCAGTCACAAATATTTAACATTTTGTGCAGTGTTTTTGTAGTATACCCTCCTCTCAGTGTGAGCAGTGTCTCTGTGTTTGCAGGTGTAATATACTGTGCCTGTATCCTTGCTCCCACAGTTACCCCGGTGTGTTACCCTGGTGTGTCCCTGTACCCCCCTCGTGAGCGGGCGGGGCAGGGCGGGTGCTCGTCTGTCTCCCCCTTATCTCCCCTCATCACTCTGCGTCATACAGGGCCGACCTGACCATCCATCTTCTGCTGCCTCTGTTTGTGCGTTTGTGTGTGTGTTTGTTTGTGTGTTTGTTTGTGTACCATACCTTGGTCACATGCGTCGCCCCCCGCCTCCTCCTCTCTGTGTGTGTGTGTGTGTGTGTGTGTGTTGTGTGCAGAGGCTGAAAGGGGCGCTCAAACGCTGCTTGCTCTTGTGTAATAGAGAGCGCTGTGCTTGGCGCTCAGCTCACATTTATTGTGGGTGATGTATGTGAAGACAAGCAGTGACAGCTCCTGGGCCCTTTGAACTGCACTTCAGAGCTTTGACAAAATGGTGGCCACTGTGGCAGTTTGATGGGCTGAAATGAGCTGCCACCATCGGGCCTGTACATCACTGATCTGATTTCTAAAATGTTTTATGGAAAGCCTGTTTGCCGTCACTTTGGACATTCAATTACTTAAAATAAACACATCAACATGGTGGAGCAGTGGAGCAGTGGTGGGAGGTGACCTCTCTGGAGTTTAAGCACAAAGTTTGTCAGCTAAAACCTGTGCAGTACATTTGCATTCTTCTAAGTGCTGCACTTATCAGCCTCCGCACAAACTGCTGCTTTAAACTTTAATGGTCTTAAGCCAAACACACGTGAGAAAATCCTCTTGGATCTCATTATGGCATTGTGTAAAGAAACTGAGGTGGAAGTAAACAGGTGCACAGGTTCTTCTGCTGTCTAAGTGTACAGCCATGTTGGATGCCCTACGTGTGCGTTGTCCTGCCTTTGTGTTGTATGGGGTAGATTGTCTGTTTTCATCTCGTTTTTGTTTATTATTTACAAATATCTGTAATTGTATTATTGTCTATTCTATATGGGAATGGGAAAATGCATTCCTTGAATAATGTAAATAAAAAATAATTATTTAAAATAAATAAATACATGAATAAAAATAGTATGAAGCATATATTTGAAGTCTATGTGTGATGAGTGATTGTGAGAAGGAAGGGCATCTGCTCATGAGCCACTTACAAAAGCTTTGAGAGAGACAGTTCACAGTTCTGTTTTGTGTTCTTAGAGCCCACTATCCTGTTTCCAGTGTCGTTAGTGTAAAAACAGGCTCCATTAGACTCCAAACTCACACCTGAGCCTGTGCCTGCAGCACTCACATGTCCTTCACAGGCTACACAAACAGGAAGCCCTTCACCTCGGCTTTTTAAAGGCAACTTCCCACTCATTGTTGTTGCTTATTTGGCAAGAAATTGGTCTGTGTCACATTAGGCACTGTGAGAGCTGGCCTCAAATCCTCCCTCTGCTGTGTCCACACTGCTGCTGTGATTTAGTGCAGGATTTAAGCTCAAAAGTTTCAAAGGACTTCAAAACTGAACAAAAAAATAAATAAATAGCCAAAATAAAACTAATTTAAGAACGGTCTTTTGTTCTGATGTTCTATTTCCTGATTCACCGTTGCCAACACAAAACCACCTCTGCTTAGGGCTGCAGCTGCTTTCATTTCAATGCATCTTGTAAGTTTAATACCATATTGTGGAACATTACAGGCAAAGCAATAGCATCTCCATGGTAGCAGACCCCCAACAGTGCACCTTTAAAACTCACAAGAGTCAATTTATAGGACAAAGTCAAATATAGGACTTTTAAATCTGGTTTTAGAGTAAACTTAAAAAGAAAAAAAAGTTAAAATTTAATTGCCAGCTACAAGAAACCCAATAAGGCTATTTTCACACAAACACATGAGACGCTGTTGAACAGTGATGCGTCAGATTACCTCATGCCAGAAGGTAACAGGCTCTTGTTGTTTGTTTGATTAAATACTTAAGTTACTGTGGAGGCTGTCTGGAAATTGTCTTGAGATTAAATGAATGTGAAATGTAATAAAGAATCCTGCTTCTCTCCATCTACGCTACGCCAACATACACGGAGCTGTCCTTCGGAGACCGTTTTCCAAACATGTAAAACACACTGTGAGTAGAGGTGTGTAATATTGTGTAGTGCCCCTTGGCTTTACTCATTTGTATTTGCCTGCAGTTTGGAGCTTACAGAAGAGGAGGTAATTAAGAGCATACAGT
This sequence comes from Taenioides sp. WSHXM2023, assembly GCA_029959045.1. Classification (NCBI taxonomy): domain Eukaryota; kingdom Metazoa; phylum Chordata; class Actinopteri; order Gobiiformes; family Gobiidae; genus Taenioides; species Taenioides sp. WSHXM2023. Next base: position 11,132,510 of record CM057085.1, read on the forward strand.
GTGGACATGTTCCTAGCACAGTGTTATTTTGTTTATGAGCTGCATGTGTGTGCTTTGTCTCAGGGGGCTTCTCTGTATACTGGCTAATTATGGCTAATGTACGATGACAGAGAGCAGAGCCATATACCAAAACAGTACTGCAGTATAGCATAATGGATAGGATAGTATCTTGGTAAAATATGTATAAGTTGTATACGTGTTGCATTTGTATATTATTGCAGTATTTATTTATTATTTTCTCATTCATTTTTACCATACAGTAGATGAATACTAATGAAAGCCTCAGTGGACCCTAACCATCTATGAGGCAACTAATGTTCTTGATGCAAATTTTTTGGTCTTTTTTTTTTTCAGAAAGTTTCAAAAATATAGTATAGATTAGCGGTGCACTATGTAACTTCTCTACCAGCTTGTCTTCATGGAGGTGGTATTGCTTGGAATGTTCCACTGTATGGCATTAAACATATATAACTCAGTGGAGAGTAGTAGGTGACGCCACCATGCCAAGTTACATGTCAGATCTGCGAGTGGCGGACCAAGAAAGGTACACAGTCAATGGTCAATACCACAGATACATTTTTATGAAGCTTTCAAACTCTTGATACATTTATTAAAATGTGGGGAAAATGAATTGAAATTTGTTTTCCAGAACCTGAGAATTGAGCTGGACAATTTAACTCCATATAAACGCCAATAAATTATGATATTATTGACATCAGGTAATCACGGCTCCTTGTAAACCGAAACACAAACATGCATTCTCTTCTCTGTCCACACAGTAGCCTCATCTGCACACACAGCAGGGGCCCCATAGATCTGCAGTCAATAAATATCAACAGGAAGTGTGAAATGAGTGCCAGCGTGTGCTACACCTCTTTATATGTTTGTGTGTCCTGGCTCTCAGCAGGACCCACCTCGCCCTCTGTGTTAGTGTGGGCCAGCATGGAGCCAGCTAAGGCAGCCTGCTTGCTCTGCTAAAAATACTTAACAGGCTAAGACAATGCAGGATATAGCAGTATTACACCTGCTATATCACTGTAGAGTACGCAAACTGCAAAACCATATTGAATGAAAGTATAGCAATTGTCACTTTGTTCAAATTGTTGAAAAACTTAAGGTTTTGATAGATAGTTTTAAGATATATTGGCAACACTTATGGATGGGTGACTAACCAAACTGCCTCCCAGGAAAAAAGTTCTTGGTTTGAATCCCAGACTATGTGGGTTGAGTGTTGCGCACTTTGTTACATACGACTGTGCTGAGTTTGCATATCTTTACTGAATCTTGGTTTTCTCTGACTTTAAAAAAACATGCAACCTGACAGGATGAAGGATGGCTTAAGAGAGATTTATTGTGCTTGAGCCTTCTAGTTATAATCTATGACGCCCGTGGATCATTATGTTATAATTTGCACATTTTAAATGACAATATTCATCTAAAATGACTTGATAAAAAAAAAGAAGGAAAACAAGTCCACTGATTAGAAAACTAAAAATGAGAGCAGTGAAGTGGTCGGCTCCTCTTATAGATAGCTGCACATCAAACTTTAATTTGTACCAAAATGACTACACAAACTACAGAATCATACATGCATCACCGATTAAGAAAATAAAATTGGAGAACGAAGTTAGTAGAGGAGTGAGCATATACCGGTAGTCATGAAAACAGGGACTGACCTGCACAATGGCCTAAAGTTTGCTTAAACATGCACAAATCACTCCAAATAAAACTTCAGGTGAGTAAATAAGGAAACAACTACATAACCTTAAAGGGAACAATTTGAACAGAGTGCCCTGGCCTCATATCCAGGCACTCCACCCACGCACTGGTATCGCTTTGTTGATGATAATTTCTCAAAAATCAAAATTCAAGATTTGGAACCTTTTACTGCACATATCAATTCTGTAGATCCGAACATCAAATTCACACGTGAAGATGCCAAGGACAACACATTGGCCTTCTTAGATTGTGCAGTAACGATAAGAGAAGACCGGCGACTCCAGGCAGAGGTCTTCAGGAAGCCCACACACACCGACCAATATCTGCTTTTTGATTCACACCACCCACTTCAGCACAAACTGGGAGTCATTCGGACATTACAACATAGAGCCCAAGTGGTTCCTACAAGCGCAGAGGGAAAGGAGAAAGAAGAACAACACGTGGAGAAAGCCCTCTCCATTTGTGGATATCCTAAATGGGCTTTCAATAAAACGAAGATAACAAAGAAACAGGACAACAGAGAACCAGAGCCCAGGAGAAGGGGTGTAACTATTCCTTACCTGGCTGGCGTTTCCGAAAAACTACAGAGGATCTTCAGACAACATGAAATCCCAGTCTATTTCAAACCCACAAACACTTTAAGACAAAAACTGGTCCATCCTAAGGACAAAACACCGAGCCACAAACAAAGCAATGTGGTCTACTCCATTCAGTGTAGTGAAGACTGCAGTGAGCGCTACATTGGAGAAACAAAACAGCCACTTCACAAAAGGATGTATCAACACAGACGGGAAAACCAGGGTGGGCCGCAATCTGCCGTACATCTCCACCTAAAAGCCACAGGCCACTCCTTTGAGGACAGTGAGGTCCAGATCTTGGCCAGAGAAAAGAACTGGTTTGAGAGGGGAGTTAAAGAAGCTATTTTTGTCAAGAAAGAGAATCCTTCCTTGAACAGAAATGGAGGTCTCAGACATCATTCGTCTCTCATCTATAACTCTATCCTCAAACCTAAATCAAAACAAACTGGGAAAACAATGGGACTAGCCAGGTCAGGTCCAGAGGTGTGAAAACACCATCATGGCCCTGAATGGATATGCTAACTACTCCCCCACTCCCACTCCATAATGAATAGACCCACCTGACTAACAGAAACTGTAAACAAATATGTGTGTCTCAGAGTAATTTCATTGTAATTAAGCTCCTCCCTTCAGCAGATATAAAGCAGTGTCCACCAGCATCTGACCAGAACTGAAGAAGCAGCTTGGATGAGCTGCGAAACGTATTCAACCAAATAAACTCTGTCCAGTTGACAAATTAAATTTCTCCTTTTGCTATGGATTCTACCTGGACGACTGAGGGATTCTACACACAACCTTAAAGGTGCTGTACCTGGTTTATACTTTTAAAACATAAAAACATGATCCAAAATGATTCCTCACGTTCCTAATGGATTCACAGTAGATCCTAAACCAGAAAACAGAAATCATATACAGTATATGTCACTGTGTTGGTCCATTGGAGGTTACAATGCATTACTGGTGTAGTATCCAATGAATGGCAAAACAATACACAGACAATTAATGGAGGTTGGCAAGATTACGGCTAGATTATGTTCAAAGAAATTGCCTTCCAAAAATAAATAAAAATCTATAGGTTGTGTGTAATGTAACCACAAAATGAAAAATGCATGAGACCAAGGTGGGTTTCCTATGTAGTACATCAATACAGCGTCAACAATATACAACCGGTGTGATCAAAATGGTAATGTTCTGTTAGCCGTATGTATGAATCTATATTAGCATTGTGTATAAGTCACATGGTCCCTCTTGTCTGGTCCCTACACCCACTATAGATTTAATGCCCCATTCTGGTGTAACAATAGCCCTGGCCCCTGCTCTGTGCTATGGTTAGAGCTACAGTGTGCAGCCTCACCAGGGGACCCAGCACTCCCCCAGGCATAAATCACAACTCCCTACTGTTCTGTTCTGTAAGCCCCCTCCCCTCCCATTCTCATGTTCAGCCCTAACCTCCCTCTCCCCTGCTACCCCGGCACTGTGAACATAAACCATTAAGAACTGGTTTATAGCTCTGTCCTGGAGTTTAGCCTCTGTGCTGGTCCAAAGTCGTTTTAGTTATGGTTTGTTTATAGTTTATAGGTTCAAAGGAAATTATCTGGACATGTATTAAAGGTCCTAATATGCTAAATTGACTCTTGTGAGCGTCAAGCCATTTTACCTCATCAAAAACATACCTGGAGTTGTGTTTTGTTTCATTCACACATGTTCGAGTAACCCTTTATTATTAATCTGTTTACATTTCCAAACCTCAAAATACTCTGTTCCGCCTTGTGACCTCATGAAGAGATAGTTTTCAAGTTAACGGCTACCTTTTACCCTTTGTTTTAGTAGAGATTGGCAATTCCAAAGCCGAAATTATCCAGATGATTCTAGTGAAAGTGTATGGAGTTTAAAAACGCAGTGAAGTACTTGCACTACAACATGACATCACAAGGTGGAACAGAGTGTTTTCTGTTTGAGAGAAGAAGCCTGAATATGCAGGGTTTGTGTGTGAAACATGTGTGAATGAAACAAAACACAACTCCAGGTACAGTATGTTTGTGATGAGGAAGCAACATTATCACACAGATTAAAAAGTAGCGTAATATAGGCCCTTTAAGTATCAAATTATACACAAATATTTTTTACACTTAGATTAGATGGCTGTTAAGAGGTTTAATCTGCATCTGGGTCACGTAATATTATGTCTCTTTTATGGGGTTTTCATTATATTTGATGAATAATGCCCCAAAGTGTCCCATAAATCGTAGGGGTCTTTTGCTGTTTATTTGTCCAGTGTATTGAGTATTGGCACACTGTGAATGACGGGCCTTAATTTCAACCACACCATCTAATTACTTAAATTGTGCTTACAGGTCCAATCGCACTGTGCACTTCCCCTTGGAGAGCTCCACTGTCTCCCTGCTAGCTGCTGCATTAGCACTAGAAATAAGCACATTAGGCGATTTTGTGCTCTGTAATAAGTGGTGCACCGAAGAGAAAGTTTGCAGTAGAAATGCTTGGACTGAGTGAGAAAAACAGCGCTGTCCCATCCACAGACAGTAAAACTGGGGAGAACGGGGACAGTTACATTCCCCAGAGGTGCAAAAAGCCACAAAAGTCCATATAAATTTATTGAAGGAGAAGTTATAGCTGTAATTGGGAGAAAGTAGCCATTTTGGAAAGCAGTTATACAACGTCAGCCATGGGGACTGCTAAGAAAGGCGTTTATGCTAACCAGTAAAGTACGAGGGTGTAAAAAAGTCATGGAATACATGGAGAAAATCGTCTCAGGGCGTAGTGTTGTGCGTTAATGTAATTATCTAAAACAACACAGATTTACAGACTATTCCAATCACATTTTAACATAGAAATGTATTTAGTTTTGGATAAATGCTTGACAAAATTGATTGCGAAAAGAAATACATTAATAATAAATACCGTCAGAACAAAATATGAAATAAAGGAAATTAAGAAACTTTCCTATGACCTTAAAAATGTGGTCCAAAAAAAAAAAAAAAAAGGCAAAAAAAAAATTGCAATATCCATGGAGATAAGCAGTTGACTCCACCAAGCAAAGTATTTTATTTATTTTTGGTAATAAAAATGACTGTAGTGGAAGAAATGAAAGATACGTTTTTAAGTGACATTTTCTTAAAGAACACCTACTGAGCTTGCATCTGCTATATAGATATAATCTATGACACCCGTGGATCATTGTGTTATAATTTGCACATTTTCAATCACAATATTAATCTAAATAAACTTAATAAAAGAAACAAGTCTGCTATCTTCCAAAAAAAAAAAAAAAAAAAAAAATGAGGTACCCAGTGGGAGCTGATGTTGCTGTAAACATCATCATGCATCTTTAAGGTATGATAATAACTTACGGTATAAATGCTGTCTCATTCGTTGGTTTTAATTTGCTTTACTTTTAACAAAATTAAGAATATTTTGTTTTCAATTGCTATGGCAACGGCCCGCATTTCTCATCACTCTGAAAGCCATGGATACAATGCGACTCTATCTCTCAAATCCAAAACGGTTTGCAGATCAACGTAAGAAATGATCCTTAAGGATGTCCAACCTTTCACACGTGTCCTGGTACTCTCATAGCTTCCTTTTCTCATTTCTCTCACCAGGTCCGATGACTTTCTCCTCTGCGTCGGAAAAGAATTGTGTTGGGCAGCGTCTGATTGCATTTTGATTTGACCATTATTAGCGGACAGCACAGATGGACCTTGAGGAAAACCATCTCGGTGGATTTATAGCAAAATCACTCGGATGTCATCAAAAACAATACAGGAAAAAAAAGAAAACAACTATCTGTGTGTCTACCTCGAGTTGTTACATTCAGCTTGTAGTTCAGAGACAAAACTCATTCGAAGTGGTTTCTTGGCACTAAAGCCCAAGAGAAAATATTAGTTGTCCAGAGTATTGCACCAGATATGTTGAAAGGACTGGGATACTAAGAGACATTTCTCCGCTGTCACTGACCTAAAAAGTGTGGGCTTGTTAGCAGCACTTAGAAAAGCTGGTTTTAAATTGTTTCTCAGCCAAAGGGGACCATCACAAACTGTGGAAACGTTGAAGGATTATGTGACAGACCCTGGAAACTGATGCGCAATCAGACAGAAGGAGGAATAGTTAATGTTGAGGATAAAGAAGATCTGAAGAGGGGACTGGTTTTAATGAGGGGGACTGGAGCTGTGATTTGAAGTAGTGGATCTCAACTGGTCTGGTTAGTCCTTGCAAATCTATTCTATAAAGAAACATGCACATTTTTATCATGTAGAGAAAGTCTGATCAAGAAAACATCAATAACATTATGTGATTTTAAAGCAGACCTATTATGCAAAATGAATTTTTCAGAGTTTTTGACCACGTTATAGTAGTTTCCTCTTCTCATTTACCCTTTCGAAGTTGTATTTGGAGTGATTCATGCATGTTTGAGTAATTTTTAATCACTTATTTTCAAGACACCATATTGGCAATCAACCCGTTTTCACAGCCACCGGCAAAGGCCCATATATATATATTTATATATTTTCCACTTTCAAGGCACTCAAAGCACTTTACAACAAGAAACAACTCACCCATTCACACACCAGTGTACTTAGACACTTGGGGCTTGGTAAAAATGTGCAAATTATAACATAATAATCCAAGGGTGTTGTAGATTATAACTATATATCAGACTCAAGCACAATTTGCGTTATTTAAAAATGACCAACTCGTAGCCGACCACCAAATAAGATCTAATCATCTAATCCTCCATACAAGTAAAATCCAATACGATCAAGCGCAAAAACTCTTTATTTTTATTTATTTATTGGTTTTTGTTTTTTGTTTTTTTATACACGCACTGTCCCAAATTGGAAACAATTACTAACTGAAGTAGAGCCCGTACCTGATTTTATTTTCTTAAAGTTAAGACAAATGGCCTTAATATCACACAGAGTATTGTATGCAGATAATTGAGGCTAATTTATTAGTTGGAAAGACCTAACCTATGCATTTTACATTAAGCATTTTGTTGGGTAATAACTATTAGAGAAGCTACTGATAGGGTCACTTCCTTTCATCCAATCAGAAAAAGAGTTTGCTAAAAATCATGGGAAAACACTGCCTGAATGCGTCTCAATTCTCTTTCCTTGATTCCTCTCCTCGATCCTCCGTGTTTCAGCCGTCAATCAAATGTGTCATATTATGTGGTGATCCAAGGAAAACCACGGAATGAGGGAATAAACATGAGGGAGGCTTCAGGAGCAGACATCAGATAAAATAATCAAACTTTATTGGTCTCAGTGAGGAGTTTATAACCTCTCTCTTCTCATCACCCATTTCCTGCAGAATCGAGGAGAGGAATCAAGGAGAAGGAAGCGAGGAAATAGAAATGAGACCCAGCCCATGTCTCTATCATGGTTAAAAAATCAGGTACAGGCCCTTTTTGAGTTAGCTCGCAAAATTATAACATTACAGCCTCTCTCCTTTCATCATTGTAATATCTATTCTGGGGTTTGCAAATTAATTAACCAGAACCAAACCAATATTTTACAAACAAATCCCAAAAAATGCAGCAATTTTCCAGTGTAAATTCATTAAACCACCCAATTACCAGCAAACCGTTAGCAAGCCACAACTTTTGACAGATCTGCATAAAAATGTAACATTTCCAAGAGGTCCGACATTAGCTGCTGTGTTGTACATTATTGTGGTACTCAAATCCGCTCTCATTAGTTTACAGTGGATAATCACATTTAGGAATCATGAATTATTTAGGCTGAGCTGAAGTGGGCAAAAAAGCAAACACAAAACATTGCAGTGTATTCCTGAATGTGCCTCAGATGTGTGTGATAAATCATAGTGGAAGAGCTCCATTACACAAGAGAACAAGAAGGAGGAAGAGGAGGAGGAAAAGGAGGAGAAAGAGCTGAGGAAGCACAGAGGCTCCTGTACTAGAGCAGTACTTTCTCTGATTACACATAAAGCATGTGCACTCAGATAAAAAAAACAAGTTGTCTCCAAGTAATTATGTTGGTATTAGAAGAAAATGGAGGTTGTGATATGGTATGAATAGGCTGAAACACATTCACATCTTATATAATTATAGATAAAAAAGATGATGAACATAGGCACTCAAGAAGGTGGAGCTTAAAGGATTCTTGTGCACTTTTAGTCATGTTAGAATGCTGTTCTGTTCTCAAAAACATACCTGGAGCTGTGTTTTATTTCACTCACACATGTTTGAGTAACACAGCATTATTAGACTGTCTATGTCCAAAGCTCAAAATGCTCTGTTCCACCTTGTGATGTCATGAAGCGGGAGTTTTAAAGTTATTCGCTATCTTCTACCTTTTGTGTAGAGATTGGCAATTTCAAGGCTTGAAAACACTTGACAAAAAGCCTTTACAGTATCACTATTGTAATATCTTAAGTAAGTGTAATATTTTGGATCTTGAAAGTTATCAGGTATTTATGGATGCTTGCCTTATTTTTAAAGTTTTAAATGGACTCGCTCCTCCACCATTAATGGAGTTTATAAGTAAAAAAACTACTGACCGAGTTAACACAAGAGCATTGACCAGAGGAGACGGTAACATACAGAGACGCAGGACCAGATTTGGCCAAATGGTGACGTCTATCAGAGGATCACAGTCATGGAACACATGACCTGCCCATGTCAGGAACTGTGGGTCCTTCTCAACCTTCAAGAACACTCTGAAACATTGGTTGAACAATAATCAAACATGTTCACACAGGTAGATTATCTTCTTCTTGGGGCCTCTTAAACTCAGAGAATGGTCTATTGTTGTTAACTTGCTGTCATGTCTATGTACGTTTTTGTCTCGTCTGTGTGTTTCTCTAAATGTTCTCTGTTTCTGACCTGCCTTAGGACAACGGATGTAAACAAGCTAATTTCGGCATATTACATTGATTGCTGTTTGTTGACATGTTGATTAATATGCACTGCCCTAATTAAAATAAATAAATAAATAAAAATAAAATGATCCAAATGATTCTAGGGAAGGTGTATGGAGTTTAAACACACTGTGTAGCACTTCCTGTGTATTACTACATGACATCACAAGTTGGAACAGAGTGTTTTCTGTTTAAGAGAAGAACACAGCCTAAATATGCCAGGTTTGTGTGTGAATGAAACAAAACACAACACCATGCCTATAAAACCAAAAGCCATAAAACAGAAACCATTATCCATGTATTACTGCACAATATTAGGCATCTAAATTATACATTTACAAAGCATTTCATTCATCAAATCTGAGTTATTCAGCACAATACATTTAATTCAGAAATCCCTTGGTGAGCAACTTGGAAGGGGGTGAAGAGCTATTGGCAGCTACATGCTGGAGATCTCTGTGCTAGAATGATCCAGTATTACCAAAAAGACAGTCTGCTCCAAGTATTTACCTGCCTTACCCCGTTTGCTATCACCACTCAAGAGTTTTTGTAGCATTCAGATAGTGTTTAGACTTCAGGATTGTTCATTTTTATGTGTTACAATTTTTATTAGTTCTGAGCGCGTCCATTTCCTCCAGTGCCAGCAGCTACAACCTCCACCATTCTCTCTCCTAGTTTTATACTGCCATTGTACTGTGAGCAATACATTTAACCTTGGCTTTTCAAAACCCTCTGACCAGGGTTGCCAAGCTTCAGCGACCCATCCCCCATAAGAGTGCCTGAAAGAAAAGCCCAAACTGTGATTGTATTTTTCAGTGTATTTAAGTGACACCTCCAGCGACACAGACCCACCCCCGCCTTCCTCCCAGACACAAAAATTTCACAGAGCGCTGATGCTTTGGATATGAAATTCAGGTCTCTCAAAGCCGTTATTCTAAAATCAATACGTTTTATATGGAAATTAGCTCTGGTCAAACCCACGGACAACATTTTTCAACCGAGGCAGCTCTTAAAAAGCTGGCCAATTCTGCTGGAAAACCGCATATCTGGCAACACTGACTCTGACCAAAGTGATGTAAGGGCACGCTGCTGATTTAAGTGTTAGAATTATAGTGTTCTATCAGATGTTTTGGCCAAATGGAGTTATTCATATATTCTCAAGGTCAGAACTTTAAATTGCATGACTTTATTTGGTGGGATTATAAGTGTTACAAATATAAATTATAGTTTTACACCAATTAAGAAGCAATTTGCAAAGAAAAGTTGAAAAATATGTTGAAAATTACAAGAAGTGGAGAGTTCAGACATATTGGTGAGAATTCTATCCAAAAGCACAATTTACATGTAAGAAACATTTTTTTTTCCTGACACTCTCAACACAATTTCAACAAAAATAAAGGTGTTTTTTTTATATTTGTATTTGCCAGATAATAATTTCTGTGTACATTAGGAGTTTTAAGTAAATTTTAAACCTTAAAAAAATGGCCAAATTGGGAAAACAAGTGTGAATATTTTTGTAAAAATCTTAAATATAACGATCTTAAAGGTGCATTGTGTAACTTTTCTGGCGGAGGGTCCGTTAAATGCTTTTCTCTGTGGAGATGTTATTGCTTAGTCTGGAATGTATCACAGTATGGCATTAAACCTTTCAGTCTTCATGGAGACCAAACCAATGTTACAGGTCAGATCTGTGGAGATGCGACCCCGCTCTCAGTCTGAATGCCTATTTTTCTAGGTATTTTTGAGCAATAAAACCAACTGTATTTGAATAAATGTAACACAGAGCTGCTTAACGTCACACTGTGGAGCAATGACATATCCACAGAAACAAGAAGGTGACCCCCAACCACAAAGTTACACAGTGCACCTTTTTGTTTTAGTAAAATGAGTAGTCTAACCTGTCATAGGCACTTATATCTACCCAGAACTACCCATAACACAGATATGGGTAGTTCTAATTCTAAGAAGCATTTGGGGAAGCATTTGTACAGATCGAGAATACAAAACAGTGGAGTACAGTCTAAACTCTGCTCTGGCCTCACCATAGAGAGGTTCACGGTCCATTAGCCCTGGTGTGGGGTTGTGTTTGGTGAGTTGTGAAAGGACGATGTATTTCAGCACATGGATTCAGTGTAATGAGGCGAGGCAGCAGGACGGAGTCACTGTTTGTTTGTAACATAATCACCGGTCCCCAGGTGACCACGGAAACAAGCGCCACTGATGCGGGCGCTCTGTGTTTCTGCCACTGAACGGAAACAGTTGCCACGACGACATGAAGCAAAAGGACATATACGCCTACAGGATTGATGTGATTGTGGAGCTATTGTTTTTTTTTCTTATATCTGAAAGAAAGTGAACAATGACAACATAATGCCTAGAGTTGAGTGATGAAAACATTAAAGATGGATACCTTTTTTAATTAGGGTATCTGCTTGTCTCATGGAGATGATAACGCTTTGAATGAATGTTTCAGAGTATGGCATTAAACCTAATAATCTTGCATTATATTGCTACAGGATTTCTTGGTTGATTTCTATAGATCTGACCTGTAAGTTAACCTGACGAAGTTATCTGTTTGACTTCATGAAGATAGCAAAGTTAAATACCATACTACTACATTTCAGACAACATAATAACATCTCCATGGAAACAAGCATGTGGCTTACCCTACCTCAGAAAAGTTACATAGTGTATCTTTATTTAAAGCTGATGTGGCTTGATTTGTTTGGGGGATGATCCTCCTATCATGTTTAAAATGAGCATTGAGACATGAAGGAACTCAAAATACATAAAATAATTACTAATACAAAAAACCTTACTAAAGAGAGCATTATTAAATTAAGCTTTGTATTTGTATTTTTAAATAAAGTTGCTGTAGGCACACTCATCGTCATTCAGGTTGTATTATTTTGCATGGGGCTACCAATCTGGACAACAAATAAGTTCTATATGGACTGCAAAGCTGTTTTAAAGCTGCCAGAGAATTGGTGCATTGATGAGTTGTTTGAACATTGAACATTTTGCACAAATAAACCTACTTTATTTCATATGTTAGCTGCAAAACTTTCCCCAGATTCACAGTTGAAATGAATGGGATTCCTGCTTAACCGAAAGAACCACACCACCACAAAGAAAGTGCAGTTTAGTCACATTTGTGTCAAAAGTGGGTTGGGGCTGAGTAAGATCACTATTACAGATATGAAAGAAGTGTATTGCTGTGATAAGTGGACATAGGGTTGTGGACACACTGTAGTATTCTTCACTGTAGTAGTCTTCACGGCGACTTATAAGAAGTGGAGAACAGCTGGGCTCAAGTAGTGGAATTAACCCCATGTACTTCAAACATAACCTGCACTGTGTGGTGATATACAGTACATACAGCACTGATATAGGGCATGCTCAGTCTCTTTCATAAAAACTGCTGTTTTTGTGTATACCAATACAAATTCGGCAGGGCTGAATAAAATATGTCCCTGGGGTTCTTGTGCTTGGCTCTGTACAGAAGGGAAAAAGCCCCAAGCATCTCTTCACTATCACCCTGGAGACGAGAGGGAGAATTAAATGAATTGTCACCCTACTTTTGCTCGGAGAAGAGGCTCTCTGGGCGCAAACTGTGAAATTCCCAACAAAATCATGAGGTTTAATAAGAATTGGCATGAAATGGGGTTTGGCTGGATTTAAAAAGTGAATAGCATTCTCAAAACAGGACTAGTCTAGTGGGTTATATCATAGAATATTTAAGAGTTCATTAGTAGTCCTGGTTTCATACACGATTCATACGCCTACATTTATGATTTGAGTCAAGTTGACCTGAATATACCAGTGTGCACACATTAATAAGAAATGATAAATTTTGGATGGCTTCAATACATACATTTTACGACAGTTGTATAATACTAGGAAAATAAACAAAATGCAGCAGTAAATGATTTTGGATATTAGACATTTCTTAGTTTAAAGGTTGTATTCACGTGAAATTGAGTCTTGTGAGCTTTAAGCTAAGTTATAATGCCATTACCTCTTCAAAAACATACCTGGAGTTGTGTTTAGTTTCATTCACACATGAGTAATCCTTTATTATTTGTCTGTCTGCATCTCCAAATCTCAAAATAACAGCTACCCTTTACCTTCTGTTTAGAGACTGGCCATTCCTGGGCTGAGATTCTCCAAATTATTCTAGTTGGAGGTGTTTGGAGTTTAAAAACATAGTGGAGCACCTCCTGTATTACCACAGGAGTGTTTTTTTTTTTTTTTTTTTTTTTTAATTTGAGACAAGAACTCAGCCTAAATATGCAGGATTTGTGTGTTAAACATGCGTGAATGAAACAAAACACAACTCCAGGTATGTTTGTGATGAGGAAACAACATTATAACACAGATCAGTAAATAGTGTAATATGGGCCTTTTAAAGTTGTAGATATGTTTGTGATAATAACAGTGATGCACTGGATTGATATAACGCCTTTAAAAACACCCAAAACGCTTTAGTCATTCACTGCACATTTGTTGGTGATAAGCGATTATTGGAGCCACAGCTGCCCTGGGACAGACAGACAGAACCAAGACTGCCAATCTGCACCATCAGCCCCTGTGACCACCACCAACACTCACACACACTACAATAATACTGGTAATAGTAACAGTATGCAGTTGTGTATTTAGCAGTAGCAGTCATATGTCTATTGTGCTGCATAATAAAACTAATTTAAATAACTTCTTGTTTTAAATTTAAGTTAAAAATGCCATACTTTTCTAGAGGGCAAGTTAACTTCTGATACATTAAAATGATGAGAAAATGATGGCGGAGGAGTAGACACGACCCTGTAGTCACTTATGTTATACAACCTCAGCAAATATAACACAAACAAAGCCCGATCAATAATAAGTGTAGGCTGGATTTGAACACATATGAGGAGTAAATGGGTCTGAAAGTTCCCAAGTGATCTTGAGGTTGCTGTATGGAGCCTTTTAATGTAAATAATACAACGCTCAAACACGGGGCTCAGTGCTGTAACCAGGGGAGGAGTGGGGCTCTGAAATCTACAGTGTTTGTAATGCAGAGGCTCATCAGCAATCAGCCAGAGCTCTTTCCAAAAATCAGCTGAACCCACTGTTTCTCTGGACAGGGCAGGTTTTTGTGTTTTGCACATAGTTAGCTCATTGTCATTTTAGAAACTCATTCTGTAGTTTGTCACTGCAGATAGTTTTATTTTAAAAGGGCCAAAGGACATCTATACCCTGGGGGAACTTTTCTGAGGTTTTGAGCTACAATTAAACACACGACTTGACGGAGCTTTGAGGCACCTGCAATTAGATAAAGCAGAAAGGAACAATGCAGGTCACTGGCCGACTGAGAAATCTCCATGTCTCCAGATGGCCAATCCGCCACTGTCTGTAGCAGCAGTAAAATACAAAAGGCTGTTTATTCTATGGAAGAGACGATAAATACTAGTACTAGTACAGGATATATATATATATATATAGGAACAATGACAAGACATCAATCAAGTGTACAATGATATAGAAAATTATATAGAAAAATATACATATAGAATAAAAAGTCTGAATACAGAAAGGGGCATATATTTTAACATTTCTATAGAGCTGCCAAGGAAGTTTATGTAGGAAACAGAGTCCTCAGATTAACCTGTGTCTTCAGTAGATTATTATTGAGTGAATATGGTTCTTTTTTGTGTATTTTAATGGAAGTACATTTATTTTCAGTTATCTCGCTGCTGCTAAACCTTCTGAAATGTCTTGGAATCAGGCATTAGTTCAGCCTTCTCTCAAATGTTAATGGACATGTTTAAAAAAGGAACTTTGAACAGAATGCTGCTATTAAATCATCAATCACAGATCTAATCGCAGTTGCAATGCCCATCAGAAAAAAATGCAATTAGTCATTTTTCCCAAAAATCCAACACTATCCTCAAACCCAAGTTAATAAGAATCAGATCAGAATCAGAAAAGCTTTTATTGCCATTGTCAGTGAACACAATTCACAGACTAGGAACTTGCTTTGGTGATAAGGTGCAACATAGAACACTGAATAATAATAATAATAATAATAATAATAATAATAATAATAATACAAGTAGAGATATCACAGTTATAAAGGATAATAATAATAATAATGATAATAAAGTATCACTATTTGAATAAAGTAAGAGCATGCAAAAAGATTAAGATATATAATAAAAATAAAAATAAAAATATTCAAGTATATACACTGTATATTTAAATGGACATAGCTAACCATTTATAGCTGGTAGCTGCATTCCAAATAGGAAGTGAGCATGGGCGAGCTCTGGAAGATATAAACATTATTAACAGACCAATCCTGTGCCTATTTCGCGGAGGTCGCTCCTGCTACCATTAGAAACAGGTTTGATTGACAGCCACGTTGCTATGCTAAACCAGCGGACTGAGCGAGAGGGGGCGTATACCTTCAACAGCCTCGCTCCTCACTGGCTCTTTGGTTTCACACTCAGATTTCCAGATATACTCCCTGGTCGCAGATGAGCTGTTATAAGCACTAGTCTTAATAAACTTCATTTGGTTGCCACAGAGTGCTATGGGTGACGTCACACTCCCTTAGTCCCGTTCATTATACAGTCTACGATCATATCTGATTGATTCTGGTAACTCTTTATGCTAAAATGAATGAAAAGTAATACATGAATAAAAACACTGCATTATGATACTAACTGAAAGTAGTAATAGCTTCTTTTAGTGAGAAACAAAAGCTCCCCCAGTTTGTCCAATTTCTATCCTGTCTTCTTTCTCCTAAACCAGCAGCAGATGGTTGAGGGTCCTCTTTTAAATCTGAAGTTGGATGCTGCGCCGCTCCCTGTTGTGTTGTTAATTACACCGCGATGCACAGACTGAGTCCTGCTGATGGTATGAGGAAGAGGAGAAGGAAAAAGAAAGGGAGGAAGGGGAGGATAGCAGTAATATGTGCTGTAAAGCCATCAAAGCTCCTGTAAATGTTGACTGAGTGTCCTTGAGATCATGGAGAGAGGAGGAGGGGAGGAGCCTATAGAACAGACTGCAAGCCTATGTGAATGAAAGCCTCACCAGCCTCTGAATATGCTACAGATGTATACGGGTGCCAAGGATGGAAAAATAGGGTGAAAAAAGACAGAAAGCAAGTTGGATTTATGCAAATACGAGCTACTCTATGAGAAATGGGGCTTGGTTGTAACACACGCGCTAGCTTCAGTGTCATAATATTGATTCATGACTATAGAGCTCAGGATTGAAAGGGCAAAAAAATTAAGTTTCTGAAGAGACATGCTAAAAATCCATAGAAATTCATTATCAAAAACAATAGTAAACAAATAGCCATGGAACAACCCGATAAGATTCTGGTTCACTACATTAATCACAGTCAGAATAGTGCTGAATGAATGCCAAGTTTAGTATTTAGCATCTTAAAATCTCAATTGGCTCACTTGTGGGTTTGAGGCCAGGTAGGGCTGGGCAACTGCCTGAAAATAAAATGTCTTTTTTTTTTTTTTTTTTTTTTTAATTAGATTTTCAATTTGACGTCACTGATTTCAAAGCACCAGCGCTGCTTGGCCTTGTGGCCCTGTGCTAAACTCTGCTCCCTGTGACTGCGGTGAGAGGACTTTCTTTTTCAAAGCAATTTCCAATGCTTTTTCCAATCCAAAAGTGGGGAAATTAAAAATTGATTTTCTTCCAAACAAATTGATTTGAACTTCATATTCAGTTAATCGATTTAAACCATTAAATGCCAGGTTGCCAGGTTTACATTATTAAGTACATGCAAATAATTTGTCTTGAGTTTTCATACACATACCAATAACAACTATTATATAACCATAAACTTGTTTTTATTTGTTCCTATGCCTCCTCAGGGTGGTGTACCATAGAGGTATCGAGCATCACCAAACCTGTGTCCCTTTAGTTGGAAAACATGGTTCCAAAAACAACAGTGCAGTGCTATGGCCCACTTTTTTCTATCACAGCTAGAGGCCAAAGGCACAAAGACCAAAGGATTGTTATCATTACTACTTCTTTTGTTGTATAAATGTCACCCATGCCATCTAACCCACGTTAATTCCCCAAAAAAATCCGTTCTGCTCTTTTAACTCCCACATTGAAAACAAACACCAATCTACAATACACTATTACACTAGCCAGAAATAGCAGTAAACAATTAGTATTTGCAGAGAAAAGTTTAACTGTGCCAATAGAGTACTACAGACTCTTCTTCACAGTACTATAGAGTGAGCCGCAGGCAGCCTGTACTGTAAGCCCCACTCATCAGGCAGTAACACGTGTTAATAAGATAAAAAAAGGACTAGTGTATATGTGAGCGGCTAGCACTGCTCAATCTGGACTCATCAACACTCTGCATCTGTCCTACAAGATTCGAGGAGACACCTACTGCCCCATCCCGAGTGACAGACGCCCGCCACTCCCATTATCCTTTAATCCGCCCTCCGATGCCCGTGTGCCGGAAACTGATTGCACAACCCATGTTATCTACAAGGACATCGTCACTAACGTGTTTGTATGCTAATGTGGTGTGTATGCCATGTATAAAGTAGTGGTCTCCCACAGCGTTCAGCTCCAGTCAAATGAAGCTCACAAGGCTAGCAGTTATAGGAGCGAATTTGGAGTTGAGTTCCCTTATAGGAATAGGAATTGATTTATGGACAAAATAGCAAAATAAAACAGCAGGATCATGTAGAGTTGGTTAATACGGACATTTTAAGATAAAAAATGATCACTGCAGCAGTTACAGAGAGAGAGGCGACAATTTCAGTGTAAAGTCAATTGGAACACAGTGGCTAGTGGGTTAGCTATGGTCATTATACAGTCTGTTAGGTGTGACAGAAAACATCTCATAGTTTTAAAATACTTAAAGATACCCTGTGTAACGTGTCTGCTGGAGGGTCCATCACCTGTTTGTCTCCATGGAGATGTGCCCAGAATGTTTCACAGTATGACCATAAACTTGTGAATCTCCATGGAGACAAAGCCAAATTTCAGGTTAGATTTGCAGAGAGGTAAGCCCACTCACAGTAAGAATGGATATACTGTATAAGATGTTTTTGAGCAATAAATAAGACCTGTAGTTGAATAAAGCCAAGACAAATTAGTTTAATACCATACTGTGAACAATTTAAAGCAATTCAAAGCATTAACATCTCCATGGAGACAAAACGGGTTGCAGATCCTCACCAGAAAAGTTACGCAGTGCACCTTTAAGAATCAGGGTGAACATCACATAAATTCTGTGTTAAGAAAAGATATAGTATTTGTCTCGAGTGAGTACGCAGACACACACTGAGTCAATCAATGTCCCCCCCGACTGAGACTGTCGAGTGCAGGCGCCTGGAGAACATGAGGTCAGAACATATGAAGAAGACAGGAGATGAGAGTGAGAAAACAGACAGCTCACCTCCAACAAGCAGATGTGATGAAGAAATTACAAAAATATAGCATAACATTATAACCACCTGTCAGATATCCGTACATATACAAAAGACTGTGCTGCACTGCTTTTTCTGGCGCCTGTCAATCAAAACAACAACTCCTTAAAGGCTCAGTGACAACATCATTGCTTTATTTCCTGGAATGTTCTAGGGCTGGGCATCGCTGATACCTCATGATACAGTATACGTATCCTGATACAGAGACCACAATATGATTTGTATTCTCATACTTTGATACAATATGTGTCCTGGTATATGGATTTCCCTTTAAAAATGTGTTAAAAGTTTAGTAATTGATGTTTGTTTGATACAGAGAGCACATTACTCCCTGAAGTTGTGGTAATGTCAGTCCTAATTTGGCCCTTATCAAACCAAATGTATTAAATATTTTCTCTGTACGTCCTATATTACACAAAGGTTAAGCCATGTTAGAGTGCTGTTGCCTCATCAAAAAGTGTCCCTTTCTTATGAGTTTGTCTACATCTCCAAAGCTCAAAATACTCATGTCATGTCTTGAAGGGGTACTTTTCAAGTTAATAGCTACTTTTTACCTTTTGTTCAGTAGACATTGACAATTCCAAGGCTGAAATTATCGAAATGATTCTAGTGAAACACAGTGGAGCACTTCTTGTATTACTACATGACATCACAAGGTGGAGTGTTTAGTGTTTCAGAAAACAACTCTACCTAAATATGCAGGATTTGTGTGTTAAACGTGTAAATGGAACAAAACACATCTCCGGGTATGTTTGTGATGAGGAAACAACATTATAACAGCTCAAAAAATAGAATAATATGAGCCTTTTAAAGAATTTCACTTTTACCTATCTTGGAAAAAACAAATTTTTTATCCCTAAAGCAGCAGGACCACAAGGATACTCCAGGACACAAAGATAGTGGTGAGTCCAATCTCTTCCTCTTACATTATTTCTTGCTGGAGCTACTCTTTCTTGCAGAGTTGAAAAATGTGCCCCGTTTGATTTCACATTTGAATGCCTAAACTGAAATTCACTCTTCTTGGGTACAGCAGGCTACAGTGATTACAGATTAACTTCATGGTGAAAAGCGTTACCTCAAAGAGGGAAAATACATTACAGAGGTGTTTATTACTTGGTGCGATGCTGTGCAGTGCATTGTAGTGAGGTTAAGACATAATACTGAAAGTGTTTTGCAGACAGTGAAATGCGTAGAGATACTGATTTTAGATGCTACTCGAGCACATTGCCAGGTAGGAGTCTAAAGGCACTGAAACTTCAAATGTGTACGCGAAACTGTTCTGCATTCAAACCTCTGCATGTACAGTAGCGTCTTCAAAAATGATTTGAGTGTTACTAAAAGTTGAGAAAAAAAGTGAGAACTAGCAAATGTTGTGTGTGGATTTTGAGAGTAACATTATATATCAAATAAATGTACATAACTCCAAGATGGTAACGTTCCAAAATGTCACTTCAAGATTGTGATATCGTCGGATACTAATACCAATTTAATGATAAACTGTTAACTTGAAAACTACCACTTCATGACATCACAAGGTGGAACAGAGCATTTTGAGCTTTGGAGATGTAGACAGACTAATAATAAAGAAACAAAACACAACTCCAGGTATGTTTTTGATGAGGTAACAACATTCTAACGTGACTAAAAGCTCACAAGAGTCAATTTTGTGTAATATAGCTCCTTTAAATGGCAAAACATCGAAGGACTGAAGCGAGCAGAGTTGTGCAGAGTGAAACAAAACTGAAGTGAAGGCTTAAAAGGGATCACAGGAATCCATGTCATGCCCACTTTTAAGTCACATTTGTTTGTATTTCCTATAACCTTGTTGTGATGAGAGGCTGTCCAGATTCCCACAGATTGGACACAGATCGCCAAAGCTAAAATGTCTCTTCTACTTTCTGCCTTCTTGATATTTGCCTTTCCTAAAACCTCGAGCCGACCCTGTCTTCTCCCGTACTATTCTTCCTTTTTGGTTTGTTCCTCGTGAGCGCTCCTCTCCCTCTGCTTTGTCTGTCTGGACGCATTAGCCCCATGTTGTTGGATTCATGCATGGCTAAGCGCGCCTGTCCTTCTCTCCTCTCTTTCTCTTCAACCGTTCATGTGGAGCTATACACCTGCAGACATCACCATCCCATAATAGCAGGAACATTTACCCAGCCCGGTGGTCCTAATTAGGCTAAACAGAAAGTGAAAGAGCACAAAGAAAGAAAGTCCTTGGGTTGCTACGTCTATGAGCTTGAAGATTGTCAGAAGCAATTTACCCAGCAGCTATTCTCGTATGTAGCCGTCTTTACTGCAGGTTTTCAGAACAAGTCATGCATGATTCCTCTAACATGAGATGCACAAGAGCTCCAGGAGGCTAATATCTATCAGATGTGGTCTTTGAGTTTATTATGTTTTATAGATCGAATGCATTATTCAAGTTTGGACCAAGGCCAAGCACGGCAACGCTGAACATGTTTGTTAATGAGAAACAGGCACAGCTCAGAATGTAATTTTAGATTTGAAAATGGCAGATATGTATGTGTGGAGTAGTCGCGAAGTGAATTACTTACATTTTGCAGAGATTGGATGGTTGTGGCTGATTGAAGGAAACCTAGTAAAAATACAAAACAACAATTTAGAATGCCATGCTTTTGTGGCATATAAACTGTAAAATTGCAGGGGGGCTAGGCATGTATGTCTGTGATGGAAAGTTCAGCAGTTACCATGTTGACACAATGTACACAATAATAAACAATGGCAAAAAGTTTTCAGTCTGAAAACTCAAGAAAAAAAAATGCAAAACACCACATTTTTATGAGCCTGTGATCAGTGCAAGCCTTGGTTTAGGTGTTGATGAATGACTAACTGAAATATTGTCTGCTAATGCTACCTCGCTTGTGCCTGTAATCTGAGAGAGACAGAGAGTACAATAGTAGCTCCACTGTTGTACTTGAGTAATAGCACTTCAGACAGAGCAGAGCATCCAGTTAGCTTCACCCCTCCAAAGAATGTTGATGTAGTAAGTTTTTATTTTGTTATACTAATAATTTGCAAATTTTATGCTATTAAATAAACATATCTAATACATGATACTTGACAAGGTGGAGGGAAAAGCAATATGTTTTATAGTCTGAAGGCCTGACACCTGTTTGTCTTAATAGAAATGTTATTGCTTTGCTGGAATGTTACACAGTGTGGCATTAAATTGAATATTTCACATTTATTCAAATGCTTGTGTTTTCATTGCTAAAAGAAATACATGGACAAGCTTGAATTCTGACTATGAGCAGATCTGACCTGTACTCAGAGCATGTGGTGTCACCCGCTTGTCTCCATGGAGATAGTTTAATGTTAAATGCCATACTGTGAAACATCCCAAGCAAAACATATCATATCATCTCCATAGTGACCCACCACCACAAAATGTCTGCTTTTAAGTTTAATCTATACAGCAAATTAATAGAATTTTTCCATGTGTCACTGATCATAAAATCTTCCAGATACTGCCCCAGTCCTTATGAATCTTATTGGATTTTATACTATTCCTCTCTCCTTCTCTCAGGGCCAGGGTGTGCTGCATAAATTCCTCTAGAGTGAACAAGACAGGCTTTGAAGATTTCTTCTCTGGCCCAATAGCTGTCTGAAGGATAAGTCTCTTTAATACGAGCTAGTCAAATGGTCCATGAACCAGCCTCTCCCAACCAAAGTTACATCCCATTCCTCTGAACATAAAAGCCAACGTGTATCTGTAATGTGCATAAAACCAAGGCCCTGGTGGAGTCTGATGAGAGACTACAGTGTGTGAATGAGCACGGCTTTCAGAATGGGCCTTTGAGGGAGAGGACAGGTCTTTAAGGGCTTTGGCAGTTTGTCTAAAGTGATACAAAATACAAGTTCAGAGATGGAAGCGCTCGTGGCTCCCAATATGTGGAGCTACACAGTGAAATGCTTCAGGTTGAGTGTGCTCTAAAAGACTACGGAAGAAATACTGCCCAAACCTCACAGTACGATTATGCTATATAACAAAAGAGCACACATGTATTTTTCAGCCATCAACTGAGTGCAGGATCACATACAGTGCATCCGGAAAGTATTCACAGCGCTTCATTTTTTCCACATTTTGTCATGTTACAGCCTCATTCCAAATTGTATTAAATTCATCTCTTACCTCAAAATTCTACATACAATACCCCATTATGACAATGTGAAAAAAGTTTTTTTTGACAGTTTTTGAATTTATTAAAAATAGAAAACTAAGAAATCACATTTACATAAGTATTCACAGCCTTTGCCATGAAGCTCAAAATTGAGCTCAGGTGCATCCTTTTTCCACTGATCCTCCTTGAGATGTTTCTACAGCTTCATTGGAGTCCACCTGCGGTAAATTCAGTTGATTGGACATGATTTGGAAAGGCACACACCCGTCTATATAAGGTCCCACACTTGACCGTGCATGTCAGAGCACAAACACCAAGCACGAAGTCAAAGGAATTGTCTGTAGACCTGCGAGACAGGATTGTCTTGAGGCACAAATCTGGGGAAGGATACAGAAACATTTCTGCTGCTTTGAAGGTCCCAATGAGCACAGTGGCCTCCATTATTCGTAAATGGAAGACGTTTGGAACCACCAGGACTCTTCCTAGAGCTGGCCGGCCGTCTAAACTGAGCGATCGGGTGAGAAGGGCCGAGGTGATCAAGAACCCGATGGTCACTCTGTCAGAGCTCCAGCGTTCCTCTGTGGAGAGAGGAGAGCCTTCCAGAAGGACAACCATCTCTGCAGCAATCCACCAATCAGGCCTGTATGGTAGAGTGGCCAGACGAAAGCCACTCCTTAGTAAAAGGAACATGGCAGCCCGTCTGGAATTTGCCAAAAGGCACCTGAATGACTCTCAGACCATGAGAAACAAAATTCTCTGGTCTGATGAGACAAAGATTGAACTCTTTGGTGTGAATGCCAGGCGTCATGTTTGGAGGAAACCAGGCACCACTCATCACCAGGCCAATACCATCCCTACAGTGAAGCATGGTGGTGGCAGCATCATGCTATGGGCATGTTTTTCAGCAGCAGGAACTGGCAGACTAGTCAGGATAGAAGGAAAAATGAATGCAGCAATATACAGAGATATCCTGGATGAAAACCTGCTCCAGAGCGCTGTTGACCTCAGACTGGGGCGAAGGTTCATTTTTCAGCAGGACAACGACCCGAAGCACACAGCCAAGATCTCAAAGGATTGGCTTCAGAACCACTCTGTGAATGTCCTGGAGTGGCCCAGCCAGTCTCTGGAAAGACCTGAAAATGGCTGTGCACAGACGTCTCCCATCCAACCTGATGGAGCTTGAGAATTACTGCAAAGAATAATGGGCAAAACTGCCTAAAGATCGGTGTGCTAAGCTTGTGGCATCATATTCAAAAAGACTTGAGGCTGTAACTGCTGCCAAAGGTGGATCAACAAAGTATTAAGCAAAGGTTGTGAATACTTATGTAAATGTGATTTATTAGTTTTTATTTTTAATAAATTCAAAAAATGTCAAAAAAAAAAAAAAACTTTTTTCACATTGTCATAATGGGGTATTGTGTGTAAAATTTTGAGGTAAGAGATGAATTTAATACAATTTGGAATGAGACTGTAACATGACACAATGTGGGAAAAAGGAAGCGCTGTGAATACTTTCCAGATGCACGGTATGTATCATAGGAGATTTGTGAGTTAAGAATACTCCTAAATAGTGTAGATTATTATTATAAAAAAAAAAAAATGTAATGGAAACCTCTTGAAAATCTATCTAGATAAAGCCAATATCAAATATTTGATATCTGAATAAACTGTTATAAATGCACACATTTGAATGATTCCTTATACTGGGCACCCGTCTATGGCTCTCAATCAGCCCTCCTCTTCTTCTGTGTTTTGATTAAAAAAAAAAAAAAAGTTTGGAGACCCCTAGTTTATATGACATTTTAAAAATTCAGTGGAGCTCTCCTGGTTAAATAAAGAATAATAGTAGTAGAATATTAAATAATAGATAATAAATGATGAAGCAAATTGCCATGGTGCCTCTTTAAAGTGTACTAGGATGTCCAACAGTATGGCATTACAATTAATTAATCTCCATGAAGACACAGTGGTGCCACCAAGTTAAAATTCAGATCTGTGGTGAGAAGTATTTATGAGAAACAAAAACACCCAAAACTGATGCAAAGTAAGTTTAATGCCATTCAGTGAAACACCCAAAGTAACAAAACCCTTACTTAAATCCTGTTGTTAAGATATTACATTGATTGAATTTTACAAAATAACATTGAGTCTTATCCTTTAGCATCTGCACAGCAACATGCAGCATCTGATTAAATCTGCAGCTCTGTTTGGCACAAATACTATTGTTACTGAGTCACACATTTGGCTCATATAATTAACTCAGGCTTTTCTCAACAAATGAGGCCCTCACACGGCTCTTATTGCGTGGTAACAAAGCAGTTTTAAATTTAAAAGATATACATACACATACATACACACACAAACACACACACACACACATACACGGGGAGCCAAACACCAACTCCTGGTTGACTGAACAGTCGCCCGTGACTGCAGAATCTGTCAGACCAACCTGTGCACTGCCTGGATTGATTACAAGAAAGCCTATGACTCAATGCCACACACATGGATCACTGAGTGCTTGAACTCTAAGGGCGTTCATTGCAAACTTGATGCAGCTGTGGAAAACCACCCTTGAAACCAATTGCACAAGTGTCCATCAAATGCGGCATATACCAAGGAGATGCACTATCCCCACTGCTGTTTTGCCGAACCCCCAGCCAAATCATCAACCGCACTGGCTACGAATACCAACTCAGAAAAGGGGCCACCATCAGCCACCTCCTCTACATGGATGACATCAAGCTGTACGCTAAGAGTGAGCGAGACATCGACTCACTGATCCACACCACCAGGATCTACAGCACAGACATTGGAATGTCATTCGGGCTTGAGAAATGTAGTAGGATGGTGACAAAGAGAGGGAAGGTAGTCCACACAGAGGGGGTCTCACTCCCAGAGGGAACAATGGCAGACATTGAGGACAGTTACAAGTACCTTGGTATCCCACAAACAAATGGCAACCTTGAAGAGGCAACAAGGAAAGTGGCTACGGCCAAATACCTGCAACGAGTAAGGCAAGTCCTAAGAAGCCAGCTCAATGGCAAGAATATCAGATCAGATACCCAGCAGGAATCATAAGCTGGCCAAAGGAGGAGATGCAGACCACAGACGTTAAGACACGAAAGCTCCTGACCATGCATGAAGGGTTCCATCCCAAATCCAGCACCCTGAGACTGTACGCGAGCCGGAAGGAAGGAGGCCGGGAACTAGTGAGTGTGGGAACCACTGTCCAGGATGAAACATCCAAAATCCATAAGTACATCAACGACAAGGCCCCAACAGATGATGTGCTCAGGGAATGTCTCAGACAGTGGAGCTCAGAGGAAGAGGTGCTGGAGGGACCATCATGGCAGGACAAGCCCCTACATGGGGCATACCACCGAAACATAACTGAAGTGGCTGATATCAAGAAATCCTACCAATGGCTGGAGAGGGCTGGTCTGAAGGACAGCACAGAGGCCCTCATCCTGGCTGCACAGGAGCAGGCCTTGAGCACCCAAGCAGTAGAGGCCCACATCTACCACACCAGACAAGACCCAAGGTGTAGGCTGTGCAAAGAGGCTCCTGAGACAGTCCAGCACATAACTGCAGGGTGTAAGATGCTGGCAGGGAAAGCATACATGGAGCGACACAACCAAGTGGCGGGCATAGTGTACAGAAACATCTGTGCAGAGTATGGCCTGGAGAGGGGACTTCCAGATACAGACTGACAGAATGGTGATGCGAACCAACCAGACATAGTGGTGGTGGATAAGCAACAGAACAAAGCCGTGGTGGTGGACATTGCAATACCAAGCGATGGTAACATCAGGAAAAAGGAACACGAGAAACTAGAGAAATACCAGGGGCTCAGGGAAGAGCTGGAGAAGGCCTGGAAGGTGAAGGCATCAGTGGTGCCCGTGGTAATCGGAGCACTCGGGGCTGTAACCCCCAAACTGGAGGAGTGGCTAAAGCAGATCCCAGGAAAAACATCAGACATCTGAGTCCAGAAAAGTGCAGTACAGCAAATGGATGAGGGTGAGGGAGACCAACCTCCGTGGAAGAGGATATATATAGCATGTATTATATATATATAAAATGTGTTCCTCATCTTCCCCTGGTGCCCAAACCAAAGCCTTTACCAGGAGCAGTAATTCAAAGTGATCATGTGATCAGTCTGTCCACTGTCTCCCTCCTCTGAGGCTGCAGCCGCTGTGGCCTGTGTGGCACTGGGTCTTGACCTCCCTGTCCGCTCCTGTCAAATCTCCTGTCAAAGCATCTGTCAAAGCCTTATCAAAGCCTATCTGATAGCTCTGCTGCGCCCAGAGCAACAAAACAATGTGATACTATCTGTGTGGTTATACCCCTACTCCGGCAACACCACCATGACAAATACATGCTTTTATATATACATTTTCCTTTATGTCTACAGTAAGGAATTTGAATGTAATATTTTATGTAGGCATGATTTCCTTTTTTTTTTTTTTTTTTTATCCAGATGCCCTTCCGGCCCACACCATCTCCAATAGATTTAGTTCATGTGACACTGTAATTTTATTTATTGCAGGAAAGGTAAGTCCAGTTGTAAAGATCTAATTGTGATCTCAGCCCTGTGGCTCTGGTGTTTTGGCCATATTAGGATTTGTTAGAGCGTGTATTATTGAAAAGCAGAGCAGAAGTCTATGAGGGTTGAGGTGCTGAGTGTTTTCATGTAAAATTTCATTGATAATGGATCATGTTCACTGTGATAAATAAGTCACATTTTTATACAATAGTGAACTTAAACATGCATCAACAAGAAAACACACCACATGTTTCTGGTAAAGAACATTATAATAACTACCACTTTCTAGTCTTAATAGAGCATGAATAAAGATAAATAAATAATAGTTTAAAAATTATTCAGGCTTAGTAACAATTTAAATTAAGCATTTACAATTTAAATTAAGCATTTAACTTTTTGGAGCTTTCTGCCATGTTATGACATTGTTGTCTTATCAAAACCACGCCTGATGAGGTTTTAGATGTTATCCATGCATGTTTCAGTAAATTCCCTTTGGTTAGCAGTGAGATCTTATCCAAAGCTCAGCCCACAAGCCTTTGTCACCCATGCACCCAGATGGCAATTGTCCATAAAAATACACAAGCATGATACAAAACAATATGCTACAACTTCACAAACTTGTGTGATGTGCAGAATGTATGCCATTTGTAATGTGATAGCAATCTGAGAGAGGAGTGACTAAGTGAGGAGAGCAAAGGGAGGGACAAAAGTGAAAATTCTTAAACATATAATTTGTTTTCAGCAAATTTTTCAAAACAATTAATGGTAAAATGGTGATGTAAATATGTTTTGTGTTAGCAGTTACTACCACATAGAAAAGTAATACTCCCTTTTTAATTCAAAAAAGGGAGTATTACTTTAATAGTATATCTTCACAATTTGAACACTAACCGGATGAATTGTCTTGTATTTACTCTTCTTGAGTGAAGTGGCCATTCAGACAGCAGTGGTCAACAGGATGTGAGGCTCTTTTTAAGGTGATGGCCATAGAAGGACTCTTTAGAACAGGAGTCTGAGAGCCTCAGAGTGGAGAGACTCAAGAGGATTCCTCACATGACATTTCCTTTGTCTATGCACTTTGCTTTTCTTTTTATCAAGGGAATAATACAACTTAAATTAAATAAATAACACTGGAGAAAGCAGCAAATGCAGATAAAATACAGATTAATAAATGTGCATGTTCAAATAGAAGATTGTCTATTTTTGTTGTTTACAAGAAATATTTGAGTTTGCATTTGATAACTATGCTTTTTCTAAAATGGGTGTTATTTCCCAGCATTTTATTATTATTATTATTATTATTATTATTATTATTATTATTATTATTATTATTATTATTAATGTATTTTGCTTTTTTATTGTGTCAGCAATGGCTTCTAGAAATAATATGTCCAATTTTCTGACTTTTTGTAAAATTAGACTGCCCTAGCATTCATTTGTATTTTTTTTCTTAATTTTTTCAATTTGTTTTGTTTATTTGTATTTATACTTTTACTTTTTATTATTGTAGAATTGCTTTTTTCTCTTCAGCGATAACAACGCTATTTAAAAATACTAATATATGACAAGGCAGCTAATGAACTAATGAACTCAGTAGTTTTGTTGCCTTCCTCTGTTCCACATACAGTGAGCCTATCTGACAGCACCACAAATAACAGATTGTAAACGTCCACAATATTTTCCTCTCTTCTCACACCTCCTCTGTCTATTCTGCTTAGACACCTGCGCGCGCACACACACACAGGTACACAAAGACACAAAAGCACACACACACAATGGCGTTCATTTCACTACAGTTTGGCAGGTGGCTCAGTGCCGGCTTCAATTAGTGAGAATAGAGAAGAGCAGAGGAAGAGATCTATGAAGCCAAATAAACAATGAGGAAGTGTGAGCTGCTGCCAGACTGCTAGTGTTTTAATAGAATTGGAACTACTGTATGTAGTACCCTCCCATGATATAAAGCGCTTACTTTATCTTATCTTAATTACACAAGTCTGGAGCTATCTGTCAATATTTGATTAGAAGTACGGAGCTTCTTTTCTGTAATATCTTGTAGTAATCATTATCTAGTAAACAGAATAATACATGTTTGTAAATGTCATTAAAGGGCCTATATATATGCTATTTTCTGATATATGTTATAATGTTGTTTCTTCATCAAAAACATACCTGGAGTTGTGTTTTCACCTTATGATGTCAAAGGAAGCACCATACACCTTCACTTGAATCATATAGATAATTTCAGACCTGGAATTTCCAACCTCTACTGAACTAAATGTAAAAGGTAGCGGTTAACTTGAAAACTACCACTACATGACATCACAAGGTGGTAGACTAAAAATAAAGGATTACTCAGGAATGTGTGAATGAAACAAAACACAACTCCAAGTATGTTTTTGATGAGGTAATAACATCATAACATGGCTTAAAACTCACAAGAATCAATTTAGAATGATATAGGACATTTAAATACTAACTTAGCCAGGAAGATGAATTAGAGTTCACAAAATATTGAGGATCCATCTGGCCAGGTTTCTAATCACATCGTGGTTTGGGCGTAATCCAAAGGTGACACACCCAAACCAACCAAAACAAACATGGCTCAACTCTTTCCATAATAGTACTTTTTAATGGCATTCAGCGGTGAGTCAGGGTGATATTTTATAATATTTTAAGGCTCTTTACCTGCTCACATAAAGACTATTACTGGACTGTACACCTTTAAAAACAGACAAAGTCCTGGTTTGTCCAACAGCAGTAATGTGAAATCTGACCAGTTTAAAAGCCCTTCTGGGTACTGGTGTTGTGAATTAGCCTAGACTATAAATAAACAATAAATAATCAAGTCATCTAGATTCAATAATATTAAGGGTAATGTTCCATATTATAAACCACATTTTCTAGTATTAATACTGAAGTTAGTATTCTTATTTTATAACTTAAAGGTGCATTGTGTAACTTTTCTGGTGGTGGGTCCGTCAAGTGGAAATGTTTCACAGTATGGCATTAAACCTTTCTGTCTTCATGGAGACCAAACCAGACCAAGTTATAGGTCAGCTCTGTGGAGAGGCAATCCCACTCACAGTAAGAATTCCTGTTTTTCTCGGTATTTTTGAGCCATAAAACCACCTGTAATTGAATAAATATAAGGTAGAGCTGTTTAATGTCATACTATGGAACATTTCAGGCAGAGCAAAGACATCTCCATAGAAACAAGCAGGTGACAGACCCTCCACCAGGAGTTACACGAGTTAAACACTATGTAGAGTATAGGAATAGTTTGTAGTCTTGGCTTGCCAGGCCATCTTTCTTGCTGTAGTGACCCATGACGAAAACAAACAGCTCAATGGATATATAGAACATAACAGCCACTTCCTCAGAAAAGTTACTTGTGTAAAAGTACTCTAGTTACTCAACATACTCTGGTATACATTCCACTACTGCCGTAAACAGATAATTAAAATTCCATACAACAACAATGTGAATTATCTCGAAATGCTCTTTTAACATAATCTTTTCAATACACAATGCTGCAAGGTCAAGGGAGCTGTACTTTTAAGCCAATGCAAACAAGAGGCGGTGCGCTTGCCAAATGCATCCCCCCTGCACACACACTGCACACACAGTGTCATGCGTGGCCGCTCAGCACAAATGAGTTACAAAGAACGGGAGAGGAAACATTAGCAGCACTTGGATGGACTGGACGCACAAAAAATATTAGGGAATGATTTATGGGCTGTGTCAATGGTTGGTTCCAGGCAAACAGCGCTGTGTAAGCAAAGGCCTTCAGGCATCTCTATCGGAATCTCTGTTTTAATAAGAGATAAGAAATGAGCCAGTTTGCGCAGACATTATAGCTAATGCTATAGGATTGGCTAAAGTGGATGTAGTGTAAAAATTCACAAAAATACATACACTAAATCACTGCTTACACTAAATCACTGCTTTTTAGACTTTTAGACAAACTTTATTGATCCACAAGGGAAATTACTTGGACACAGTAGCTCACTCATCACAATATATTATAATAACAAAGAGAAAAAATATAAATGGTAATTATAAATTCTAAATAAGTAGCAAAAATATCACAAGACTGGTGTCAAATAAGACATAATTATATAACTGAATATATAAACAAGTAAAAATAAAATACAGTAGAAATAAGTAATAAAAATAAAAATACAAAACCGTTACAGGCTTGTGACGATATGTCACAGTTCAGCTGGAGAGGACAGCAGCTCCCTTAAAAACTGAATTATGTTAAAAAGGCTATATTAGGCTATTTTCCGATCTACCGTATTTTCCGGACTATAAGCCGCTACTTTTTTCTCACACTTTGAACCCTGCGGCTTATACACCGATGCGGCTCATATATGGACGGATTATTCGTCTATGAACACAGCGGATGACCGCGCAGCTTGAGTGCAGAAAGCGCCGCTGTCTGTGCGGTTAACATGGGTTAGGGTTAGTTAGAACACTCGCTAGCGCTGTTGTCAGCACTAAAACAGTTTATCGATGCGTGATAAAATAAGTTCTGCTGCTAAATGAACATTAGTGAGAGGGATACGTCTTAATGACCCGTATGTGTTAAATGCAGGTGAGGCGTAAATGACGAGACGAAACGTCTCAAACTTCAGTAGCTGGACATCCACTCATACATGATCGATACAACTAACCCCGACCCCCGGGAGAGCCTGAAATCTGCTGAAATCCTACAAGACACTGACATGATACAAGACACTGACATGATACAAGACACTGACATGATACAAGACACTGACATGATCCCAGACAGGACAGCGGCTCTTTCTGCTCGAGACATGCGCAGTAGAGCGCCAGAGCGACTCTCGCGCGTGACGAACTGACTCAATGCAAAAAGACGACAAAAGCAGAGGCAATACAAGCAGATGCTCGGAACTTGAAAACTTCTTGAAGACGTGGACACCTGCGGCTTATAGACAGGTGCGGCCTATATATGTACAAAAATAAAATTCTTTGAAAATTTAGTTGATGCGGCTTATATTCAGGTGCGCTCAATAGTCCGGAAAATACGGTATGTTAATTTGCTGTAGCCTCGTCAAAAAACAGACCTAGAGTTGTGTTTTGTTTCATTCACACATGTTTAACACAGACTCTCACTCACTCAAGATGTGCCAGCCACATCTCGGACTTGCAGTGGTTTAACGGAAAGAGTGAAGATGGACTTATGGGTAGAAGACCTTGTTTTTTAATGAATCGGATGCTGTTCTCGATCAGTAAGCGTGGTTTATTCAGCTATTGACATACTTGTAGGTAAAATATAATCATGTGTAACCATTAGCATCTAGTGTGCATGCGCACCATGCGCTCTGGCACATTTGTGTTTAGCTGTATGGATTAGACATTATTATTTGTTTATCAGTTGAAAGTGTTGTTTTATTCTTTGGTAAAATATAAGATGTGCACATACAGTATAAGTATCTCATCTGTGCGTATGGGTGAGGCGCGCTCTGGCACGTTCCTGTGGAGAGTTGGATCAGACGTTGTTTACTATTTATATCTGGCAGAATATAGTTCAGACAGCCATAACTGTGCTGAACAAAGCTAAAAGCAAAAGTTATCTTATGATTGACACCTGACAAACAAAGTGAGGTTTGTGGGTCTCTGAATGCCCTGTTCACACATTTTTACAGTTTGCAGTGTGTGTTTGTTTACATTTTGAAGTGTGTGCGTTTGTTTACTGTTTGCAGCGTGAGAAATTTGTAAATATATATTTATGTAGTTTTGATATGCTATATTTTCATAAGGAATAGAGCAGCTTGGTGTTCAGTAGAGCCCTCATTGATGTCTGGGGGTTGAAGCATTCAAAAGTTATTGCATTTTTTCCAAACATTCTTCAAATGTCTCCATTTGGATAGGTTTGGATAGGTTTGGATAGATTTGGATAGATTTGGATAAAGCAAAAGTCCCTCTGTAAAAACGATAATAAAAGTAGTCTAAAATGCTACCAATAAAAGTAGTCTAAAATTGTAATTTTTATCGATATTCTCATCAAATTTGAAATATGAGAGGTCAACATTGATTGCAATTGAAATATAGGGTGTCCCCAGCTACCTACTGCAGCTTTCAACAGCTTAATTTTAACAAAAAAAAAAATTGGATGAAATCATTTTTTATGTGTGTTCCAAAGTGTATAAATACCTAACAGACATACTTAGAGTGATTCTGACACCTGTGGGTAAAACTATTGGGTGTACCAAACAAAAACCCCAAACTTGTGTTTATGCATCTGAGGGTTCAATAATGGCAATCATTTTAGTTTGGAGAGGTCAGAGCAAAAGCAATTTCACAAAAATGGCCTGGAATTCTAATTAGGTTCTTCTCTCAAACAGAAAAGACTCTGTTCTACCTTGTGATGTCATGTGGTAATACAAGAAGTGCCACTGTCCGTACACCTTCACTAGAATCACTTGGATAATTTCAGCCCTGGAATTGCAAATTTCTACAAAACAAAAGGTAAAACAAGCTGTTTACTTGAAACTAGCGCTTCATGACATCACAAGGTGGAACTGAGCACTTTGAGCTTTGGAGATGCAAACAGACTAATAAAAAAGCATTACTCAAACATGTGTGAATGAAACAAAACACAACTCCAAGTCTGTTTTTGATGAGGTAACATTATAACAACAACATTATAACATAGCTTAAAGCTCACAAGAGTCCATTTTGTGTACTATAGGACCTTGAATAACTGAAGTTCTTTTATATTTGGCGCACTGCGTAACTTTTCTTATTCACTTTTCCACTTTATTGCCTCTATAAAGATGTTACAGCTTTGCCTGGGATTTTGCATTGAATTTATCTCCATGGAGACAAGCAAGTGACTCCACCAGGCTAAGTTACAGGACCTGTGGCAAACCTGCTTACAGTAAGAATGCATGTTTTTCAAGCTATTTTGAGCAATAAAAAACACACACTGTTAACATCTTACTATTCCGGACGATTTCTCCTCAAATGTCTGACTAAAATGACTCTCAATTCAAAGTTAATCTGTTTCTGAACCCTCTGGAGGACAGACAAATGACTCGACTCTTTGTGAAGCTGAGGCTCTGGAGTTTTGGTCTCTGCTGTCTCTTCTACTCTCATTTTAAGTGGCAACAGGCTCTACACAGAGAAAAGTAAGATTTCAAATTGCGCTTGAATTATTTGGGGTAAAGAATAGAATAGAATAGAATAGAATAGAATAGAATAGAATAATGTTTATCAGTTACCATGGTGACACAATGCACACATTAGCAAACACAGCCTAATAAGTTTTTAGATTGTCTGAAAACTCGAGAAAATCTTGTTGTTGTTGTTGTTGTTGTTGTAGTTCCAACTAAATCAGCTATGTCTGGTCAGATTGTGTTGAAATAAAGCTCAGATTAACATCTAACAGAGCTTCAGACAGAGCAGTGCCTACATTTAGCATGATACGCCAAGGAAATGTTAATGACAGCTGCAAAGTATCAATAAGCTCATATTAGAACATTTGATTTCAAAAGTTTTACTATTTAGTTGTAAAGGGGGAAAAAAAGAAAAAGAAAAACTAATTGGACAAATATTTAAAACAGCGTCTACAGTGTCCACAATTAACCACGACACAGAAGGAATATACTTTTTTAAGCTAAGATAAGCTAAGAATAATAAATTAGGTTTAGTAAGTGAAGG
This sequence comes from Taenioides sp. WSHXM2023, assembly GCA_029959045.1. Taxonomy (NCBI): domain Eukaryota; kingdom Metazoa; phylum Chordata; class Actinopteri; order Gobiiformes; family Gobiidae; genus Taenioides; species Taenioides sp. WSHXM2023. Next base: position 11,167,548 of record CM057085.1, read on the forward strand.
CAGAAGAGCAGAAATAACAGCTCAATAAATATTCATTATGTGTAGTGTTTGTTTGTGGTATACGGCAGCACTGTAGAGCCTGTATTCTTGTATTTGAGCGATTCTTCCCACAGAAAACAATGCAGATCCTGGCACAGAGTCATGGAGAAGGGCTGACACTTTCCCACTACTTAGCAAAGAAATACGGCAACTATCCCACTGGAAACACAGGATTTAGGTGTCTACTTAAAAGTGTAATAATAAATCACAAGCCTATTTATATTTTTGTTATTACTGTAAATTAGTTTCTTCCTTCTTTTTCCTAGTACAGATATATTGTATCAGCAGCTCAACATAATGATCAGCATAATGTCCGCTGTATGCACCCATGTCTACATCCATTTAGAAAGAATTTTATTGTCCAGTAATCAGGAAGTACGCCTTCATGCTAGTTGTTGACAGCAAATCTCCGCTCTGGTCTCTGAAAGTTGTAAAAAGTGCCTATAATCGTGGAGAATAATTAAAATGCTCGGAATGCATAAGGTAAGTGAGGAATAACTTTGGACGACTGCAAACCATTTTAAATAAACTAGTTATGTTTTCCAAGTTTGTAAGACAGTAAAAAACACTCGAAATGTGTATTGATTATCATTTCATGCTGTATTATCTCTATAGTCAGGCCTGTCAACAGAAATTTGGGGGCCTGGGGCAAAAAGCCTCACATGGGCCCCCCTGTAATATAAATTAATAGGGAGGGTCCAATTCAAGATGGCGCTGGGATGCCAGCTGCGTGTAACAGAAGCTCTGAACCCCTTTTTCTTTCTTTTCGTCTATTTACTTGTACATAGACACTTTTTTCGTCTTTTCTTTAGAGTGGGTGAAACATCGTGCAGTTTCGCACATGGGAAACCTACTCTGACTACAGCTTTATTGCTCGCTGTAGTCTTTTTCGCACTTTTTGGATCCGCGTCTGGGACTCCATTCAGCCACGGCTCGGAGCGCATCAAGTACGAACGTGATGCGCTCCTCGGTCTACGCGGCCCCGCTTTGCTCCACGCCGGGAAACCAGAGGTCCCAGTGGAAATACAGAGAAAAAGAAGAGGGTGCAGAGGTGGACGGAAAAAACGGAGACCGTATCTGCCTTCGGTGGTTATGGGAAACGTCCGCTCCATCTCCAACAAGACCGAGGAGTTCACCGCACTGACCCGGCATCAGCGGGAGTACCGGGACTGCAGCGTGATGTGTTTTACGGAGACGTGGCTGAATGAACACATATCGGACTCTGTGATTAACCAGGACGGATTTACACTGAAGCGGGCGGACAGAACTGCCGCTAGGAGCGGTAAGAAGAAGGGAGGCGGGCTGGCGGTGTTTGTGAATGAGCGGTGGTGCCACCCGGCTAACGTGTACGTCAAACAACAGCTGTGTACCCCGGACATTGAGTTGCTCGCAGTGGGCATGCGGCCGTATTACCTGCCGAGGGAATTCTCACACGTGATCACGTATTGTGTGTATATCCCCCCTTCCGCCGATGCGACGGCGGCCTGTGAACAACTCCACAACAGCGTAGCGCTGATGCAGACCCGGCATCCCAGAGCCCTGGTTTTAATCAGCGGGGACTTCAACCACGTCTCCCTGTCCGCCATTCTCCCCACTTACACACAGTACGTCACGTGCCCCATGAGAGACAATAGGACTCTGGACCTCCTGTATGCGAACATCAAAGACGCTTACACCTCCGTCCCCCTCCCCCCGCTTGGACACTCAGACCACAACCTCGTCAAACTGCTCCCGCAATACACACCAAAGGTGCGAAGAGGACCTGCGCGGAAGCTGTCTGTGAAGCTGTGGACTGAAGAGGCCAATGAGAGTTTGAGGGACTGTTTCCAGACCACAGACTGGAACATGTTCAGCAGCTCTTATGGAGATGACATCAATGGCCTGACCCACTGCATCACGGACTACATCAACTTCTGCGTGGAGAGCACTGTGCCAACCCGGAGGGTACGGTGCTTCTCCAACAACCACCCCTGGGTCACCCCTGAGCTCAAAGACCTCCTGAACCAGAAGAAAAGGGCTTTCAACTCAGGGGACAGAGAGGAGCAGAAGAGGGTCCAGCGGGAGCTTCAGTGGAGGATTCGTCGGGCCAAGAAGGATTACGGGAAGAAAATGGAGGAGCAGCTGGCCCAGAACAACGTGCGGGATGTGTGGAGAGGTCTGAAGAACATCTCAGGATTTGGTCAGAACACCAGAGGGACATCTGATGGAGATCAGCGCTGGGCGGATGAACTAAACGTTTATTTCAACCGTTTTGATTGTCCCCCCATCCCCTCTGCCTCTTTCTCGGATCCCCGCTCTCCACACACCCCCAGGCCACTGGACACACACCCCCTTCCCGGACCGACTGCACCCACCCCCCGCCCCCCACCACCCACGTCTCCAGCTCATTTCACACCGACTGTTCCCAGCACCAGCCCCCCTCTGCCCCCCACCCCCGGCAGTCCACCCCAGTCCCCCCCTTACTCCTCCCTCTACATCACACCGGATCAGGTGAGGAGAGAGCTGAGGCGGCTGAAACAGAGAAAATCTGCAGGACCAGATGGCATCTGCCCCAGGCTGCTGAGGACCTGCGCGGACCAGCTCTGTGAGGTTCTCTGCTACATCTACAACCTGAGCCTCAGCCTGGAGAAGGTCCCTGTCCTGTGGAAGACCTCCTGTGTGGTACCAGTTCCAAAAACAACACATGCCAGGGAACCGGCCCACTTCAGACCAGTCGCCTTGACCTCTCACCTCATGAAGACCATGGAGAGGCTGATCCTCAGCTACCTCCGCTCCGTGGTGAGCTCCACTCTGGACCCGCTGCAGTTTGCCTACAAGCCCAACATCGGAGTAGAGGACGCCGTCATCTACCTGCTGCAGCGGGCGCTCACCCACCTGGAGACTGCCGGGAGCGCTGTGAGAGTCATGTTCTTTGACTTCTCCAGCGCCTTCAACACCATCAGGCCGGCACTGCTGCGGGGGAAGCTGGAGGACGCCGGAGTGAATGGACATCTCGCCGCCTGGACCGTCGACTACCTCACTGACCGGCCGCAGTATGTGAGGCTGCGCGGCTGTGAGTCAGAGGTGGTTGTCTGCAGCACTGGGGCCCCACAGGGAACTATCCTTTCACCCTTCCTCTTCTCTATCTACACCTCGGACTTCACCTACAACACGGACACCTGCCATCTCCAGAAGTTCTCTGACGACTCGGCCCTTGTGGGCTGTGTGTCTGAGGGGAATGAGCTGGAGTACTGATCGGTCATCAGGGACTTTGTGGACTGGTGTGAGCACAACCACCTGTGCCTTAACACCAGTAAGACCAAGGAGATGGTGATCGACTTCGGGAGAAGGACACTACTTCCCTCACCGGTGAACATCCAGGGACAGGACATAGAGACAGTGGACAGTTTTAAGTACCTGGGTGTTCACCTCAACAATAAACTGAACTGGTCCCACAACACTGACGCCCTGTACAAGAAGAGCCAAAGTCGCCTCCACCTTCTGAGGAGACTGAGTTCTTTTGGAGTGTGCAGGCCCCTGCTCAAGACTTTCTATGACTCTGTGGTGGCCTCTGCTCTCCTCTACGCTGTTGTCTGCTGGGCCCCGAGCAGTACAGAGCGGGACAGGAAAAGACTGAACAAACTAGTCAGGAGGGCCAGCTCTGTCCTGGGCTGTCCTCTGGAGTCTGTGGAGGAGGTGGGTGAGAGGAGGGTGCTGGCCAAACTCACATCCATCATGGCCGACACCTCTCACCCTCTGCACCGGACTGTAGAGGAACTGAGCAGCACCTTCAGCGGCCGACTGAGGCACCCTCAGTGCAAGAAGGAACGCTACCGCAGGTCCTTCATCCCCACTGCTGTCAGACTGTACAACTCCACTGTATAACACTTACAATAACCTGTGCAATAACCTGTGCAATAACCTGTGCAATAACCTGTAACCATGTCACCTCATCAGTAACCGCCTCCACTGTCCTCAGATTATATATTTATATATTTGTATATTTGTATTCTTTTACATATATATATATATATATATATATATATATATATATATATATATATATATATATATATATATATATATATATATAAGAGATATGTTTTATTATATATTTACATTTCTTTCACTCCCTGTACATAAGAGCTACCTGATGTTGTAAATATGTTAATATTTATTGTGATTTTTATTTTTTATTTACTTATTGTTCTGAGTGTTTTGCACAATTTTTCACAACTTTTTGCACTATACTGTCCCCTGACTGTGAGCTTCTGTCACGAGTGAATTTCTCCTCTGTGAGATCAATAAAGTCTTATCTTATCTTATCTTATCTTAAAACCCTGGGAGCCGGGACGACATACCCCTTTGTCCCTCTCCCCATCTACTGCCCTGTCTACAGCCATAGCATGTCCCTCTTTTCCACAACATTTGCTCATTATTTACTTTAAAATTATATAAAATAGAAAAGTAACATAGAAAATATCAGTGGAAGGAACAGTACAATATGTGCTTACTCACGCTCTCCCCATATCTTGTGTTGACAGTGGGGCTCTGTCTCTCACATCTGTGCTATCTGGAGGAAAATCCCTCTTTGCTCTGGTAAGAGTGAAGAACCAACCAGCAGTGAGTCATACCCACTCTCTGCTCACTACCAGGGCTGTTGTTTGAGCCAGTATGGAGGATATGCTAAAACAAGACTACAACTACACAAAAAGCACCCAACCGCTCGGGCCTGGAGGCAGTATGCAGGTCAATTGAACCTTGCCCTGCGTATGTCCCGTGAGCTTGTGTTAGCACAAAGCATCTCCACCCTCTGGCCTTCACCCCGGGGTGCTACACAATGTGCTCTGGGGCACTCAGCGGTACCAGCAGCACCCAACTGTACAGGACCAAGAACAAAACCAAAACCTCCCACACAGCGCTGAATCAGACAATGAAGAGAAAACAACTCAAAATAATATTGTGTATTCAGCTACCATGCAGGAAAATCTAACATGGATCTCAAATGATTCAATATGATGTATGCTTTTACATTTAAAGAGGCACTATGTAACTTTTCTGGTGTTATTGTTTTGCTCAGATTGCCTTGAAATAAAGGTCAAATTAAAGTCTAACTGAGCTTCAGACAGAGCAGTGCCTATAGTTAGCATCACAAACCCAGGGAATGTTGGTGACATCAGCTGCAAAGTATCAATAAGCTCATATGAGAACATTTGATTTCAAAAGCTTTACTATTTAATTGGAAAGAAAAAAATAAATCAAATGGACGAGTATTTATATGCAAAAAAAAAAAAAAGTCTAGCGTCTACTTTTAACCGTCATCATGACAAGGAATAAAAATAATAATTAATACATAAAATAATAAATAAATAATAAAGTAAGATTAGAAATAACAGTTCAATAAATATTCATTATTTTTAGTGTTCTTATATTCTTGCTGTCTTGCATAAATTCAGTTATATAGGTGTTTTATAGTCTTGAAAAACATGCATTATTACTGAGAGCGGGGTTGCCTCTCCATAGATCTGACCTGCATCTTGGCCTGGTGGTGTTACCTCTGGAGATAGATAGATTTAATGCCATACTGTAGAACATTCCAGATGGGTCGAGCCATCAGAAAAGTTTGTGGGTTTGAAAGTATAACACGTATTACATTTTGTAGTCTGTGATTAGCCTGTATGAACCATAGACTGTATATATATATAAACAGACATAGCTAACCTGCTAGCCATCACATTCCAAACAGGAAGTGAGCATGGGCGCACATCTGGCTCCATCGACTATGGTTTCAACTCACTTTGTATTGAAAAAATGTCACCCCTCTCTTTGGAACTGCTACTTCATTATGCAGTCTATGTTATGAACATGTATTTAGTATTTCACTTTTAAAATTCTAGTTAACAATCACTATCAAGATAAATTTGTCGATATCTCTGTAAATTAGATCAAATCAAATATTTGATTAATTAAAAAAAATCTGGTGTGTGTAGCCAAGGCTTTATAGTTTAGTTCTGCTGTTTCATGTGTGTCTCAAATACAATTATCCAGAAGAAATAACTACAGTGTTGTACAATACAGTATTAATTTCATTTGCACTGTTGATAAAATTACCTGTGATTGTTTTGTTTTCATTTGCTGAGAGCTGCGCTGCGCATCACACATCGCCATCTCTTCATGTTTCTATGGCAACGGTCATACCTTCCACAAAGCCCTGCCGGTCCCCACTCTGATATATTTGCCCAGTTCATAATGAATCTGAGGAAGGTTTGCAGGAGGATGAAGATCAGCACAGCTACAGAACAAGAGTCAAGTGCTGTTCTACGTAAGTCCCCAGGCATTTACCCAGTGTATGTGTGATATTATTGGCATGATTTAATAAAGCACTTGGCGAAAGAACTGGAAGGAGGAAATCACCATTTTAGTGTGTGAAAACATATGGCTAACTTAACAAAACACAATTCATTTTAGAGTGGTTTGAAGATAGTTTGTTACGTCTTTTGGTCTGATTAAATTAAATGAAAGTTCTTTTTTTGTTTTGTTTTTTAACTTGGTAAAAATTTGCAATGTATTCCCAACAACTGCTGCTGGAATTGATATGGTTTCAGTGACTTGAAACTTGACCAGTTCCATCCAATGTTGCAATATTTGGCATATGAGGCAATTAATATAATAATATTTAATATAATTTACATTTGTTATTCTCTCTACATAATGTCAGACAAATTAAACTTTGAAGCCTGTTTTGGAAGACACACAACCCTCCTCACACAATATTTTCACAATGAACGGGCAAGTTTAAACTCCTGTGGTTGTGGGGTGAATGTTTTACATAACGCTGCACTGCAAGACGGATTCTTGCAGTATTTGAGAGTTCATAAACTCACGAGAATCCATCTTGGTGTCAATCTGGCGTGAACTATATGCTTTACCACTGTTACTCGATTTGAATGTTTAGTAAAGCACTTTTGTGTCTGTTAATTCAATTCAATTCAATTTATTTTTGTATAGCCCAAAATCACAACAACAGTTATCTCGGCAGACTTCACAAAATTGTTGATTTAGCAGACAGAGATGTCAGAGAATGAAGCAGAATAATTCAAAAATACAGAATGTCCAACAACAAGCAGGCAAATGGATAATTGTCCCAGCATCCCCTGTCCTTAGACCCTCCTTCTCGGCAAGGAAAAACTCAGAAAAAAAAAACCCAGTGGGAAAAAACGGAGAAACCTCGAGGAGAACCACAGTGAAGTTGAGATCCACTCGTATGGACGGACAGGCAGATGAGGCCAGGACGTATCCATTGCATGTAAAGTTGTAAGTCTGTAGGCCAAAGCTATTGGCAGAAGGAAACTACTAATCTAGCAGGACGAGGACAGTTAATCCAGGACAGGGAAGGAGAGGAGGGGTCCAGGTCCTCGACACTAGGGGCAGCAGCATCTGAAACAGTTACACTCCCCAAAAGGGGAGTGGGACAAGGGACAACATGTGAATAGCAAAGAACAGACTACGAATGACCTAGTAATTGAATATAAACTGTTAATATTGTGAACTGGATTGTGTGCAGGATTGATCTTTATTCCACTACGATTCAATAATTCTTAAGCTTTTCCTTTGTACGAATGAAACCCAAACCAAAATCCAAAGTCATCCACACTTGTGACTTGTAGCTCGGTCTATAGTCCAGAACAGCAGTGAGGAGCAGGAATTTAAAGGTGCAACATGAAACTTTTCTGCCACCCGTTTCTCTCCATGTTATTGCTTTGTCTGGAATGGTCCAAAGTATGACATTAAACATATCTATCTTGCATTATTTCAATTACAGGTGTCTTTCATGGAGATGGAGTTTAATGTTAACTGTAGAACACTCTATAGGCAAAGCAAGAACCTTTCCTTGGCAACAAGTAGCTGGCAGTCCCTTGAGCCGAAAAGTTAAGTAATGCACCTTTAAAGAAGACAACAAAGAGGAGCAGGAGTATAAGGAGACATTTCCAGCTCATTCTCACCACAAGGTCACCAGCCCCTACAGCAGCAGCCCCATGACAGCTCCACACCCCAGCCCCATTTCACTGACTGATGCTGTTTGACACGTGAGAGCAATCGGACAAGTTAGCCTCCGGGAGCCTTCAATTAGAGCAGGGCTTAAAGGCACTGCCCCTGATTTTTACTGTCTTAGAAGTGCGAAAAGGAACTAGTTCATTTTAAACTGTTTGCAGTGGTCCAAAGTTATTCCTCATTTACCTTATGTATTCCGAGCATCCTAATTATTCACTGGTTCATTGTTAAAAGTAATATACATATCGGAATAGAATAAGAAGAAAGATTCGAGACTAAATGGATACTGAGCTTAGAACTATACTGGACTAGACCAGGACTAAAACAGAATGAGGACCCAAACAGGAGTCGGTGTAGACCAGAAAGATGGCCTCAATACAATAAAGACATGAGATTTTAAAAAAGTCTGTTGGTATAGTGTTTGTCTTCTGATCCTATTGTTGGTGGTTCAAATCCTACTCCCAACATAATGCAGTCAAATCCCCAGTTTGGTCCCAGCTCCTACAGATGAATGTTGTTTGTGTATTTTTTGTTGTTTTAAGATATAGTATAAATTAATATATTTAGTAGTAATGTATTTAGTATAGTTTTAAAATAATTTTGGCACTTTTCTTCTAATTGGATTATTAATATTACAAATATTACAAAACTTGGCCCTAAATTGGGGGCTGCTGAGATTTTTTTAATTAAATTTGTGCTGAAAAGACTGTCAAGAAAGAAAGAAAGCACATATTTTTTGTTTTATGTTTGGCCATCTGACTGCTGATACATATTCATTTTGGCCGAAGAGGAAAAAAGTTTGAGCACTCCTGATATCAATGCATTTCTTTAATCATATCCTGTTTTTTTAAGAGTAAGCCATTGAAACCAGCCCTTTATTCTCAATACAAAGAGTCAGTCTTATGTTTAAACACTGAAAGACACTATCCAAAAGTTGTAAAAAAAAAATAAAAAATGGTTGTTTCCCATTGTTTCAGAAATCACCTCAGTTATACAACGTGATTGACAAAATAATAACTTTTCTTCAAATAGATTTAAAAAAAAAAAAGAGAGAAAGATTGGGTAAGGCCTTTTTAAACCTTCCACAGACATCTCAAATCTATTTCCGTATGCTAATGAATGGAGCGCTGGATTGACATAGCTCTGCAGTATTTCACAAGTCCATTTCCTCTCCACATTCGGCACTGGCTCCTATAGAAATGCCAAACCTCACCGCCTGCTCTCCCCCGATTTATGGAGAGGATGCATGCTGCTTTACACCCACCACACGCCATCAATACTGGACTATGGGTCAGCCAATCAAATAAAGCACACTCAATCAAATAGACCCCAGTGTAAACTTATTTCCGATGAGCAAATATGGACATTCCTGAGTTTTCCGGGAGTGTTATTTTGGATTTGGGAGGAAGGGAAATGCACACTCAAGTCTAGACTAGTGATTCAAGATGGTTTACAGTGAAAATAATGAAAATGCTTTCTGATATCGAAAGGATTGGGTGATATCTGAGGAGTTATAAATTGTCATGAAGCTGTCAATGTAGATGTTTTGACCTGGCTTATGGTTAATGCAAGTACTCCTGTAATTACTAAATATCCACATGAAACAAAAACTGACAAAAAAAAAAAAAAGCAACGTGGTGATTTTTAGTGCCATTATTCATCACACATTCAGGTATGACCGTCTACTAAAACAGCTTTAAATCACAATATTAATATAGTAACCCAGTCCCCAAATAATGACTGAGGATTTCTTTCAAAAACAGTGAATTACCCATAGAGTTATATATTCTATAGGCCTAACCTGGCTCACCTTAGATTGATACTGTATGTGTAGTACTGAATTGAGTTCTACACACTTTGGCCTCCACACAAACCTTAATGCTGCTCTGGGACTGGTCCGTCCACACATTTACCGGAAGATGGATTCTTGTGAGTTTTTGGACTCACAAATATCGCAAGAATCCAAGATTAATATAGGCCCATCAATCATTCAAAAAATATAATATTTGAATAGGCAGGATATGGTTCTGTATGGTTCTTATTGCTGGTTATAGTTCCCTACATAGAAGCATCAAAAGTGGCAGCACAGAGGTGAGAGTTCAAAGTTCATCCGCCTCCAAATGTCACTGGACTGATCTGTGAGAGTGACGCGAGATTACAATACAAAAACATTCAAAATAAATCCACTTCTGTGTTATTTAGAAAAAAGAAAGAACATATTTTCTTTTTATCCTCTCAACTCAACATTTGCCTTTGATGAAGTATTTTCTCACTGCAGGCTTAGCTCTAGTGCTACAATGACTCACTGCTTATAAAACTACAAGTTCGCATTTCATAACATGCTATTGATTATTTCACTTTTCAAAATACAATGGACTTTTTGCATTTATTTAACATTTAAATGCTTCTGTCATTGGCTTTCTACAGTGGTTGACTTGCACAGTTAGTTTATAATAAAGGCACAAAAAAATGAATCTCTTAATTTCAGAATTATACAAGCCTTTAGGCAATACATTCCCTAATCAGAACGAGAATATTCATGCGCAAAAAAAAAAAAAATGTATAAACTCCTTGGTGGATTGAATCATGCAAGGTAAATGAGCAACAACAACATAAGTTATTTTAAAGATCAATTTGGATTTTTTCAACATTAAAGGTCCTATATTACACAAAAAAATACCTAGAGTTGTGTATTTGTTTCTTTCAGACAGTTTTCACACACAAACCCTGCTGTTCTTCTCTCAAACTGAAACCACAGTGTGTCATGTGGTGATACAGGAAGTCCTCCACTGTGTTTTCAAACTTCAGTAGAAACATTTTTATGATTTCAGATCTGGAATTGCCCGTCTCTATTGAACTAAAGGTAAAAGGTAGCTGTTTACTTGAAGATTTAGACAAGGGAAATTATTTGGACACAGTAGCTCACACATCATAATATATTATAATAAGAAAGAGCAAAGAGCAACCACATAATAAGTAACAAAAATAACAATAGACTGGTATCAAATAAGGTATAATTATATAAATGTATGTACAAGTCCTGTCCTCTTCTTTACTAAGCTCCGGTCCATCTGCATACATGAGTCACTCCCCTCGAGTCAGAATCAGAGCATCGCTTGATCCCATTGGCTATGCGTGTCAGATTCACCTTGTGTGAGCAGGGAAGATAAAGAAACAGACTCAGAGCTCTGAAGCCGGGCCAAGTCCTCACTGTAAACGCATCAGTGTAAAGTACAATTCCTCTGGGCTCCAGTGTTCTGTTCCAGCAACTAATCTTTCCCTTGTTGTTGGAGTTGTTTGTGGCTCGTTCAGCTGTAGAAATATACCACTTACATGACAGTGAAGGGCACGCTAATGTAGGGTTTATTAGAGACAACTTTGCGGGTCTAGGAACTGTGTCACGTGGTAGCTGGAATGTCATGGAGGTGCTTTGTGCCATCTGTTGATACTCTGGGGATGGGGGGTGCTCTGCATGTATCTCTATGGTGGGATGTTTAGGCCTTACCATGGTGACACGATGCACAATTAAGAAAAACACAGCCAATAATGTTTTAAGATTGCATTTTTTCTTGAGTTTTCAATTTCAGGAGCCTGCGGTCAACGCAAATTTAGGAGTTTGATTTTCAACAAAGGCTCAGATTAAACATCTAACAGAGGTTTAGATAGAGAGCAGTGCCTACAGTTAGCATCACACACCCAGGGAATGTTGATGACATCGGTGGCAAGGATCAATTGTGCTTTTAGTTTATTTTTTTGTATGTTGTAATGTCAAAAAATGTATTTAAGTAGTTCTTTTGCTTAAAAATTATATCACTCAAGTAGAAGTACAAAGTAGTGGTCCGAAAAACTCATTTACCCAAACATCTCATTTACTATTTGATTTAATCATATTCGAAGGACTATCTATATATAATGAAACGTTGTAGTTAATGCACAAAATCTGGTATTTTCAGAGGATCAGCCACAAAACACATAAAGACCAATGATGCTTAAACAACACTTTTAACTAGAGGTTCTGCACCACTCGTGTCATTAACATTATAAAGGTCGGTGTTAAAGACAGCTTTAAAAAATCTTAGTAGACATTTAAAGATGCACTGTGTAACTTTTCTGCTTGTCTCCATGGATATATTACCGTTTTGCCTACCGTTTTGGAAATAAATTTGGTAAACAGAATGGAGACAAGTTAATGATCAGATCTACGGAGAAGCAAGCCTGCACATGGTAAGAATTTATGTTTTTTAAGGTATTTTTGAGCTATAAAACACCTGTAATTGAACAAATGCAAGGAAGATATGTTTAATGCCGTACTGTGGAATATTCCAGACAAAGAAATGACATCTCCATGGAGACAAATAGCAGACCCTCCACCTTAGAAGATATTGTAAGCATATTCATTTTCTGAAGTCTAGAGTACAAAACTTGCAAAGAGACAACGAGGAGAATCGCACAAGTTTTATTACCCTAACATATTACAATTCTAATTAGAGCGCGGTCCTGTCCCTACTCTGTTACACAAAGAACTCCTACTAGATCAGGGGCGCTCCCGTATTTCTAGTATGCCTCTCCCTGCGCTCAGATATCGTATCACATCCTGAGAGTGCAGCGTGACCCAGAGTTGTCTCTAGGCAGGTCCTGATAGTATTTTCTTCAGCTCGGGTCGCTCCAATATGTGGTGTTGTCATTCAGTCTTCAGTCAGCATGCGTCACCCTGATGAGCCTGCACAGATTATCTTAAGCACACATTACAATACATACAGTCCCTACTCTGATTAGATGTTCTCATCTTTTTAGTTTATTGATTATGGGACTTCTTAGTCATGTAAACATGATTATATATTAACACTGACTCATACATTCTTTCACTCAAACATTCCTCTGGGCTCCAGTGTTCTGTTCCAGCAACTAATCTTTCCCTTGTTGTTGGAGTTGTTTGTGGCTCGTTCAGCTGTAGAAATATACCACTTACATGACAGTGAAGGGCACGCTAATGTAGGGTTTATTAGAGACAACTTTGCGGGTCTAGGAACTGTGTCACGTGGTAGCTGGAATGTCATGGAGGTGCTTTGTGCCATCTGTTGATACTCTGGGGATGGGGGGTGCTCTACATGTATCTCTATGGTGGGATGTTTAGGCCTTACCATGGTGACACGATGCACAATTAAGAAAAACACAGCCAATAATGTTTTAAGATTGTATTTTTTCTTGAGTTTTCAATTTCAGGAGCCTGCAGTCAACGCAAATTTAGGAGTTTGATTTTCAACAAAGGCTCAGATAAAACATCTAACAGAGCTTTAGACAGAGCAGTGCCTACAGTTAGCATCACACCCCTAGGGAATGTTGATGACATCAGCGGCAAGGATCAATTGTGCTTTTAGTTTATTTTTTTGTATGTTGTAATGTCAAAAAAATGTATTTAAGTAGTTCTTTTGCTTAAAAATGATATCACTCAAGTAGAAGTACAAAGTAGTGGTCCGAAAAACTCATTTACCCAAACATCTCATTTACTATTTGATTTAATCATATTCGAAGGACTATCTATATATAATGAAACGTTATAGTTAATGCACAAAATCTGGTATTTTCAGAGGATCGGCCACAAAACACATAAAGACCAATGATGCTTAAACAACACTTTTAACTAGAGGTTCTGCACCACTCGTGTCATTAACATTATAAAGGTCAAATGGTCGGTGTTAAAGACAGCTTTAAAAAATCTTAGTAGACATTTAAAGATGCACTGTGTAACTTTTCTGCTTGTCTCCATGGAGATATTACCGTTTTGCCTACCGTTTTGGAAATAAACTTGGTAAACAGAATGGAGACAAGTTAATGATCAGATCTACGGAGAAGCAAGCCTGCACATGGTAAGAATTTATGTTTTTTAAGGTATTTTTGAGCTATAAAACACCTGTAATTGAACAAATGCAAGGAAGATATGTTTAATGCCGTACTGTGGAATATTCCAGACAAAGAAATAACATCTCCATGGAGACAAATAGCAGACCCTCCACCTTAGAAGATATACAATGCACCTTTAAGATCAGAACTACACACATAAACCAGCATGTCTGGATGATGTGCTGGTAAAATGTACAGTAAGTACTATTTCAATGTGGATTCTAGTCCTCTTACTTAACCCATTTCAAATCTGACATTTTAAATTACTTTGCTAATAGACAAACTTAACTCATTTAAATATTATCAAGTTAAGTTTCTTTCTAACAGAGGCGCCTTCACAGATTAGGAGCAGATGGTTCCCACGGCAAACACATTTGCAGGTATCCATTTCCATAAACACACATTATACTGAGGTGTTGAAAGATCGTCAGCGCCCACATCCACTGCAGTGCTAATTGGCAGACCTGTTGTTCCCGACTCATAAGCAGCAAGAAGCACCAAGAACAGAAGAATGATTTAACCAGTGTTTTATCTTCCCCGTCAGTACAAGACTATAGCTAATGAAACGGGCAGATTAAGCAAAAACAAAAGTTATTTCTTATGCTTTGTGTTTCATATAGAAGCCAAAAAGTAATGTTTTAGGGAGATTAAAGAGAGGTAATTAATGCTTTTACTGATAATAATTGCAGTGCTGATTTATTCTTAATTACAAAAACATTAATTACAATTGCCATGGTGCAATTAGTTATAATTTGGTTCTCATTTGTGTTGCCAGTTTGAATGGTGAAATCCTGTTGGTCTAAACCTAAAATGCATCTCGCTGATCTGAACGGTCACTCCCTAAACCACATCATGACACAGTGCCAGTGCAGCCTCTGCAGCTCAGTGAGGGAATTCTGGAGGTTCTGCGCTTTCACATTAGTCATGACCTGTCCATATACCGAGAATGAGGAAAAAACTTGTATGTGTCCTCTATACGCACCACCTTCAATATTCATTTAAAGCACTGTTTCTCAAACTTGTCCCAAAACTACAACCAGACCTTAAAACAATACTACAACCAGACCTAAACCAGTGCTACAGTTGCTATAGTTAAATAACTAAAAGAAGAATAATTCAAATTAAGAAAATGTTGTTAAGGCATTAATTTAAAGGTCCTATATTACACAAAATCTAGTCTTCTGAGCTTTAAGCCATGTTAGAATGTTGTTACTTCATCAAAAACATACCTGGAGTTGTGTTTTGTTTCATTCATGTTTGAGTAACACTGAAATATTAGTCTTTCTACATCTCCCAACCTCAAAATGCTCTGTTCCACCTTGTGATGTCATGAAGTCGTAGTTTTCAACTTAACAGCTACCTGACAGCTACCTACTATCAGTGACAGTAGATATTGGCAATTCCAGATCTGATATTATCCGACTGATTCTCGTGAAGGTGTATCGAGTTTAAAAACACACAGGGGCACACGTATTACCACATGACATCACAAAGTGGACCAGAGTGTTTTCTGTTTGAGAGAAGAACTCACATGGTTTGTGTGTTAAACGTGTGAATGAAACAAAATACAATTCCAAGTATGTTTATGATGGGGAAAGAACATTATAAAATGAATCAGAAAACAGTGTAATGAGAACTTTAACACCAAAAGTTAACTTAACCGCACATGTTGAGAACCACTGACGTAAAGATTCCAGTATAGATTATTTGAGGTAAAAAAGTTACACTGTTCCCATTTGAGAACTTCTGCGGTTTGCTCATAGGCTTGGAAATAGAGCCGGCTCACACCTCTATAATACTTATATTCACCAGTGTTCAATTAACAAAGTGTTACCTTGGGAATGAAACATCTCTGTGTAAAGTGTAGCTGGCAGCAGACTTCAAGAGCTGTCACTTCAGTCCTCGTCTGATAGGCTCGCTCTCTCCTCTGCACCAGGGGGAGGAGACTGGGCACTCTCAGGGGAGCCAGTGCCTTGTGGTGCCGCTTCTGAGATAAGCGGCAAAAAAGAAAAGGTTTGGTAAATGTAACAGCAAGAAGAAAAAAAGAAGAAGAAAAAGTAAAATGTGTGATTTAAGAAGAAAGTGAGAGAAAGACTGGAGAAAATGCGGCATGTTTGTTTCTGTGGTAAAAGATGCCTGGAGCTGGGTTTACACTTTTTTATCTTTAGTTCAGGATCAGACCAGGACCAGTACATGGTGTGTGTGTGTGTGTGTGTGTATGTGTGTATCTATGTGTATGTAGGTGTCTGTGCGTGCGTGTGCGTCTATGTATATGTGTCTGTATAAAGAAGGTTTAGGCATGTGTTTCTTTATGGACCTTGCTTTGTGCACTGATGCACAGTCATGTTGGAAGAGGAAGGGGCCATCTCCAAAGGAGCATGGAATTGTCCAAAACCTCTTGGTATGCTGAATATATTTATATTTAACCGCTTTCTTAACTACACCTTATTAAATAATGAACAAAGACTTATTTTATAATGATAACTTAATGATAATTAAGGTTTAGTAACTATTTAATTTAGATCTTAAGGTTACAAAGGAGCTTGGATGAGCTACGAAACATATTTGACCAAATAAACTTTTGTCCAGTTGACAAACTGAATTTCTCCTTTGCCAACTTCATAGATATAACATGTATTTTAAATCATAGGACTTGACATTTATGATTTGTGGCATTAAATCTAAGCATTACATTAAAATGCTTATGTCTTAGGCAGAGATGGGCAGTAGTCAAATACATTTACTCAGAAACTTTTTTACAAAAATGTACTTTTAAGAGTACAAATCTTACTCTATTAATAAAAGTATGCTAGAAAAGTATTTAAGTGACAGTACTCTTACATGAGTAAAAGTTTCGGTTAGTCTTTCCACTGTCTATAAGTGATTAAAGTGTTATCTGGACAATATATCAAAATATAAATCAGATGTAACAACCCAAAAGTACTTACTTTAGTAGTATTTTTCCAAAATACTTTTTCACTCTTACTTGAGTAATTTCTTCCACCACTAATTTATACTTCCAGAGTGATATTTTGAAGTAATGTGACCCTTATATGAGTTAATTTTTTCTGTAGCTGTGAAAGTAGCATGAAAAACATCCAAGCTGGCATCATCTAATGTGGGTTACGCCTATAGGTTTCATAGAAAATGTAAGATGTTAAAAATACACATGTACGTGATAAACACTATTATATATCTGCATATTTTCTCACTTAGAAATGAAATCTGACAGAACAGAACAGGGATTCACTTCAGTCAGTAACTTGGTCTGCATCCATACGACAAACAATGAGGTTGGCAATGAAAAAACTAAACAAATATTTAGTTTTGATTAAAATATGTACGGAGGCAGGTTTTTATGATTCTCTAATTTGTACTTAATTTAGTGGAATAGTAGTGTTCTAAAATATATGAATGGCTTCAGATTATGGAGAATTCTGTCCAAAATGTATGCAAATCTATCTGATACGTTACACATGATTTCAACTAAATTAAGCCATTTTCGTTTTGGTTTTTTGTTTGTTTTAATTGTCAAATATACATTTCTGTGTACAGTAGCATGTAACATTCCAGGCAAAGCACTAACATCTACATGGAGACAAGTAGGTAGCAGACCTTCCACCAGAAAAGTTGCACAATGCATCTTTAAGGGTGATTTTATTCAGTGTGGTTTGTATGGGCAAATAGTTTTCATCAGTGTGATTATCTTATCTGTGTTTTAATAAATGAGTGGGAGTAGGACATACTGGGAAGAGGCTTTATTCAGTGTGGTTTGTATGGGCAAATAGTCTTCATCAGTGTGAGGGAGGAAGAGGAGGCAGTGAAACAGTGGTACAATGGCACCATAATCAGGCGGCTGTTGGCAGTAGACTGGCAGCACTTTATTACTCATCTAAGTGAATGTATAATTGAACAAGTCGCTCCATTTACAAGGGCAACAGACTGTACCCAGCCCAATAAAAGACATGTAAAACTCTGTTAAGGTTTAGTTTAGTCATTGTGTAACTTTTCTGGTCTGGGATTCACCAACTGCTTGTTTTTCCAACGTGTGAGTGAAGTCTTATACTTAAAATTCAGCTAAATCAACTAAACATTGTTTTCATCTGTACCCAACCAAAAGTATTTGTCATTTATCCATGGATGACTTTCTCTCTCGCAGTCTTTATGACAAAATTAGGCCAGCCTTAATTCTGCTGTCAGCCTTCCGAACGCTGTAGAAATTGCTGAATATATTTTCCCAGTTTCTCCCCTGGGACGAAATTAAATGAACACAGTGAGATCAAACTCTGCACTTTGAATGAGACACCATTCCACTTGAGCCCACTTGATCTCTTCTGGAAAAAGCCACGTGTTGCAATTAGTCCTGATTCAGTTTGTTATATTGTTACACCAACTGAAGGATGTGACGAAGACACAGAACACACTGCTGTTTTCTCCACATTCTGATCACAATGTCCAATGTACAAATCCTTAAAGCGAACGAACCATCCTTTAGTATATAGAGAGGCAGGGAGCTGTCATACACAGTAGACAGTAACAGCAGTGGAGCTAAGAACTGTAAAGGTGATGGATTATGGCTTTTACAGTGGCATATTTTCATCACACTGTATAAAATGGAAAGGATGGGTCAAATGCAGAGGACACATTTCTCTACAGGGACATTGTTAACCTTAATAAAAAAACAGAAAGTGGAGACATCAAAAAATGCAAGAAAAAAATGTGTATTACTCAAAACTGAATTTAAGATATTTCTGGCTCATCTGCCAAAGGAAGGTCCCTGGTAGCTCACTACACCTGACTTGCCCCAATAACATTAAGAGCATTCAAACAGATAAATACCCCTCCCTGCAAGGTCAAAATAATACTAGCTCAGATTAGCCTATACAATTGTGTTCAACACTTCATGCACTGTGTGTATTAATTGCAGCATGTGGGTGAGTGGTGGTTGGAGGGGCCAATGCCGCAGTCAATTACACCAGTCTTCTACAGGGCAGCTGTGGCTATAACAATAGCTTACCATCACTCTGTGTGGAGTAAATGAGCGAGGCACTGTGAACTGTGAGTACTTACAAATCCAGAATGATATTTTTTATACACAGGGTGTCACAAAACAACAAGGTCAGGACCAAAAGCAGACAAAGTCCAAGGGAAGGTTTAACAATGATTTATTTACAGGAATAGATCAATATTGCAGAAAGGGGAGGCAGGTCTGGGAGCAGCAGGTAAGTGTGGAAGGCAGGGTTGAAATGGCTGGAGCTGGTGGTGGAGCAGGAGCAGGACCAAGCAGGCTGGCTGAGGAGCTGGAGTAGAGAACAAACGGAGCAGGTAACAAACAGAGCAGGTAAGTAAAAAATGCAAAATACTGGTGAAGATGAGAGACAGTGGTGTGCAGACCAGCCCAGGAGGAGGAGCCAAGGTCACGCCCAGCAGCTTCAAATAAGGCAAGGAAGTATTGAGGTAAGTGTGGGGGAGGGACAACAGGGGAGAAACAGAAAATCTGGAGGGTACTTTGACACAGGGTCAGTCTGGTCCCTCCGTCATGCCTCGAGTCAGGTTCAAACACATCCATGCAATCATACTGGGTTATCTCAGTGACACATGTGAAACATGTGAAACACTCATTGGTCACCCATCATTTTGAATAAATAAAATTTCTCTCACGTCAGATTAAGAGTTTAGTGCCTCGTTCACTGACAGAAATCTGCAATGTTTTTTCAGTCCTTTGTGATGTTTCCCTTTTTGTCCATGTTTGTTTTGATATGGACAGACCATGTGTGTACCTAATTGACTAATCTGTGATAATGTTTATCACGCCCATCTGAATTTAGGGAGATTCACCAGTGACCTGACTCATATCCTGTAAAGTATTGGCGAAGTGTGTATTCTAGATGCCAGGCAATTTTTTATTGTTCACACAGTAATAGCTTTAATTTAACTTTTCCCCCAGTACACAAAATAAATGTGTAATAACATACAACAACATATAACATGTGTCAATAACATTTAGGGGTTCTAATCTGAGTACAGTAATACAATTGTAATGCTTCTTCTCATCACAATCCAATATTGAACACTCAGTATCACACTTATGTACAGGCGAACAGAAGGACCACCATTTCCACTGTGCTTTCTGCTTCATTAACTGTAGCTTTGATAAATGGGGAACATCCACACAGAGCCCCACCTGTCACACTGGCAATCACCATCATCATTTGGCGTGTCTCCCATTCCCACAAGAAAAGCACGCACAAGAGCAGCGCACCAGCTCGCAGCATTAATGCCACACCTGTGTACTCCTCACCGCTGTAAATATTGTGACTTCATAATCAGCAATTTTGGTGGTAGAGTTGAGTGAGGGCACACAGTGGGTGTGTACAATGGGGAAAATAGCCCTGCATCAGTTCTCTGGTTTGTGTCGACCTCTCTGCTGTTTGCAACCCACCGTGTAATCCATCACGTAGACATTAATTATGTAGCAGGCTCTTGCAGGACAAAGACTCTAATGAAAGGGCTGTCAACGTGAAGTTGCTCCCCAAAACAGGAGCTGCCGAGTGGGGAGAAAGGCAGGAGCAGAGGCCCACCTTTGGATCTGCATATGGGATAGGAGAGCGTCTGCGTAATTTAGTCCACTACAGTGCACATCTGGTGAAGTGAATTACTGTAAAGAAAGGAGGGATGGGCAATTAATCAAATTTGAATACAGTTAGCGATGAATCATCTCATCTAACAGTTAATTATTATCTTCTGTGTTTTTATCAAGAGGTCCATAACCATTCCAGCCAGTTAAAGTGTATGGTTTGTTGCACAGTTAGGACTTTGGGAGGAAGATTTTTTTTTATTTTTTTTAACTGGGAGAGGAGAGAGAGAAGGGGAGCGTAATGAGAGAAAGGGGAAAAATGAAGGGATGGCAGGAGAAGAAGGGATAGAGACAGATGGTGGGAGAGAAGGAGGGAGGAGAGAGATGGAGGGAGTTAGAGAACTTTAAATGTTGGAGGTAACTATCTGACTGAAATAAACATCTGTCTTGTTTATGTAAAGAAAATCAGTTGTTTTTTAATTAGATAAAATAAGACCAAAATTAAAATCTTTAAAAATCTTTTCTTTTTGTTGCCCACTTTTAGTAAAGTAAAACGATATACTGAAATCATTTGTTTCATTAGCAGGGTTGACTGAGGCTTGGAAATATGGTAAGAGCTCAGACTGGAGTCGCTGCTCATCCACAGAGAAGAGAGACGCCAAGGTATCTGTCACTGTCATAACTTTCTATGGATAAACATTAGGAAATCAAACTTCTGTCTTGTAAAAAGTTCATTTTATTTTTCCCCATAAAGTTTATTGTAAATAAAGCACTCTGAGACCACTGCAGGCTCTCTGTATATAATTATAAATCATTTTATTGATCGCAAACCCAAAAGAAAGTCTGTACACATTGCTATTTGGGACTGACTGTGTGAGGATGGTCCACTTTACTTCAACTCGCCATCTGAAATGCTATATACAAGCCTTGACATTTGCAGTATATCAAAGGTATTAGGCTGGTTAAGTGTGAGAAATTCTGGGTATTTTGTATGCACATGTTTGGATCGTTAAGTCTCAGATCCAATTTATTCAGCAATTAGAAATAGTCAACACAACTCACAGTATTTAGTAGAAGTCTGAGGCTCCGACAGTGAAATGTCCAAACTGGTTTCTTACATCATTAAACCCAAAAAGTGTGTGGACAGCTGCTGTGGCATCTTGTGGTAATACACCAGAAATATGACCATATCCACATCCAGATGGACCAGGTGTGGATTTGCATTCAATCAAACATAAAACTAAAAGTTAATTTTCAAAGACTGCCTTCATAACTTTGCAACAGTTTCCAAAACAGATGTGATGGTGCGCTAAAACAAATTTATTTCAGTCATATTGCCATTTCAAATGACTATAAAGCACCGGCACACGCCCAATTCTAAAATAACACAAACCAGGTTAGAGGAGGAATAAAAGGGAGTGAGAAAATAAAAAGGTGCAATATGGTCCAATCTCTAGGGGGAATTGCCTGAATGTACCACAGCATGGCTTTAAAACACATCTTTCATGCTTTTATTCAATTAAATATATTCTTGTTGCCAAATTAAAAAAAAAAAAAAAAACATTGAAAAACATGCTTTCATGCTGAGTGGGCTTGCCTCACCACAGAGCTGAACTGTAACTACAGGACCTTGTGGTTATAGGCCTGTCACGATACTATATTGGCATAATCTTCAATATATGACAGATTTTTAGGAGTCAGTATTTATGGTGGAGACTTTTCTTTGAACTAGTGGGAAAATGTTGGTTATTTTTCTGTACTAAAATCAGATTTAAGATGTAGAGGGTTGAATTATGAGCTTCTATGACTCATTATAGAAACAAACTAACTACTAAAGTGCTGCAATTTGTTCATTTATTTTTGCAGCTCATGTTTTTTATTATCAGTGTTGTAAATTTAGAATCCTTTTTTCTGTGATTAAGTTGTGCAGAGCATCTTTAAATACACCGGTAACACATTATAATAACTTGACTTTTTGGATTGTGTGGGATTGTGTGTGCTATATTGGCCAGGTCTTTATTGAAAAAGTGATTCAGATTAAAAAAAAAAAAAAAAAAACATACCTTAATTGAGAATGAACAAACACTCAACTAATAGAAAACATTAACTCTAATCCTGACCCTTTAGTGGCATAGGTACTCAGCATAAATCATTCTTAAGGCGCATTGTGCAACTTTTCAGAATGCCTGTTTTCCTAAGTATTTTTGAGCTATAAATCCACCTGTAAAGTAATGTAAAGTAGAGCTGTTTAATGTAATACTGTGGAACATTCCAGGCAATCAGGTGACAGACCCCCAACGAGTGTTTTTGTTCAAGCTTGATAAAGGCTAATTAAGGTGTAGCTGTAATAACGTTGCTCAAAACTCCATCAAAAACATATGCAAAATGATTTAAAAAAAATATATACTTCTAGATATACAGCTCTGAGTATTAGAATGGGCCCTAACTGATCCACATAGGCTTTTGTTTCATGGATAATTAGCCCCGACTCGGCTGCCCCCCCCCACCCCACACCCATCCCCACCACCCTCCTCTCCTCCCTCCCTCCTTCCCTCCCTTCCCCCCCACACCTCTCCTCTCCATCACCTCGCTCTCTCCATGTTCAGCAGTGCAAAAGGTATTACTAATGACGGAAGAAGGTTACCCAATTTATCTTCAGGCAAAACCTTTCACGGGCCTCTCCTCTGGTGTCCCTGCAGAGAGCTGATTGCCAAAGGGAAGAATACACAAAAATGCACTTCAAATCCCGCACCCGCACGCGTTTTGCGGCGCAGATCTGACTGTAGTTTAGCCAATTATAAATTATTTGGACTTTCTTTTCTCTTAACTTTTAGCGGCGTGAAATGGTAACACAATTCAAGGAAACTGTAGGAAAATGAAAAACAAAAACAGGACGGTACAGTTATAAAGCCCTTTAAATATTTGGTTCTTAGATGCGGGAACTGACAGTTGACAGTATTTAAGGGTGACTGGAAAAATTAATCCATTTACTTTTAAAATATTAGAATACCTTTAGAATAGCAACAATTATGTCAATGTAACTGCTCAGTCCTCCAGAGGATTACTGTTAAAACATTTCTCATTAAGCAAGTACTTTTATATACACATGACAGAGGACCGTTCCTCTATCATGTGTATATAATGTGTATAATATTAGTACAATTGCAGAATTCATCTTTGCGGACTTCAAATGAGCGTAAAAGAAAAATATTATGTATTATTTAGAGCACATACTAGAGGTTAATTAAGGAACCACATTATTTTCCTGCTTCAATGACCCCCATACTGTTATCTGGTGCAGCTCGCCATCTACTGACAGCAAAGGAAATTACCATGCGGAGAACAAATAAACTAGCTGATAGCCCACATGACGACACATTAATAAGCATGCAAGTTAATATAAGCATGCAGTTGTAATGACTGCTATTTGAATGTGTCTGCCAATGAATTATGGACTGAAGAACTGCACAATGCTTCTACCTATGACGCAACAATTCTGGGAAAATTTAAACTGCATATTTTCTAAGAGGGAAATTACTTTTAATTTAGAGAATTACTGGAACCAGTTTGAAGCAAGATCCAACTCCAGGTATGTTTTGAATGAGGGAACAAACTTATAATATGCTTAAAAGCTCAAAAAAGTCATAACCATAACATGTGTCCTTAAAGGTGTACTATGTAACTTTTTTGGTTGGGGGTCTGTCACCTGCTTGTTTCTGTGGAAATATCACTGCTCTACCTGGAATGTTCTGCAGTATCACATTAAACAGCTCTACCTTACATTTATTCAATTACAGGTTTTATAGCTCAAAAATGACACGCATTGTGACTGTGAGCGGGGTTGCCACTCCACAGACCTGACCTGTAACTTGGTCTGGTTTGGTCTCCATGAAGATAGAAAGGTTTAATACCATACTGTGAAACATTCCAGACAAAGCAATAACATCTCCATGGAGAAAAGCAAATGACAGACCTCTACCAGTAAAGTTACACACTGCACCTTTAAATCCATTCCCTAGCAGATACCAGCGGATTGTACATCTCATGCCAAGTTACATGGTGAAACAGATTTTCCTCTGTGTCCACCTGTTCAAAGTCCTGGTGAGAGAAATGCCACAGTGTCCAGGGGCCTGATTCATTCTGACACTGCAGTTGGCTTCTGTGTAGAGGTGATCTCCTGTGGTCAGCTCTCAGCAGGGGACCACCTCTGCTCTGACCTTTGTGATATTCACACTTCTAATTGCATTCTCTTTGAAGATGAACTCAATTCCCTTTGAAGATACACTATGCACTGCCAATTACGCCTGCTGGAGAATTAAAGAAATACACACTATATTGCCAAAAGTTTTCACTCACCCATCCAAATAATGGAAATCAGGTGTTCCAATCACTTCCATGGCCACAGGTGAATAAAATCAAGCACCTGGGCCTGCAGACTGTTTCTACAAACATTTGTGAAAGAATGTGTCGCTCTCAGGAGCTCAGTGAATTCCAGCATGGTACTGTGATAGGATGCCACCTGTGCAACAAGTCCAGTTGTGAAATTTCCTCAGTCCTAAATATTCCACAGTCAACTGTCAGTGGTATTATAACAAAGTGGAAGCGACTGGGAACGACAGCAACTCAGCCACAAAGTGGTAGGCCACGTAAACTGATGGGATGGGGTCAGCGGATGCTGAGGTGCATAGTGCGCAAAGGTCGGCAACTTTTTACAGAGTCAATCACTACAGACCTCCAAACTTCATGTGGCCTTCAGATTAGCTCAAGAACAGTGCGTAGAGAGCTTCATGGAATGGGTTTCCATGGCTGAGCAGCTGCATCCAACCCATACATCAACAAGTGCAATGCAAAGCGTCGGATGCAGTGGTGTAAAGCACGCCACCACTGGACTCTAGAGCAGTGGAGACGTGTTCTCTAGAGTGACAAATTGCGCTTCTTCATCTGGTAATCTGATGGACGAGTTTGGTGGTTGCCAGGAGAACAGTATTTGACTGCATTGTGCCAAGTGTAAAGTTTGGTGGAGGGGGGATTACGATGTGGGGTTGTTTTTCAGGATCTGGGCTTGGCCCCTTAGTTCCAGTGAAAGGAACTCTGAATGCTTCAGCATACCAAGAGATTTTGGACAATTCCATGCTCCCAACTTTGTAGGAACAGTTTGGAGATGGCCCCTTCCTTTTCAACATGACTGTGCACCAGTGCACAAAGCAAGGTCCATAAAGACATGGATGAGTTTGGTGTGGATGAACTTGACTGGCCCGCACAGAGTCCTGACCTCAACCCGACAGAACACCTATGGGATGAATTAGAGCGGAAACTGAGAGCCAGGACTTCTTGTCCAACATCAGTGTGTGACCTCATAAATGTGCTTCTGGAAGAGTGGTCAAAAATTCCCATAGACACACTCCTAAACCTTGTGGACAGCCTTCCCAGAAGAGCTGAAGCTGTTATAGCTGCAAAGGGTGGACCGACGTCATTTTAAACCCTATGGATTAAGAATGGGATGTCACTTAAATTCATATGTGAGTCAAGGCAGGTGAGTGAATACTTTTTGCAATATAGTGTATATCCTACTATATGGTAAATGAAGCATAGAGAATCGACTGACTGCTTTATCAAACATGTATTGTACGAGAAGAATCAATTTTTATGCACGAGTGGCTTGTTTGTGCAGCATATTTGTACCAAGAAAGTGGACTGAAGGGATCAAGAGAAACTCTAAACAGTACATCTATATTGATTGTATATCCGTGTCCTGCATTAGAGTATGATAATGTTGTATCGGTAGAAAGGTTGGGATATGAATTTTGAATTGTGTTGGCCATAATTCCACAACTTTAGGAATAGGGATTAAATTGATTTGCTCCAATATAAGAAAACCTGATGAAAAGGAAGTTGTTCATGATGAAGTGATGTCATTGACAACTATGGTACTGCGTAAAGGCCCATATTACACTATTTTCTGATCTATGTTATGTTGTTGTTTTCTCATCACAAACACACCTGCAGTTGTGTTTTGTTTCATTCACACATGTTTAACACACAAACCCTGTATATTTAGACTGAGTTCTTCTCTTAAATTGAAAACACTCTGTTCCACTTTGTGATGTCATGTGGTAATACAGAAAGTGCTTCACTGTGTTTTATACATGCACCTTTACTTGAATCATTTGGATAATTTGGGTTCTGGAATTGCAAACATCTACTAAACTAAATGTAAAAGGAAGCTCTTAACTTTAATTAGCACTACATCACAAGGTGGAACAGAGCATTTTGAGCTTTAGATCTCTAAAGATAAAAGTGCTCTGTTCCACCTTGTGAAAGAATAATCATAAAGAGTTGCCCAACTATGTGTGAATGAAACCATTATAAAGCTCACACAAGTGAATTTTGTGTAATATATGACCTTTAAGAGGAGAGGGACAGATGAATGCATAAATGATTAGACTTGTTCCTTTAAATATCAGTTTACGTTTCATTGTTCACCTGTTTGATCAGATTTTGTTGCATTGAGTCTCTAAATATTCTATAAGATCTCTCTGTTGTGGCTCTCATTGATTTGGCAGGAGACACACATCTTTCCAGTCCATGCACGTCTCTGATTGGCCAATCCACCTGTCAATCATACCTATCTGAACTCTAGAAGATAAAAAAAAAAGTGTTGTCTGGGCACAGCTTTTAAGTATTGAAGAATATTGTATTATTGTCTGGACGGTTTCCCTGGCAACGGTCTTTGCATTCAATAATGATGAGAATCAAACCATTCCCAAAAAAAACACTAAAAAACTAAAAGACCTGAGCTGTGACAAATTAGCCATAGAAGCAAGTAATTCCGCCCTTTAACAGCTCAAATCTGACCTTCTAACATAAAACGAGCAAATTGTACCCATGATAAATATTGAGCGCTGATATAGTTATTGTCGTGACAAGCCTAGCTTAGATCCATCAGCTCTATGTAACATTTCTCAGTTATATCCCACTGACATTGCTGCGTCTCCATATGACCTGTGTTTGGTGTGCCAGGGCCAGTATGGATTCGCACATAAAGAAGCCTGAGTCAGATTCATTTGGATATATGAAAGGGGTTGGTGGGTTTATTGTCCTGTAGACACCGTTTTCATTACCTTTTTCCTGGCACTTTGACATAATTATAAGCACTAAATCTATTATTGCTTTCCGTGAACAAAACCTACAATGGGCTCTTGACATTTATAGCTGTTCCTGTGTGGAGCGAGGAGCGCGGGGGGGCAAAACTAAATCTAATTTGGAGAACAGAAGCCCAAGATTTTCTAAAGTGGCTACAGAAAGGTACAGAAAATTACAGGTTGTAGTGGTGGAGTATAAAAGCTGAAGTAGTCTTTAATTAGAGGCTTGGCTATTGATTAGAATAGGCAGAACTGGGCCCTTCTGAGACATTTTTATTTTCGCAACCAGCCGAAGTAGGAGGAGAGATGTATCCTACGGAGAGAGGGAGATGTGAAATGGTTTAAATCAAAGCAGAGATGGGAGATGGAGAAAAAAGCAAGGGATGAAACACAGAGAGAGACATACTGCAGAGGTTTTTATTTTAATTGATGTAACTCCTGCACGATGAGTAGAAGGGTGAAGGAAATACAGATGGAATGAACCGCGTAAAGTCACGTGGTTTATAATGCGGATGGAAAAGGGCAGCTTAAGGTGAAATTGTTGTATTTTATCTAGATTCTCTGGAATATTGCAGTCATAATAATAAGGAAATGTTTTGATTTTACTCCTGTCAAATGAATTACAATACATGGTATGATGGTGGAGTCTATGTAATAAACTATAGCATCCAATGAGCATCGCTGCGTACTAAAAAGAAACTATGCTGTGGTAGCCATACAAGACAAAGGCCAAAAAATGTGACTCATCTGATTTTAATTGGAGTCATCAACAGTAAGTAATTGTTATTCAAACAATGTCATAACTTTATTTATTTATTTATTTTTGTAGATTTGATCTTAAAGGGCCCATATTATGCTATTTTCTGATCTATGTTATAATGTTGTTTACTCATCAAAAACATAACCAGAGTTGTGTTTTGTTTCATTCACACGTTCTTCTCTCAAACAGAAAACGCTCTTTTCCACCTTGTAAGGTCATATGGTGCTCCACTGTGTTTTTAAACTCCATACACCTTCACTTGAATCATTTGGATGATTTCAGCCCTGGAAATAGCCAGTCTCTACTGAAGAAAAGGTAAAGGGTTGCTGTTAACTTCAAAACTACCGCTTCATGACATCACAAGGTGGGACAGAGTCTGTCTAGATCTCCAAAGCTCAAAATACTAATAATAAATCATTACTTAAACATGTGTGAAACAAAACACAACTCTGGGTATGTTTTTGAGGAGATAACAATATTATAATATGACTAAACACTCAAGTCAATTTTGCACAATATAGGACCTTTAAATGCAACATACAGTGGAGGAAATAAGTACTTGATCCCTTGCTGATTTTGTAGGTTTGCCCACTGATAAAGAAATGAACAGTGTATAATTTTAATGGGAGATTTATTTTAACAGAGAGATATAGAATATCAAAAAGAAAATCTAGAAAATCACATAGAAAATATATTAATTGATTTGCATTTCATTGTGTGCAATAAGTATTTGATCCCCTACCAACCATGAAGAGTTCTGGCTCCCACAGACCAGTTAGACTCTCTTAATCCACTTGTCACCTGAATTAGACTTCTGTTTTAACTAGTCAGCTGTACAAAAGACACCTGTCCACAGAATCAGTCAATCAATCAGACTCCAAACTCTCCAACATGGGAAAGACCAAAGAGCTGCCAAAGGACGTCAGGGACAAGATGTAGACCTGCACAAGGCTGGACTGGGCTACAAAACCAGAAGCAAGAAGCTGGTGTTAAGGAGACAACTGTTGGTGCAATTGTTTGAAAATTTAAGAAATACAAAATGACCATCAATCGACCTGAGTCTGGGGCTCCACACAAGATCTCACCTCGTGGGGTTTCAGTGATCATGAGAACAGTGAGAAATCAGCCTAGAACTACACGGGAGGAGCTGGTCAATGATCTCAAGTCAGCTGGACCACAGTCACTAAGAAAACCATTGGTAACACTTTACGCCGCAATGGATTAAAATCTTGCAGTGCTCACAAGGTCCCCCTGCTTAAGAAGGCACATGTGCAGGCCGCCTGAAGTTTGACAATGAACACCTGAATGATTTAGAGAGTGACTGTGGTCAGATGAGGTCAAAATCGAGCTCTTTGGCAATAACTCAACTCGCCATGTTTGGAGGAAGAGAAATGCTGCCTATGACCCCAAGAACACCATCCCCACCATCAAGCATGGAGGGCCAAGGGCACAGGACGACTTCTCAGCATCAACGGGAGGAAGGACAGAGCCATGTACCGTTAAAATCCTGAGTGACAACCTCCTTCCCTCTGCAAGAAAACTGAAAATGGGTCCTGGATGGGTCTTCCAATGACCCAAAACATACAGCCAAGGCAACAAAGGAGTGGCTCAAGAAGAAGCACATTAAGGTCATGGAGTGGCCCAGCCAGTCTCCAGACCTTAACCCTATAGAAAACCTATGGAGGGAGCTGAAGGAACGAGTTGCCAAGCAACAGCCATGCAACCTTAATAATTTAGAGATGATCTGCAAAGAAGAGTGGACCAAAATTCCATCTGATATGTGCACAAACCTGGTCATCAACTACAAGAAACATCTGACCTCTCAACTGCAAACAAGCGTTTTGTCACCAAGTACTAAGACTGGGTCCCATTACTCTGTCTTACCCCTTCGTCTTACTCCTACCCCTTGGATTTGCGCGTTCAAGTGAGGGCAAGGGGTGACTCAATACTAATTTTGATCAAGGGCTAGGGCCACAGCCTAGGGCTACATACCCCTTGAAACGAAGTAAGCTCTCGACCAGACTAGAAATGAAGGGGTACGCCTACAAGCTCAGGCACGTGTTGGGATCAGGATGGCAGCGAAGGAGTCTCATAAATGTAAGTATTGTCAGCAGCTGTAAATATCAATACACAGTTAACATGGTTTACAATTATGACGCTTATGTTCTACGTTACTTTTAGTGAACTGTTGTTGCAGTTTTAATTGTAGTAATGTCTCTTTAGCCAATGTTATTGTTTTCATCGAACTTTCATGTATAAACGAGCTAGTTTTTTGTCGAGCTGAGGTACCCGATAATCCTTGACATGGCACTTTTTCAATTTTCTTAACAGAAGCACGGTAATTGAGTGGTGTCTCATTTCTTAGGGGAACATTCGTACCCCTAGCCCTCACAGCTCGGTATCGAAGGTTAAGACGAAGACGTAGATGAAGGGGTAAGACAGAGTAATGGGACGCAGTCTGTTTTGGCTAGAGGGTTCAAATACTTATTTCACTCAATGAAATGCAAATCAGTTTATATCTTTTCTTGTTATTTTCTGGATTTTATTTTTGATATTCTATCTCTCAATGTTAAAATAAATCTGCCCTTAAAATTATAGACTGTTCATTTCTTTGTTAGTATACAAACTTACAGCAAGGGATCAAAGAATGCTGCTGTTGATATCAATACAGTATTCAGCATTTTTTTTTTTTTTTAATTAAACCATCAAATACTCTTCCAGAATATTTCTATAATATGTTGATAGGGTATTTAAGTTTTCTGGGGGGGCTATGTGAGTGCAGAGGCCCCCCTGGAGCCTCCTCTGCTCAGGCTACAGGAAGCTGTTATCTGAAGCTATTAAGAATACTTGACCATGAAGAAATCAAGAGCATGAAGGGGGTGAAAGTGTCATTATCATTATCCATTACAAGACTCCTCTAATGACGCTTCTATTTTAAGGAATGGACTCAGGTTGGAATGCTGTACCATTATAATAAGCTATATAATAATCAAGAAATGGATATGTATGTATATCTTTTTATATATTTTATATATCTTAACATTTATACATGTGGAAAAACATTTAGTTAATCGAATTTATGTTCAAGTATACAAAACACCAACAGATAAAAGGACACCAGCTGCTGTCAAACTAAAGTGTAGCAGTTTTGTTAATGTCACATTTGGTGAACGTTGTATCATGATTTAAAGGGCCCATATTGCACTATTTTCTGATCCATGTTATGTTTCCTCATCGCAAACATACACGGAGTTGTGTTTTGTGCTCCACTTTGTTTTTAAACTCCATACACCTTCACTAGAACCATTTGGATGATTTGGATTCAGCCCTGCAAATGTCCATTTCTACTGAACTAAAGCTAAAAGCTGTTAACTTGAAAACTCCTGCTTCATCAACATCACATGGTGGAAGAGAGCATTTTAAGCTTTGGAGATGTAGACAGACTAATAATAAAAGGTTACTCAAACATGTGTGAATGAAGTTAAAGCTCACAAGAGTCAATTTTGTGTAATATGGGACCTTAAAAATTCATGAATAACCACTCACCAACTGCAGTACTATTCATATTTCACTTGCAAATTCCTAATATGTGTATTTTGTAAAAGACTACTTGGATAATTGGAGGCTACATGCATGGGAAAGACACATTTTTGAATTGGTAACATTGAAAATCTTGCATGCACTGGTTGATCAAAAAGTAAATCGTAGCAGCTCGATCCAGGCTGTCTAATCAAGCTTTGTTTTTGTATATTCCAGTACTAAAAGCCTCTCAATTAAGTCTTAAAATGGTAGAAATATTAATACAAAATGATATTAGACGATTTTACATTTTGTTCAAATACGAGAAAATTGGCTGCTATATGAAACAACTGTCCAATCTTCACAAAGAGGGCTCTCAAATTGACTTGTGCCCTGAATGCCTCACATAACATGAGAGGATGTGGAGGTCAATGACAATAGCTTCTGAATGAGACTCATTTTCTATGTAAATTGCATATTACTTGCAAGTTATTTCCAGGACGAGAATATTCCTCACCAGTGGCCTGTAGGTTTATTCCGATAATTAAATTAGTTTTCCTGCTACACTAATGCAACTCATTTGAAGGGAGGAAATAATTGTTCTTTATGCAAATCTCATCTTGCCGTAAACGTAAACAAAGCAGTGCTGCTCAAAATAGCCAGTGGACACGAAGACTTAAATGCTGTCACCTTGAAGAACCTTGTACAATTTACAACAGTTATAATTAAAGGGCCTGTACCAGATTTATTTTACATAGTTGTACCCACTGCACCAGACTGTAGTGGGACAGAGAAGCTCATTCTCCAACAGGCTCCTACAGCTCCACTCAAACAGTGAGAGATACATTCATACTATAATACTCCCTACCACTGTACAACTCACCCTTATGTAACAGATAACCTTATGTCCTCTCAATCACTATTTAATCTTTGTACTGTTTCTCCTTACCCACATCTTATATATATATAACTGATATATTTGTATTACTATATTTCTATATTTTATTTTGACTTGTACATATACTTTTATACAATTATGACACCAGTCTCTTGCTATTTTTGCTACTTATTTAGAATTTATTATTACCATTTATATTTTTTTCTTTGTTATATTATATAGTGATGTTAACGTCTTGGATGTTAACATCCAAGATGGCCGCACAGTTGTCTTGTGGGTTGTGTTGTGTGGGCCTCTTGCCAGGACTCCCTAGAAAAAGAGATCTTTGAATCTCAATGGGACTTTCTTGGTTAAATAAAGGTTAAATAAATAAAAAATAAAAAATGTGTGAGGTGCTTTGTCCAAATAATTTCCTGTGTGGATCATATAGTAAAATTATCTCTTGAAGTTAAATTTTAACCGCTGTGTGCTATCTGCATCAAGAAGTGTGCTGTTATTATGCTAGTTGTTAGCATTATCGCAATAGCAAAATATGCTTGTAGCATCTGAAAGTTTTGTTAAGCGCTTATAATCTGAATGATGCTTGGAATGCATAAGGTAAGTATAACTATGGAACACTGCAAACCACTTAAAATGATCTAGTCTAGCTTTGATTTTTAATTTTTTAAGAATGTAAAAATCAGGTACATTGCTTTTATAAACTCATAGCAATCTGAACACTTGTAGCACATCCTTTTTGACCTGATAAGCTTGTCTTGCTCCTTTCTTGTTCATCTGTACACAACTTCCAATGTTAAGCCATATGAGGGGGGTGGAAATGGGTCAGACTTACCCCTGAGGAGGTCTGATTGTACCATCTGAGCAGAGTCCATAGCCCCGTTCAGGGACTGGCTCAGAGGGGGATTTGGAGGTGCACTCTCTCAGGTTAGGATTAAGGACATCACTGGGCTGTTAGGTTCGGTGATCTTACAGGGAGGCTGGGAAAACTGTAGCCGGATCAGCTCAGGACGAGGGCTGGTTGGAGATTCTGGAGTTTGAATCACAATTAGGGAAGAAAGAACGTGGAAGGAGCGGACGATTCATAGAGCTGTGAGTGAGAAGATGCTAGGGAGGATACAGTATATATAAAGGATGGAGTATGGCAGAGACTGAAATATGTGACAGTTTTTGATTGTACATGCTGCAACTGTCTACATTTTCTTGCCTTGGATACAGAACACACATTTTTCCAATAGTTTATGAAGGTGTGAGTCTGGTCACTGTGGAATCTCATGTGGTAGTGTGGAGTTCATACAGCTGTGATTGGCAGGTGAATTATCCAATCAGGGAAATTCCCATCAGTATCAAAATAAATATGGCTGCTTACGAGGAAAAAAGAAGGGGGAAAACTATAGCAGAGGACTGAAAAATGGCGCAGAGGGTCTTCTTTGTGTGTCTCACAGGTGCTCTGCTGTCTGCTGTGGTTTGTGTGGAAATACAGTGTGGATGTTCAGAGTGCGCCTGTACCTGTTATACCTGTAATATCTGTAATATCTGTAATATCTGCCACATTCATTAAAGACTCTAAAAGTCAACGTCGTTAATTACATCCACAAATTGTTGCAGCTCTACAGTACACAACTATAATTATAAAAGACAATAAAAATGCAAATATATAAAGAAACACTTTACACTAAAAGTCAGCCAGACTAATATACCCTCTGTATAAAAAATAGAGACCAGTGTTAATTTTGACAAGGAATTTTAATTTAGTTTTAGTCTTAGTCTTTTGACTAAAATTACTTTTAATTTTAGTCTAGTTTTAGTCATCAGATTTGTTTTAGTTTTAGTCTAGTTTTAGTCGACTAAAATGAAAATAGATTTAGTCGACTAAAATTACAATAGATTTAGTCGACTAAAAGCTTTTCACATGTATTAATTTTTACCTTTTACATTGAACATAAAACTATACTTTCTTGAAATTGGGATATTAATATGCAAACATTTCACACTTTATATTTAAACACAACTGTTTTTATTGAAAATGTGTTTCAATGTTTAAATGGAAAAGCAGTAGCAAACAAAGCACAAAGACAGTATAAATTATTGCTGTCTGTCTTTATGACACCAGTGTATACCACAGCAATAACTGTCAAAATGATAATTCACAGCTAAATCCAAAATATATTTAAAAAAAATTAAAGTGCAGGTGTCAAAGGCCCTTTTGCCCTATACAGTTTATTACTGCAGCTTATTAATGCATAACAAGTACTGTAACAACCTTTGAACTCTAAAACTCTAACTCTAACTCTTTTTCCCCTTGATTGACGCGCCACATGGTTTACACGTCGTCTTATTCTCTTTGTTATCAAACGTGAAGTGAGACCACAGGTCAGACCGTCTTTTTCTCCCAATCCCAGTCGCCAACATCTTCTCTTAGCACTTGTTGCTCCTCTGTCCTCCTCATGTTTCTCGGCGGGGCGCGTTAGCTTTTCGGCACCGCGCAACAACGCACGCTGTGATTGGCTCTTTAGCGCAGCGGCCGCTCGTTCCTCTCTCTCTTCTCCTGAGGAGTCCTGACCACTTATTCGTCACCATGGATCTATTATTCGTCACAGGTTATATTTTCGTTTCGTCTTTTATTTGTTGACGAAAATGTCCGTCTATTTCGTCATCGTTTTCGTCATTTAAAAGTAATTTTTATTTAGTTTTCGTCTCGTTTTCGTCCGCAAAAAACCTTCGTTGACGAAATAATTTCGTCATAGTTTTCGTCAACGAAATTAACACTGATAGAGACATCATTCTGGATTTGCCAGGCAATACATTTTCTAATTTGAAAAGCAGTGAATATAAACTCTAGCAAGAAAGATGAAAAGTACTGTATGCTTTGAGAACTGGACATGTAGGTGGCAGAAGCAGAGCCTCAGTGACAAAGAGCTAAAAGAGTCAGGAGCAGACAGCTCCACATACACATCTATGAACATTACATTCTGAGACAGTTCTTTGCTCAGCCTCTCTAAAAACATGTTTGACATGCTCCAAGTATGTTCCATATTAAAGTGTGGAACCAAACAACAAAAATGCTTTTATGCATTTTTTCAGTTTCATTTATTTATTTATTTATTTTTTTCTCCCAAAACTGGCCCACTCTGTGTGTCCAAGTGTTTACATAGTCATTGTAAAAAAAAAAAAAAAAAGGATTTTGTAATTCATTTTTTTAAATATATATATATATATATATATATATATATATATATATATATATAAATATATATATATATAAATATATATATATATAATATTTATATATAATAATAAATATATATATATATATATATATATATATATATATATATATATATATATATATATATATATATTCCTTAGTCTTCCTTAGACTTTCAAAAAAAAATCTCAATTTCTGTTCTTGCCATAGATATTTTTGGACTCCTTCAAAAAAGAGATGGTAAATCTTAAGAACCATCCAATAATTTCTCATCTGGATTTGTAGGTTTCCTTTCTTGGACGTGCCCTCAGACCTTGCACATATTGCTTCAGTGAGTAGCCACATCAAGAGTAGGGTCAAATCTGTCAACTGCATCACAGCTTCAATGTTACAGCCCACTAAATACCAACATACAGTAGTCTCTGAAGTCCAGTTTTATGGTCCAGAGTCCAGAAGTCAGAACCATGACGGATCATTGAGCTGTTGGACTCCAGTGGAAAAACCTGACCTAAATAGACAGTGGTATTTTTCTCTGTTTCTTTCCAAAGAGTTGAGCATCCTGGTTTTGCACAGTTGAGCTCCCACAATCCCCACTGAAACACAGACAGCATACAGCCAAAACTGGGTAGAAGTCTGCTGGGAGAGATGGGAATGCTGGGGAGTAAACAACACCCCCCCCCATGCTATGACCAAAGTTAACATTGGGTTAACTTTGGTCATAGCACTAAACCAATGCAAGATGAAACTTTGGCAGTGAATAGTAGTGAGACCTTTGAATATTTGAAGAAAACTGTGAAACAAAGGCATCTACTACCATCCAACTGTCTTAAAACTCCTTAAAGGCCCTACAATACACAAAATGGATTGTGGTGAGCTTGAAGTCATGTTATAATCATGTTAGCTCATCAAAGGCATACAGGAGTTGTCTTTTGTTTCATTCACACACGTTTGTGTAACTCTGCATTATTAGTCTGTCTACATTTCCCAAGCTCAAAATGTTCTGCTCCACCTTGTGATGTCATGAAGCGGTAATTAACAGCTACCTAGAGATCAGCAACTCCAGGGCTGAAATTATCCAAATGAAGGGTTATGGAGTTTTAAAACACAGTGAACAGAGTGGTTTCAGTTTGAGAAAAGAACTCAGCCTAAATATGTTAAACATGGGTGAATGAAACAAAACACAACTCCAGGTGTGTATATGATGAGGAAACAACATTATGACAGATCAGAAAATAGTGTAATATGGGCCCTTTAATAGTATTTTGGGGAAATGAGTAGTCCAACCTGTCATAGACACTTTAAATTGTAAATGAAATCTAAATTCAGAATATGAATGTGAATGGGGAGGGCAGAGAACTGTCTTGCTGGCTGGCTGTTCAGCTCTTATCCGTCTGTAGGCGTTTGATCTGCTCCAGAGGCTCACATGGGAGAGATAACTGGATGCACATCTCAGTGGGGTTCTCCTCACTCGCACCATGCAGCCTCTTCTTCTCCACGATAAAGAGAAGCTGCAATAACTGTATGACTTATGAATGCTTCGCTTGTTCATTTTGACTGTCTCTCTTTTGGGTTTTATGCAATGTTTATTTCTCAGAGGAGCTCTGTACAGTGAGGATTCAGTCCTCCATAAATGGATTTTATTCACATCTATTTACCCTTGAGAAATGGTTCAAGGAAATTTCTAAAGTGTTTAAACTCCAAAATGGATTCCATAAAGTTTAAAATACAGACAGTGAACTAAGGTCGTATTCACACACGTCTCTGCACTGTGTAGAGCGGCCCCAGTGTGCACTATATTAGTTCTATTTATCTTACTGTTATGGTTGGTCCTTGTTCACATGCGCCGCTCACCACACCAAACACCACATCATGAGCCATGTGAAAGTTCATCAGCTGACCTCTAAACTTATTTCCATGACAACGGGCTTCAAGCAAACATCAATACGACAACCTAGTCGAGCTAACTTGCAGTCATGAAATCATATGGTCTTAATATTCTTGAATGACAATATGTCATACTCCCGGATGGGGGCAAGAGCCAGATTTCCCCGTTGATTACACTGTGGTTTGCAATGAAATATCCAATATGTAAAGTCACACATATTGAACTTTCTTAGTGACTAGACCCTAGACCTCATTATTCACCAACAAAAAACTTAATTTGAACAATATTCATTTTAGCTGCCCCCATCTTCGTTAAGTATTATTGACCTGTTGTGTCTCCTGAAACCCAGCAATCTGGGGGGAAAAAGTCTTTACAAACAAGTTGTTGATGACCATGAGTTTCTATATTATTACTAGGTAAAAAAGAAAAAAAAAAAGTTTGCTGGTAATGTAGCTGGTAATATATATATGGGTTAGAATTAGGTTGAGTCATATTTCCATGAAGTAATGTGGACAGATATATCAGTGACAGGTTGGAGCAGCAGTGGCTCAGTGGTTATAGCAGTTTTAACCCGGCTCATACCATTGACTATTGTCTGTGCGAATGTGGTGAGCGAATGGTGGTGGTCAGAGAGGCTGATGGTGCAGACTGGCAGCCTCAGTTCCATTAGTGGACCCTAAAGCAGCAGTGGCTATAGAAGCAGCTCGCCACTTCCAAATACATGTAGAGAATGAGTTATTAGATGTTTCCTTGAGTTATACCACATCTGTGCTTGAAAGTACCTGGAAACAGAGCAGCTGAGTTACATTCCAAGAAGAGATGGTTGTTGTATATGATAATGGACCTGAATTACGCTCAAGTTACCTGGAACATTACAGAGAATAAGCAGAAGATGAAAGATGGCGTGTTTGCTTTGTG
Organism: Taenioides sp. WSHXM2023; assembly: GCA_029959045.1. Classification (NCBI taxonomy): domain Eukaryota; kingdom Metazoa; phylum Chordata; class Actinopteri; order Gobiiformes; family Gobiidae; genus Taenioides; species Taenioides sp. WSHXM2023. The sequence continues at coordinate 11,206,423 of CM057085.1, forward strand.
CCATAGATTGCCTTTAAATTTCACACCACATTACCACTACAGCTGCTCCCGACTTCTTTCTCTTATGAAAAAGCTCCAAAGCCAAATTAAAGCACTGTAGCTTAATCCCCTGCCATCTCCTACCTCTGTCCTGGAGCCAGAGATCTATTTGCGCTGACTTCTTAAAGGGCCTTGAGGGTGTTGCTTGGACAGAGTGGATAGGCCTAATTACATTTAGCAAAGTGGAGGCAAATCTGTACAAACTAAAATGGATTTTTCTTTTTCTCTTTTTTCTTTTTTTAAAGTTTCATTCTTTCCTCACTTTCAGTCGGGTTCAATTGCTGTTTTATAACTTCGAAAACTGTCTTGTTGTTACCGTATTTCCCTTCTGTTTTTAAGTACAATATTGACTATGAGCTCAATCTTAGCAGTGTTCAGAGCCTATTTAGGTGAACTGTAAACTCTAAAGGATGCTGTTTTGGGAACATTTGCACATTTTGAGTTTAATAAGCAAGGTAATTACTCATATCACAGCATAGGGTAAATCACATTGTCTTGTTAATGGTATACTTTCAAAGGTACAGCTGCACGGGTAAGTCTTTTTTAAAGTTTTATAGCACAAATCTATGCACTTGACGCTCATCAAGTCTTTTCATTGAAGGTATAATTTTATCTCCATTTCTGCTCACATTGATATAGAGGCAGTTTGATTCAGAGATTCAATATGAGAGGTATAGTGGTTTCAGTAAAAGCACAGCAAGTACTGTATATGGTTGTAGGCAGGGATAGTGGGGATAGGTGCAAATGGACATTTTCTGAGCACTTCCACCTCAAATGCATGACAGTATAGGAGTACTCAAGGGTGAATCGCTCAAAATAGAATTCAGAATGAGTTTATTATTGATTTTGAACACCCTAAATACCAGATACGAGTAACGATACCTGCTTTTCAGTATCGGTTCCTGAATGGTTCTATTTTTGGTGCCTGTATTTTTGTGTATAAATTAATGGCCAGTATTATTAACAAAATACTTTTCAATGCTTGCATGAAGTTATAACTATGTGATATAACCCTAACCCCAGGGAAAATACTGCAGAACCCACTGCTCCTGACAGGTTGGCACTGAAGGATGGGTCAAATGCAGAAGACAAATTTCCTTATGGGCGCAATAAAGTGTACGCTGCCTTTATGTCTCCTCAATGGTGCACCGTTGCTTTCCAGGGAATGTCCCACAGTATGACAGGAAACGTTTCTATTTTCATTAAAAGAAGCAGGAGATACCACAAGGCCAGGTTACAAGTCAGGTCTGGGTAGAGGGGGTGACTACCTTGTGTTTAAATGCATTTCTGTAGCAATAAAAAAAGCCAAAATAAAAAACGTTTAATTTAACAAATGCAAGATAGATATGTCTACCTATGCTTATTTACACCATATATCAGGTAAAAGCAACAACCAGATGGTAAATCCTCCACTGGGAAAGTTACATAGTGCTTCTTTAATATAAAATTGTATAATCTTACAAGATCAAACTAAGAAAAACAAATGTGAGAAGAAAATACGACTGCGTGAACAAATCCACGAACACTCTGAATATTGCAGTTAAAAATAACTGTGAGTGGTGTCTTAAAAGCCTGAGAGAAAGTGACCCAATCATAGCAGGTATTGACAGAGTAAATTCACACAATACCTAACACAGTGTGACAGCAGAGTTTGAGCCAATATCCTTGATTTAATGGAACTTTTCTGTCAAAGAAAAGCTAGTTTTCGCTCCCGAGACATGTTTCGGAGGCACTCAGATAAATGGCAGAAGAAATTGGACAAATAACAAAAATAATAGAAACGCAACTGAAGTTTTATAGTACAGGGGCGTTTTAACTGTACAGAAGATAAAAATGCAGTTTTAATCACATTCCCAATCATACACAGTAAAATGTCATGTTAAAAGTGCAAATTGTTTCTGGTTTTCTCATTTCGTTCTATTTTGGCTATGAACAATTTGCAGCATTTCTCATTAAAGTTATCCAAGGGAGAATTATCTAGAGATCTGAAGATGCAAACTCCACTTGCTGCAGAATTATACTTTTTTTTTTAGATTCTGATATATTTTTGTATACAATGTTAAAGGTCCTAAATTACACAAAATTGACTCTTGTGAGCTTTAAGCCATGTTATAATGTTGTTACCTCCTCCAAAACATACCTGGAATTTTGTTTTGTTTCATTCACACTTTTGAGTAACCCTTTATTATCAATCTGTCTACATCTCCAAAGCTCAAAATGCTCTGTTCAACCTTGTGACGTCATGTGGTTGTAGTTTTCAGGTTAACAGCTCCTTTTATCTTTAGTTCCGAACAGATTGGCAATTCCTGGGCTGGAATGATCCAAATGATTCTAGTGAAGGTGTATGGAGTCTAAAAAGCGGAGCATTCCTGTGTTCCCATATGATGTCACAAGGTGGAACAGAGTGTTTTCCATTTGAGAGAAGAACAATATATACTGAAAAAAAGGTTAATGCAGGTTAAGGCGCGTGGCAACACAGGTTCAGTTGAGATTGTACAGGCTACACACAGTTCCTTAGAGGTACCGACCACGATAAGTACTACTGTATATCAACTTATCGTTCATTATATGACAGACCAGAGTATTAAACTTCTGCTTCTTCTACTGCACCAATGGGGCATTGTTTGGTTATTCAGCAATATGATAATATTTGAGGTTGAATCATGAATTAAACAAAATAATAAAATTGGGCTAACTCTGCTGTATAGTTTGGTTTAAATATTATAATTTATCATGCATATTTATTTTATATTTTCCTTTGCCATGGATTCTACCTGAACAACTGAGAGATTTTACACACATTCAGCAATATATCACACTTGTGTTATTGTGACAACCATCTCACAATACTGAAATATACAGAGAGATTTTTACATGCAGCCTTTATCTGTGTACCTGTTAATACTATTTGATTGCACTGCAACAGGTCTTGATGGTCAACTACCCAGTCACAAAAGATACACACTAGACATTTGATTAGAAAATAATTGCAATTTGATTTAAATGGAAATTGTTCAGCCATAACCAACACCACAACAGCCTATTACTGTATAATGCTGTCCAATCTGTTCACTTTGTACATCTCTGAATCATTAAACCACACCTGTTAGCTTACAGATTGGCAGTGGGCTAAGTACAATGCTAATATACAATTACTGCTCACTCAACCTTGAATCAATAGACTTCTCATTGAAAACCACAAATTAAACCGTGAAATAAAAAGGCCTCCCTGATATACTCCGATACGCTGGAGGGGCTGAGAAGAGAGGTCAAACGCTGAGAGGCAGAAAAGATTAAAACTATCAATAATACATGCAGCCGGAGTGAGGGAGTGAAGGCCTGTCACAGTGGAGAACAGGTGTGATGCTTCAGTCTACTGCTATGACAACTTTATAATAGAGCTGGGGCAATAGGGCTATAAAAATGTTAACGTGATCTCATACCTGTGACCATTTTGTGAGAATTTTCTTACAGTGATTCATTGTTTCTCTGTTTAATTCAACTCAAACTCAGAAATTGAGACTCCCCCACATACTTCTACTATTGGTCAATCGCTATAAGGGTCTGAGTGAGTGACAAGTGGATTTACAGGTCCTATATTACGCAAAATTGACTCCTGTGAAGTGAAGCCATGTTATGATGCTGTGACCTCATTTAAAACATACCTGGAGTTGTGTTTGTGTCATTCGCACATGTTTGAGTCAATCTATTAGTCTGTCTACATTTCCAAAGCTCAAAATGCTCTGTTCCACCTTGTGATATCATGTGGTAGTTTTCAGGTTAACAGCTACCCTTTACATCATTCTAATGAAGGTGTGTGGAGTTTAAAAACACAGTGAAGCACTTCCCGTATTACCACATGACATCACAAGGTATAGGTATAGGAATAGAATTTGTGTGTTAAACATGTGTGAATGAAATAAACAGCTCCAGGTATGTTTTGATGAGGAAGCAACATTATAACTTACAGTACATCTGATAGCATAATATGGGTCCTTTATAGCTTCTCTTGTTGCTTTCTTCCTGTCTGAGTCTTTGTCACATTGGGGAACAGGTGGGCCTCCTCTGTAGCTCTATAGTGGCACATAAGTCATGTATATTTGGCATGTCAAACGAGCAGGTGCTGTGTATAATTCATCTTTGCTCCATATTTCATGCAGACAGCCAGGGGAGTGGGTGGTCCTGACTGAGCCAGTTGAGGTGAGCCTCATCGCAAGTTGATCACTGGTTTGGAAAGAAATCACCAAAGGGAAAATGCAAAAATGTGGAACCTTATCATTACTGTCAGAGACTGTGACCTTTAAACTTGTTGCAATTTTTTTTTTTTTCTTCAAATAATGAGCACGCGTTTATGATTTAATAATGCCAGAGATATAACCATAAATTAGGACAGAATACGTCCATTTTGACAGTTAAAGCGCAACTGCTACCATAGAAATAACTGTATAAAGAAATGGACTAAGGAAGTTTGACGTCACCCACAGCCTTCAGCTCAAGTCAAATAAAGCTCACACAGGCTAGCAGTTATAGGGGCAAATTCAGAGCCAAGTTCCATATTAGGAATAGGAATTGATTTATTGTCAAAATAGCAAAATAAAAAACACCAGGACGATGTAGAGCAGGTTAATACGGTTAATACAAACATCGAGGTGAGTCGATGGAGCCCAAAGCGCCCCCATGCTCACTTCCTCTGTGGACCGCGGGGCCTAGCAGGTTAGTTATGTCCATACAAACTATCGGTCTATGTCTATGTAACTTTCCTGGTGGAGAGTCCACCACCCGCTTGCTATGCTAGAATACTTCACAGTACGGCAGGAAACTCATATGTATTCCATCAATTATTACTCAACTATATAAATAAATATAAAAAAAATAAACATAAAAACAAGCATTCTTTCTTTGAGCAGAGTTACCACCAGCACACAAGAAATAAACTATTAATCAACTTCAAAATCATTATTTTTGAAACAGGTCTCAAAGCTACAAAAAGCACAGTAAATAATAAATTCATAAAAGCACGCGAAGTAGATGTCATGTATTTTGCCAGAAGTAATTTTGACAGTAACAGGTGCTCAGGCAAACAGTGACACACTTTGGCAAAGCAGAATAAGGGATTATGTTACTGCATAATTTTACACTCGACCATACAAAGGTGGATTTCACTTTTCATAATAAATTCAAATGTGCATGTAACATACAACAGAAACATTGAGCAAGTTGTCAAAAAAAATGCCACAAAATGAAAAGCAGGTACGACTTAATGTTGGGTTCAAACCAACCAAAACATTGTAATATACAAGAAGAAAGACAAGAGATTATTAAGTTTTACTCGCGAGGAGAACGGACAGAGAGGTCCTCCAGGTAAACTCTCCGAACCAGTTCTGAATGCACCCCGCGCCGTCTCCTCTATTTATTTAGGGTGGTCCCTAGTTACAATGACTTCTAAGGGAAAGGGGGAGAGCAACAACGATGCACTTTCAATGTAAATCAGTATCAAACGTAAATAAGGATCAAACGTCTGTTATCTTGAAGCTGCATTCCGCTGCCTGGCACTTTTATCTTTGAAGACCCCCTCCTCTGCCTCCCACACTACTACACACAGTATGAGAAGCAAAAAGAGGTTATTCACAACACACAAATATTTAACATATGATTATAGAAAATATGGGATAATATATATACACACAATTATTCTAACACTTAAGTTCTTGCATCATCCCATCATGCAATATGTTAAGATTGTTATGACTAATCTTAACCACGGGGGATACGTAGCGCTTAGAGGAGCCAGGTAGAATGTAGGGCAAACAAAATGGGTCAGACTTTGTGGTGAAGAAATCAGAGGAGCTAAAAATAAAACAAAAAATGCAGAATCATCATCAGGGGGGTGCAATTACATGGCCAGTAAAATCAGACAACTAGAATAGTCAGATACACCAATAACTAGAAAGAAATCAGATCATCAAAAACGTGCTTAACTGAAAAGTAAAAGTACAAAAGTAAAAGTACTGTGCTTAAACAGCCTACATAATGCCATTTTTTATGTTATAATGTTTCCTCATCAAAAACATACCTAGTTTTGTTTCATTTCCATGTTTTATACACAAATCCTGCATATTTAGACTCAAACAAACTTTCAAACAAACACACTGTTCCACCTTGTGATGTCACAGGAAGTGCTCCACTTCACTAGAATCATTTGGATGATTTCAGACCTGGAACTGCCAATCTCTACTGAACAAAACATAAATGGTAGCTGTTAACTTGAAAACTACTGCTTCATGACATCACAAGGTGGAACAGAACATTTTGAGCTTTGGAGACGTAGACAGAATAATGAAGGGTTACTCAAAAGCACAGTGGCGCACTTCCTGTATTAGCATATGACATCATAAGTGTTTTCCCTTTGAGAGAAGCCTAATTATGAGGGTTTATGTGTTAAACGTGTGTGAATGAAACAAAAACACAACTCCAGGTATATTTTAGATGAGGAAACAACATTATAACATTGATCAGAAAATAGTGTAATATTACATACTCTTCCCACAGCCTTGATTTCTTGATTAAAACTGTTAAGTAGTCTATAGACTTTTTAATTTCACTGTATAGTCCTGAATGACACACTCCAGTTTGAGCACCACCAAGGCCACTTCAATGACAAGTTTTCAAAGGATAAAATGATCTGATCCCAGCACTCCATGTTCTATATTAAAAGTACATAATGATTAAAGACTCTGTACTTTATTTGTCTTATGTATTTGAGAAAGATTTGTCCTGCCCCAGAGCAAATATATTGTTTTAGCTGTTCTTGAGCTCAAAATATGAGCGCTGAGTGTGTCCTGTCCTATTAACAGGAAGTGCACGTTAGCATGCTAGTTCTTGTCAGCTTTACTCTGCTCTGGTCTCTCAAAGTTGTGAAAAGTGCCTGTAAAATTGCAGTGAATAATTAGCTTGGAATGCATAAGGGAAGTGAGGAATAACTTTGGACCACTGCAGACAATTAAAAATGAACTAGTTTTGCTTTTCATGTTTTAAAGACTCCAAAAATCAGGTACACAGCCTTGTAGTCAGTTTAAAGAGGCTGTAATATTTAAACTCTTGATTGCAGCTCTTATTGGGCCCTTCCATTGTGCATATCTGAAGCGGTGTAACTTAAATCGGATCAGACAGTTACACAAACAACAATTAAAAGCTTGGTTAAGTTTGTTCTTGCTGATTACCACTGGAGCTGTGTTTCGCATACAAAACAGAGGCAGCTCCACAGATACTGTCTGCTGCTGTTCACACGATATTCCCACTGGATTTAAATGTATTTCGGAAAAGGAACTGTCAGACTTGCTGTGAAAGTCTTGACAAAGCTCTTTGCTGAAAAGTGGAGAGCTCAGATGCTAATGTTTTATTACTTCATTATTGCAGTTTAGTTAGTTTACTCTGTGTCTGCACACACAAGTACAACAGCTCAAATCCAAGACTGGACCTGGGTCCTCAGTAGCTGCACTGCGATGCTCACTGCTTTTGACAGGTTGCCAAAGCGGTATCAAAGTATGGGTCAAATGCAGAGGACAGATCTCACAAGGGGGCTCAGTAGAGCTATGTAACTTTTCTCATAGTTACATAGCTCTACTGAGCCCTATGTAACTTTTCTCATAGAGCGTCCACCACATACACTGTATGTATATATATATATATATATATATATATATATATATATATATATATATATATATATATATATATATATATATATATATATATATATATGTGTGTGTATATATGTATATATATGTATGTATGTATGTATGTATATATATATATATATATATATATATATATATATATATATATATATATATACATATATACACACACACACACACACACACACACATATATATATATATATATATATATATATATATAAATATATATATATATATATATATATATATATATATATATATATATATATATATATATATATATATATATATATATATATATGGCTTCCAGCTCCATTAATTCTGGCTGCAATTCACTTTCTATTAAAAAACTGGCACCCCTCTCTCTGTAACTGCTGCTTTCAGGCACTCGGATTGGCTCTTTGGTTGCCATGATACTCGAGGTCGGAATTCCAAATAAGGAACTTTGCTCTAAATTCGCTTCTGTAACTGCTAGCCTCGATGAGCTTCATTTGGTTGAAGCAGAATGCTATGGGTGACATCACACTGCCTTAGTCCACTTCTTTATACAGTCTGTGGTGCACAACATGCTCATTTCAACAGTTCACCAGTATGACATCACAGTTATCATGTATTTAAATTCTGTTGTTTTAGTTGCCAAAAAATAAAGAAAAAATCCAGATTTTGATCTATAATTTCACTTGTTTGGTTTTTTTTTTGTTTTGTTTTGTTTTTGATAAAGAAAATTCCTGGCAAAAGCAAGATCATCACACCAATGGAAAACTTACATAGTGTACCTCTAAGTGTAACTCCAGAGCTTTTTTTTTTACACCACTGTACTGTGACACAGTCCTGTACAAATACAAAATGGGTCTGTAGCTTGATGGGCTGTATCAAAATGCTAACCTTGTTCTTCGCTGTTACGGGGCTTTTCTGCTTTACTGTGTTTTCTTAATACCGCTACATTTAAATAACAAAACCGACTTAAAAGCCCAAAACATCCCACCAGTCTTTTCTCATCATTTGGTGTGAAACGGGGAACTGCTCCTGACAAATGAAAAACTACAACTGCATGTAACTGTAGTAACTGTAGGCATAGAGTAGCACCGAGTTGAACCGCGATCGAGGAGAGCACAAAGGCTCTTATTGGCTGTGTGCTCTGGACCCTGGGCCTCTGATTGTGCTTGGGATTAGACTCAGTCAGGTGTGGGCAGATCTGGAGAGCAGTTGGATGGGTGCAAGCCATGTGTGAAGACACTAGGTGAGAATTAAACCCTCCGCTCAGAAGACCATGTTCCCACCAAACACTGGGGTAATACACTCCAGATCTCTCTCAAGTTTGGGGAACAAGTGGTTTGAAGGGGCTTCTTGGCTAGGTAAGAAAAGGCTCAAATTATAAAAGATCTGATATTACGCAAAATGGACTCTTGAGAACTTTAAACCATGTTATAATGCTGTTACCTTTTCAAAAACACACCTGGAGTTATGTTTTGTTTTCATTCACACGTGTTTAAGTCATCTTTAATTATTAGGTGTCTACATCTCCAAAGATCAGAATCCTCTGTTCCACCTAGTGATGTAACGGAGTGGTAGTTGTCAAGTTATCAGCTCCTTTTACCTTTAGTTCAATAGAGATTGGCAATTCCAGAGATGAAATAATCCAAATAATTCTAGTGAAGGTGTATGGAGTTTAAAGCACTTGCTGTATCACCATATGACATCACAAGGTGGAACAGAGAGTTTCATTTTAACAGAAGAACAGAAGTCTAAATATGCAGGATCTGTGTGTTAAACATTACACAACATTATATTGTGAGCTACTGTGTCCAAATAAGTTCCCTTGTGTATTAAAATTTGTCTACGTCTATATATATCAAGAAATATATGTATGAAAACACAGCATATAGTCTATTTTGGCAAACTTTGCGCAAAAGCAGCGGTTTCAATAGGATTATACTTTCTAATCCAGTGCTAGTTTGAAGAGTTTTTACTTCATGACTCACCAAGCGGTCTTTTTTTTTTTTTTTTACAAAGGAGTGAGTTTTTATTAAATTGACCTTTATTTCTTAGTTTATATTCTAATACCTTTTACCAGTGAGACAATGGCACACAACAAAGACATCAGTATTTTCCCTTTGTTCCTTGCACGGTGGTGGATTGATGGATTTTGTGATTTAATTCCACAATGTTGTGTCCTTGTCATCATTTGTTTTAATCAAAAGCTTAATTACCTTTAACAAATGAATAACTCAGACAGGCACACACTAATCATGACTGGCAATCCATCTTATGAGGCAATACACAGCAACATTTTGTGCTGGTTTTACTGAATCTTTGAAATCGGAATCTGTATTGCTATTATTAATGACAGAGATAGTATTTGTTTTACATCAGCAATGTCTTCACGGAGTCTTAAGGGTGAAAATCAAACTTAGGATAAATCGGTGAAATCGAGTGTTTCAGTTTGAGAGAAGAACTCAGCCTAAACAACATAACATATCAGAAAATAGCGTAATATTGGACCTTTAAGTTCTTTGGACATGCTTTTTTCTTTTTACAGACATGAATAATGAGAAGGAAAAAAAACCAACAACTTTAGAAACAATGAGATAAAACATCATCTAAAGTCTTTGTCACTACGTTCTGGAGCTGCTGTACTGTGGTGTCATTATTTATAAAGGCACACGCTAAATTGTGAAATAGAATCACTGAAAATGAGAAGATCAGTATAGAGAATTGCAAATATTTTTAAAAATTCAGTGTCAGATCTACTATATAACGTTATAAAGGTATGTATTAGAACAATAACTTTACAACCACTGCCATTTACAGCACCACAAATAGTATAGAATTTTCCTTTACCCTTTGGCACTGAAACGCCTACCCTTTCCTTCTTGCCTTTTTCTAAGCAACATTTCATGAAAATACATCAGCTTAGTGTCAAAAATATAAATATTATGCAAAAGGAGGGAAAATTTAGCCCTAATCCTGTAAGTGGTGTATTAATGGTTGTCATAGCAGCCTACACAGCACCTTTAATGTTGTATCCTCTTTGTCCCAGAGGCAGCGCTTCAAAGTGGATTGGTTAGTCTCAGGCTTAGCTGGAAATATGCAAATCAGAACTGAACTGACCTGCATCCTGGTGGAGGTTTGTGAAATAGCCCAAACCAGTGCTCAAATAAATGTAATTTCTATTTACATACAACATGACTACTTGTCCTGTATTATGCAAAACTGACTCTTGTGAGCTTTTTTGCCATAGAATGCTGTTATAATGCTGTTACTTCCTCAAAAACATAATTGGAGTTGTGTTTTGTTTCATTCACAAGTTTGAGCAACACTGCATTATTGGGCTGTCGGGCTGTCTACATCTCCAAAGCCCATAATGTTCTGTTCCACCTTGTGATGTTGTGAAACTGTAATTTTCAAGTTAACAGCTCCTTTTACCTTTAGTTCAACAGAGGCTGAAATTATCCAGATGATGAAGGTGTATGGAGCCCTTCCTGTATTACCACATGGCATTACAGGTGGAACAGAGTGTTTCTGTTTGAGAGAAGAACTCAGCCTTAATATGTAGGATTTGTTTGTTAAACGTGTGAACAAAACAAAACTCAACTCCAGGTGTGTTTGTGATGAGGAAACAACATTTTAAGAGATATGAAAATAGCGTAATATAGGCCCTTTAAGTATCAAGAATAAAGTTTGCCTAATTGACTTCCTCTGTTTGACAAAAAGTACTGCTTGGGCTGTAATATTTTCTTATGTGTAATGACCAGTTTATGCTATTGACTCAATAACCCTCAAGCCTAAACCCTAGACCCTAATAGTCCCAGTAAATATATTTATTCTCACCAAACATTACAATGGCCCAATTTAAAAAGCATGTTAAACTTGTAGATATTTTAACTATTCTATACTTTTCAGCTCACATGTTAACTTACAAAAAAAGTGATTGCTATGACAGGTTTAAAGGTGCTGCTGTATATTTTAAGTATTGCTAATACAGCTTCAAATACAGCTACGGGCAAAAATACTCAACTGTGCAGATGCAACTACATTATCCACAACCCAGAGATAGAACAACATGTTGAGCCAATATTTGCACTTTTATCACATCGACCTTAAATCTCCAGCTGAGGACAATGTTTTGTTTGGCCCAGCCAGCTGCCTAAATATGCAGAAATATAAGGATTAGAAATGTGTTCAGAATAAATTCAGCAAAAGACTGAAATATGAAGTGATAAACTAATACGAGAACCACATTTCAGAACATGCTTGTACAGATTTAAACAACAGGGTAACAGTTTTAATGTAGAATAAATGGAAATTGATACTTAAAAATTGTAGAAAAGAAGAAGAAACAAAAAAAAAAAAAAAAAAACAGATACACACTGCAGTTCTTTGGAGGTTCCAGATTTGTTTAATTATTTTAATAGCACCACAATGTGACCCCGAAAAGTCACATTGTGGTGCTATTAAAGTAATAAGGAAATTTGGGAGTGCCAAAGAACTGCACCAGTGCGGATTTGTTTATTCATTTCAACAATGTTTGCCTTTGGACCCAGCACGCAGACGCAATATTGATAGATGTGCATGTCTCCATCTACTCAAATTGTGATTAATTTTGCAGCCCTAATCAGTAATCAGCAACAGCCATGACTACAACTGCTACTGCTACTATGTCTTAAAGCTCCTATTTTACGTACAATTGACTCTTGTGACCTTTAAACTATTTCATGTTTGAGTTACCCTTTATTATTAGTCTGTCTACATCTTTAAAGCTCAAAATGTTCTATTCCACCTTGTGACGTCATAAAGCAGTTGTTTTCAAGTTGACAGCTACTTTTTACTTTTAATTCAGTGTAAATTGTTGTTATCAAGAAGATCCTAGAGAAGAAAGGTATTGAGTTTAAAACACAGTGGAGCACTTCTTGTATTACCACGTGACATCACAAAGTGGAACTCAGAAGAACTCAACCTAAATATGCAGGGTTTGTGTGTTAAACATGTGTAAATGAAAGAAAACACAACTCCAGGTATGTTTTTTGATGAGGAAACAACATTATAACATAGATCAGAAAATAGCGTAATATGGGCCCTTTAAGTTGGCCACAAGTAAAGTATATATATATATATATATATATATATATATATATATATATATATATATATATATATATATACTGCTTTCCTCATTTGCACAGCCCCCAAAGAATCCAAGAAGTATGACTTTTCCATTTTACTCTCCAAGAAAGCTACTTGTCAGTTTCACGGAGCACCACTGACATCGCTGGAGGCTTTAGGATACTATATTAAACAAAAACAATACAAACTTCCTGAAATGGTACACTGATCACTTCGAGTCCACTCCGAATTGAATTTTCTCGAAATCTGAACTGACTTTGAGAGAGAAGAGAGTGAGGAGATTGGAGCCACACATAAATCATTCTTTGACATTACTACTTAATTTTTGCAAACACACTCCTATTTGTGTAACTTTGTCTCTCGTCAAAATCACATAATCCCTGTCAAAGCTATAAGGCCCTGTGGGTTAAAAGAGATCCACAAACTGAAAAATACAGGCAGATGATGGGAGATGGTGCAGGGATAGACAGGCACTATAATTTTCGTCCACACTACAATTATGGTAATTACATCTAGCTGGCTTTCACATAGTCCATACCTTCCCTTTTATAGGTGGTGGAATAGTACAAATGGAACTAGCTTGTAATTATAAGGCTAGAAGCAGAGAGAGTCATGTCTGGGCATAAGAAAAATTGTACGGTTGCTTTGACTTCTCGCAACACAAATGTCAACTTAATCCTGTTTGAAAACTTGTGTATTTACTTGTGTAAAATGGTGAAAGGGAATGTATAAAGGCTGTATGCAATGACCACTGTTTTTCTCTGGTATTTGGTATTAGTTTGAAAGATGTAGATTAAGTTTTCGTCCTGTTCTAGTCCTGCTTTAGCACTGGTCTAGTCAAGTCTATTCCAGGCTATAGTTCAGAGTTCAGTCAGCGATTTGTCCCAATTTTGACGTGGCAGGAAGGTATTTATGGCACACATTCTTGGAACTTGCTTCCTTTATGGGGACAAAAATCTAGTCCCCATGATGTACTGGTAATATCCTCTATTATTAGATCAAAAACATAATATAAAGTCCAGATACAAGTTCAAACAGGTTAAGAGTATGATTTAGGTAAATAGAAACTATGGTTAAGGTTAGGATCTGTCTCCAAGAAATGAATACAGGTCAATGTAATGTCTTTAAGAAGCATCGAAGCCCTGTGTGTGTGTCTGTGTGTGTGTCTGTGGTTGTGTGTGTGTGTGTGTCTGTGTGTGTGTCTGTGTGTCTCAGTGTGAACACCCCATAGTTGGTGAAAGTTTGAGTGCCACCTGTTTTAGAGTTCGAGAGTACGCAATTTTTTTTCTATGTTTGTTTTGTCCCAGTATAGATCCACTACTGTCTGCATCCAGTTATAAAATGTTTTTTGTTTTACTGCACTATTAGCATGCTAACTGTTGTTAGCATTACCATGATGGCAAAACTCTGCTCTGGCCTCTGAAAGTTATGAAAAGTGCTTATAAACTCATAGCAATGAATAATTAGGATGCTCTGAATGCTTTGGGTTAAGTGAGGAATAACCTTGGATCACTACAAACCATTTAAAATTAACTTGAGTTTTTTCACGATTTTGACTTGAAAAAAAAAAAAAAAAGAGTGTTATTGTGACCAGCCTTGTTAGAACAACCAGGCTCAAAAATGTGGACTTTTGTATGTGGAGAAAGAGCACATGAAGTTGGAGGACAAAAACACACAAATTCACCTTGATGGCTCAGGAACACAAACGATAAAACATAATAAATCTGATTTTGTACATTCAAAATGTGTTCCGTAATTGACTACTTTTAGCCCAACCCTGAAAGCAAAGCAAGCAGATCAAATTTAATCAGTACAACTCCAATTTCTAAATTTAGAAGGAGCCCTAATAGCTTTGGAACATGATTTTGGGGAAGCACTTAACACAAGCGGGGAAGTGTCTAATTAGAGAACTTTTTGGTAATGTGAGATTGGATGTGCTAATAGCAGAGAGCATTTGAGAAGCAGAACACATCAGAGAGTTGATTCTAACTCTTTGGCACAGCTTAGGCTCCGCTAACTTATAATGGTAAAAGATAAAAGGAATGCTTTAACTAGAGGGAAGGCACATTTAGTCCAGAGACTTCTGGTAAAGGCTTAATACGTGTTTTACATTAGTAGAAGTAATGGATTATAAGATAAGATAAGATAAGATAAGATAAGATAAGATAAGATAATCCTTTATTCGTCCCACAGTGGGGAAATTTCAATGTCACAACGCAAGTTTCAGAAAAAGTAGGAAAACAAGAGCACACATCAAAAACAAGATAAATAATAATAAGTATTTACAATCACAATATTGTGTACAGTGCAGTGATGGACAGTGGTGGTTAAATAAATAAATAAGTAGCAGGTAGTGACTTTAAATAGTAATGCACATTGTTATTATTGTTATTATTACTATGGGGATGACACATGACTAGCATTATACCACACCGTTTATCACAAGATGCAGAAAAGTAAGTTAGAAATTGGTGGCACAGTGTTTAGCGATTCTGTCTCATGGCAAGAAGGTACAGGATTTAAATAAGGTGGAATTTGCATGTTCTCCCTGTGTCCGAGTTGCTTCCTGCTTTATCCTATGACTGAAAATATTACTTTATCCTTTTGGGGCTATAGGAGTCCGCTAAAAGAAAAGAAAAAAAATATCAAAATCTCAGTGGGACAATAGTTTCATCTTCATAGTTTTCTATCAGGAGGCAGTTTATGAAGAAAAATTGCAAAAATACAGAATGTAGCTTGAGTTCTATTGATATCTATGTCATCAAAACATACTTTTCCATCCAAAATGGACATATTACAAGCATACACCAGGCCAAGTTACAGGTCAGATCTGTGGAGAGGTCTACAGTTTTTCACAGTATTCCTATGAAAATGCAAGGTTTTCCGTAACAATTAACTCATCTTTAATTCAATAAATGTGAGATAGATACGTTTAATGCCATACTGTGGAACATCCCAGGCAAAGTATAATAATCTCCATAGAGACAAGCTACATATTGCACCTTTAATGTACTAAGATGTATTGGGTAACTTTTCCGGAGGGACCGTCAAATGCTTTTTTTCACGGCGATGTTATTGCTTTGTCTGGAATCTTTCACAGTATGGTATTAAACCTTTCCGTCTTCATGGAGACCAAACCAGACCAAGTTACAAGTCAGATCTGGGGAGAGGCAACACCGCTCACAGTTAAAAATATTCAGAAAAACAGGCATTCTAAGTAAACAAAAACAAAACAAAAAAACACCTGTAATTAAATAAGCGTAAGGTAGAACTGTTTAATGTCATCCTGTGGAACATTCCAGGCAGAGCAATGACATCTCCATAGAAACAAGCAGGTGATGGACCCCCAAAGAAAAGTTACACAGTGCACCTTTAAGATAAAAGTGGTTATTCCCACAAAACTTCTCCAGTAGAACTGTTATGTTGGCTGTCGCTGTCCATGGTGCTGAAATCCTTCCTTCCCCCTTTCTCTCTGTACATCTGTCAGTTTCCCTTTGTCCATCTGAGCCTTTGTATAAGCACATAGACCCAATGTCACTCACCACTGTCAGACCACTGCCCCCACTGCTCTGTCCCCATAACGTCTCCTTCAGGTGAAATATAGTCAATCCCCATGTGTGTAGAGCCGCTGTTTGCACTCAATATTTCCTCTTTACTGTTTCCATATAGCTTTAACAGACCACTGGCACAAGGCGTACACAACATGGCCATGACTTATTCAGATCAGTGTCAAGTCCGTTCACACCAGCAGTGGTATTTCCTATAAAACTCACATCTATCAGGTTCAGTAATGCAGGGGAGGTGGTGACTGGAGCTTTGGTTGGAGCAGAAGAGGTGGGCCATGGTGGGGAGGTTAAAGACACTGGGAGAGTGACAGAAAACCTATCAGGCAATAAAGAAGAGAGCCAGTTTGAAGGGAAAATATCTATTGGTTTCAGCAGGGAGCGACACTGTCCTGACAAGATTAGGGAAGCAAGACAGATTGGACACACGGGAGACAAACAATACAATGTGGAGAGGTTTATTTATGGAAAATAAAATGTTGTTTAGGTAGTGAAAAAATCACCACTGTAAGTCAGGTTGGAGTAAAATGCAATATATATTCAAGATATACTGCAGCTTATTCTAGTTTTGTAAAATATTTTGGACATCTAGCTAGTATTTGTTGAGTGGTACTTAAAGGTCCTATATTATGCGAAATGGCCTCTTTAAACCATGTTAGAATGGTGTTATTTCATCAAAAACATACCAGGAGTTTTGTTTTGTTTTATTTACACATTTTTGAGTAACACTTTATTAATAGTTTGTCTATATCGCCAAAGCTCAAAATGCTCTGTTCAACCTTGTGATGTCTCGAAATGGTACTTTGCAAGTTAACAGCTACCTTTTAGCTTTTGTTCAGTAGAGACTGGCAATTCTAGGGCTGATATCATCCAGATGATTCTAGTGAAGGTGTATGGAGTTTAAAAACACAGTGGTGCGATTCCTGTATTACCACATGACATCACAAGGTGGAACAGTTTTCGGTTTGAGAAAAGGAAGCAGCCTAAATATGCCGGGTTTGTGTGTTAAACATGTGTGAAAGAAACAAAACAACTCCAGGTTTGTTTGTGATGAGGAAACAATAATATAACAAATATAACATATCAGAGAGAGGAAAAGACTGTGCTTTTGAGGAGACTGATATGGGCCCTATCATATAATATACAGGTTTGGCCCTCAGCTGTATTCATTTGGCCTAAAGAGTAAAACAAGATTGGGGACACCCTGCATACTTTATCTGTTCCCTCATTTAGCCAGTCCCCCCATAGATTGTGAATTAATACTTTAAATCACTGACTCCTTTACAAGAAATATGATGTAACAGCTGTACCGCCATGTTTTGTTCTTTGCTCTTTAATGCTTTTTTTCTTTTGTTTTAGTTCATCGTTCACAGTTGAATTTGAACATACCCCAGAGTGCAAAGTTGGCATTGGAAGCTGTTGTATTGGAGTGACAATAATGGTACAAATGGATCTTTAAAGGGCCCATATTGCGCTGTTTTCTGATCTATGTTAAAATGTTGTTTCCTCATCAAAAACACACCTGGTGTTGTGTTTTGTTGCATTCACACATTTAACATAAATTCTGTATATAAAACACTGTGTTTTTGATGAGGAAGAAACAATGTAATATAACTAAAACCTCACAAGATTCAATTTTGGATAATATAGGACCTTTAAATGAGCCTTTAATTGGGATGAAATTTCTCTGAACAAAGCACCAGTAGAAAGCACTAAGACTGAATCTGCAGACGCACTGAAAATTGAAGTGAGGTATGAAGCTAAAATGTTGGTAGCTTCCATCTTCCATCATAAGATTCAATTCTGTCAGCTGGACAAGTTTTTTACCCAAAAGACAAAACATCGAGCCGCAAACACAGCAATGTGGTCCATTCAGTGTAGCAAGTACTGCAGTGAGCGCTACATTGGAGAAACAAAACAGCCACTTCACAAGAGGATGTACCAACACAGACGATAGAGCAATAGTGGACCTCAGTCTGCCGTACATCTCCATCTCAAAGCCACTAAGCACTTCTTTGAGGACAGTGAGGTCCAGATCTTAACCAGAGTAAAGAAATGGTTTAACAGGGAAATCAAAGAGACTGTTTTTGTTAGGAAAGACAATCCATCTCTGAACAGAAATGGAGGGCTCAGATATCATTTCTCTCCATTTATAACTCCATCCCCAGACCTAAATCGAAACAAAGAAAACAATAATGGTATAATAATGATAGGTATAATGAGCATACCTATCTGTATGCTCAGAGGCACCTCTGAGCATACAGGAGCCTGAATGATTACACTAATATGACTCAGGCACAGTTCCCACTCAGTGCAGTTCAATAGACCAAGCTAACAAACAAACTGTAAAGAAGTAGGTGTGTTAATTTAAGAGTAGTATTTAGCTCCTCCCTTCAGGCAGATATAAAGCAGTGTCCACCAGCATCTGACCAGTACTGAAGAAGCAGCTTGGATGAGCTGCGAAACATATTCGATCAAAAAACTTTTGCCCAGTTGACAGAATTGACTTTCTCCTTTGCTCCAAAACTTTATGAAGCCAAGTGCATCTGGAGTCGTGTCCTCTTTCTGATTTCAGAGGGCATGATTAACAGGCAGATTAACCGATCAGAAAGATGTTTGTGTAATTGCTCAGTCATCCAGGTATGATCCATAGCAAAGAAATTCAATTCTGTCAAGTGGACAAAAGTTTATTGATTGAATACGTTACCAAACTGCTTCTTCACTTCTGAAAGATGCACGTTCCAGACTGAGAAACAAACAGCATGAATTTTCACAGAATCAACAATCAAAGCACCAAACTGTGGAGGACAAGTTTGGGTGGAGATATTTCATGCTCTGTGGTCCGATTCCAGACCCGTCTGGATTCAAACAGAATGTAGAAGGGACTGGCTGGTCTGGCAACATAAATGCTACAACGGACAGAAGAGTAGGTTTGATTTCAATGGGGGAAAACCTTTAGAGCTCCTGGATACATGCAAATACCAACACTGATGACTATACAACATTATAACACAGAACAAAGAAGATCTGTTTAGGATTATTATAGCACTAATAGCACAATATATGCCCTGCTTAGATTATACTGACCTTTAAATGCTGCCTCTTTAATGCAAACAAAAGTGGGAAAACCACAGACTGATAGTATAGCCAATGTTTGCTTTTTTTTCTTTTTTTTTTCTAGTTTTTAAAAGCTGTCAAAGCCCGTCTCACTTGCTCACAGACCCATACAGCGACTGCGTATTGCAATTTATTTTTGCTAATTGAATTTCACCGAGTGTGTGTGAGAGAACTGTTGATTTTATCCTCATTATTCATTAACTTGTCAAAAGCTTTACTTTTTTTTTTTTTTTTAATCACGCACGTTGCTGAGGCAGAAGAGGCCCGTTGTCATTTCACTGGAAGTAATCCTTTGTATTGTTGGCATGGATGAACAGTCTTAGCTAATGAACTTAAACCCCATATGCAACAAAAGGGAGAGATGGCTTTAATTTATAATGTGTCAACAGTTTTCCCCAAGCATGTTAAAACGCCGCTATAGTTTTGAGTGAACGCTGAGTTTGTTCCTTTGGGGTTCGGCCTCCATTTTAGTAAAGTGACAAATGGCTTGGTAAATACAATAGGCTTTTTTATTGATACTTTGCATCTGACGTTGTCAACATTCCCTCGGGGTGTGAAGCTAACTGAAAGCACTGCTGTGTTAGACGTTCTGTTACTCAAGTTAGACTTTAATCTGAGCTTAATTTTAACACAATCTGACCAGAAAGAAGTGAAAGCATGAATTTTGTTTCTAGGCAAGGTTAACCTTCACCTGTTCGCACATACCTATATTTAAAAGGTTGTGTTGTAACCAGTACTTCTCATATTTGACCCTTTCCACCCCTGTTATTTTTGGCTCACAGGAAGTCAACAAAACTCCATTCACGACCATATATGTAACATACTCTGGTTATTTTTTTCTCTCAACATACATAAATACCGAACTGTGACCACGTGGATACTTGCATTTATCCACGCATGTCTTCTGTGTACCTCCTGCTTGTAACTCCCTTCATCTGATCAGATAAAGTACTTCTTTTACGACTCTACCTGGTCTGAAGTCTTATTAACTTTTCCACCACGACTTCAAAGAACTTTAGTTGGAACTACAAAAGGTGATCTGATCTGTGCGCTTAAAGTGTCTTTCAAATAACATTACAGTCACAAGCTAGCTAGTATTAGCCAACAGTTTTTCAGTTAGTCACTCTCACCTTTTTGCTGAAAACCACCTAACAGAACCATGAACTATGTATTGATCAAAGGCTCCTGAAAATGTGCTGTTTAAATCTAATTTGTGTTTTGTTTTTTCTTGAGTTTTCAGATGATCTTAAAACTTTTGTGTCTATATTTGCTAATGTGTGCATTGGGTCACCATGGTAACTGCTACATGTATCTCTAATGGAGGAACATATATTACACCCCCAGCATGATGTCACTGCAAGTATTAATAAGCAATTTAAAGGTGCTGTATCAGATTTTTACTGTCTTAAAAACATTAAAAACATGAAAAAAAAATGAAAAGAAAGAAAAAGAAAATTAGTTCATTTAAAGCAGTTTGCAGTGGTCCAAAGTTATTCCTCACTTACTTTATGCGTTATGACCATCCTAATTATTTAGGCCCTTTTACCAACTATCAGAGGCCAGAGCGGTCACAGCAAAGTCCATACTTCCTGAATCTTGGACAAGATACAGACTTATTTTACCCTCAAGAGCTGCTTATACCACATATCTGCAGAGTGACAAGACAAATACATTACAATATATTGTGGTGTGTGAGCTACTGTGTCCAAATAACTTCCCTTGTTGATCAGTAAAGTTTGTCCAAGTCTAAAATGTATGAAAAAATCTGGTACAGGCCCGTTAACACATGCCATAAAACAAGACCTACTTTGGACTTTACTGTACCCATTCATCTAATACAGTTTCTATCCAGCCTCTAATCCATGCTTTAATAACTACATTTCAAGCCTTATAATATAATATTCATTTCCGATATTGCAGAGAGGCCCAAGGCTCACCACTCCAACCCAGCTTCCACAGTTGAATGTTAATACTGCCTTCAGCGAACTAATTGAATCCTAAAATGTCTCTTGGTATCGGCATCAATTAAAGATGACTGCACATAGAGAGCTCAGCAGTGGGTTAATGCGCCAGTTATGCTAATTTTACCTTTTCAGTGATGACTGTATTTACCCATTCTGCTGGAAATGTGTGTCTGTCTGAGCCATGGTGGTATTGTCAAAGAACTTCTCAGAGCATACATGACTTGAATATTTGGCATAGTTTTAAGTGACAAGGGATTTTAAGTGACCAGAATAAACTTCGCTAAGGGACCAAAGAGGCTAACACACATTTTCAACGGATGATAATTTAACACAAAATTGTAATCTGAATCATGATGCAAATAAGCATCTCCTGGAACTGTATTTGCCCAACAGGAGTGAAGTTCAAACTTTACAAAAATGAAGTAGAAAATATTGAGTTTGCTGGTATCTACAAATTAAAAACTCCAAGTTCAAATAAGAATGGAGTTTTAAGGAATATTTAAGATGAGTTCTTCTCTCAAACAGAAAACACTCTGTTCCACTTTGTGATGTTATCTGGTAATACAGGAAGTGCTCCAGTGTGTTTTTAAACTCCATACACTTTCACTAGAATCATTTGGATCATTTCAGCCCTGGACTTGCCAATCTCTACTGAACTAAAGATAAAATGTCGCTGTTAATTTGAAAACTACCACTACATGACATCACAAGGTGGAACAGAGCATTTTAAGCTTTGGAGATGTAGACAGATTAATAATAAAAGCTTACTTAAACGTGTGAATGAAACAAAACACAACTCCAGGTATGTTTTTGATGTAACAACATTATAACATGGCTAACATAAGACCTTTAAGAGAACAAATCACTCCCAGAAAATGGCTTGCTTTTCAGAAGAGAACGGTCATTTACAATTGGAATAATGGGATAATACCTGGAGAATCACTAAGTCCATATTTTAAGTCAGAAAACATCTCACAAAATTCGTAGTAATTCCCGTTGCTCTCCAGACACACGTTCTTTGTTCAAACACAAAATGCCAACTTTCATGTCTGGCCTCATTGTCTTCCACTACGCTCCCTCACACTTTCATGTTGAACCACTGCCCCAACCAAACAACATTATAAAAAGGTTGGTCTCTTCTGCACAAAACTGTTGCCTTTAAAAAGGTCCTATGTTATGCAAAATTGGCTCTTGTGAGTTTTTAGCCATGTTAGAATGTTGTTATCTCATCAGAAACATACCCGGAGTTGTGTTTTGTTTCATTCACACATTTGAGTAACACTTTATAGGTCTATCCACATCTCCAAAGTTCAAAATGCTCTGTTCCACTTTGTGATGTCATGAAGCTGTAGTTTTTAAGTTAACAGCTACCTTTTATCTTTCCTTCAGCAGAGATTGCAGCAGGACTGAAATTATCAAAATGATTCTAGTGAAGGTGTATAGAGTTTAAAAACACAGTGGATTACAACATGACATCACAAGGTGCTTTCCGTTTGAGAGAAGGCCTCATCTTAAATATGCAGGATTATTGTATTAAACACGTGTGAATGAAACAAAACACAACTCCTGGTATGTTTTTGATGAGGAAACAACATTATAACATAGATCAGAAAATGGCGTAATGCGGGCCCTTTAAAGCTGGAGCAGAAACAAACTATTCTTCATGCTAAACCCACTGGAGATATTCCCAAGCTGTTGTGTTGTATCATTTAGTACGTGGCTGGGACTGCACTGGTTCTACTCAACACACTGACCTCATTAAAGCCAGTGGGTGCTCCGAGCTGTAGTGCATTTTCTTTGTGGCTATACATCTGCATTAAAGACAATTTTACCATACACATGCTCAGAGGAATCTATTATAAGCTGTTATTAATGTTGTGGCAGCATACCCTATAGGTTAAGCGAAATCTCATCTATTTGCCAAGATGAAAAAGACAACATATGCCTTGTATTAGGTGTGTAAGTTTATACTAATACAAATATTCAGTTCCAAACGCTGTTGCAGAAAAAAGATGATTAATTCAGCCTGCAGTGCGAAATAAAATCTGAAAACAATACAATTCCTTTAAGACACTGCCGGGCAAGTTCAGTTTTGCATTGTGTGAAATGCAAAACTGTTCAAGGAAGAAAGTTAAAAGTGCACAGCAATACACACATTTTAGACTTTTTTTTTTTTTTTAAGATAGATAGATAAGATAGATAAGATAGATAAGATAAAAGATTTAATAAGTATAGGTTACAGTTATGTTTTACACTTTCTAGAATAATGTACAATAAAACCTTTCCCACTCTTCCTAGGCAATCATTACTAGATCCTCATGTGTAAAAAGAAAAAAAAAACATTACAAAAAGCCTATTCTAAACAAAATGCTTGTATTCATATTCAGAATCTACTTCCTTTTCCTTACTGGTTGGTCTCTTTGGATAATCCCTGTTGGTTAAATTATCTCTGTTAAAACAGTTAGAATAAAATAAAAACAATGGAAGTCACTGAGGCACAAAGTCTCTCTTCCGTCAGAACCAGTTTGTTGCGGTGGCGGCCGGTTCCTGTTGGGAGCAATTTGCTTGTTTTGCTCCAGGCCCCTGTCTCAGCAGAGGCAGCACGGAGCCTCCTACACCCCCAAAATGAAGAGGCTCTACTGGGGAAATCACCTCTCAGTTTGGCCTGTGCTCCCCCAGATCTCTCATCTCCAGTGACCTGACCTCTGAAGGCCCCCGCTGCGCCGCCATTACCCCAGCGCCAGGGCTCTAAGCAGGGGAAGATAGATCTACAGCCACAGCCCCACACATCTCCCCTTTGTATTCCACACCATTACTTGTGTCGATGCCTGCCGAGCTGCCCCTGCCTCTACACTCATATTTCTCTCTCTTTCTCTTGCTCTCTCTTTCTCTCCCTCTTTCACTCACTCAGTCACTCACTTTCTTTTTGTGTTTTGCTTGGCTCTAGTGTTCAGCAGTAAAATGGATACCAAAGCTCGAGGGATAACAACTAATATTTAGGCTCAGTTCAGCTTGGAAGTCAAAGCTACAAAACCAAGAGAAATGGATGACATCTTGACTAAAGCCTGACATGTGGTAGTGAGTATTAAACGGTCCATATTACAGCATTTTGTGGTATGTTATGTTGTTTCATGTATAGAATCCCTCAGTCGTCCAGGTAGAATCCATGGCAAAAGGAAAAATTCAATTTGTCAACTGGACAAAGTTTATTTGGTCGAATACGTTTCTTGGCTCATCCAAGCTGCTTCTTCAGTTCTGGTCAGATGCTGGTGGACACTGCCTTATATCTGCCTGACGGGAGGAGCTAAATACAATGAAATTACTCTGAGACTACCACACCTATTTGTTTACAGTTTCTGTTAGTTGGGTGGGACTATTAAATATGCAGTGGGAGTGGGGTGTGGGGTGTTGTTAGCATAACCATTCAGGGCCATGATGGGTGTTTTCACACCTCTGGACCTGACCTGGCTGCCCTATTGTTTTCTCTGTTTTGATTTAGGTTTGAGGATAGAGTTATAGATGGGAGACATTTCTGTTCAAGGAAGGATTCTCTTTCCATGAACAGGAGATGTACAGCAGACTGAGGTCCACTCTGGCTTTCCCGTCTGTGTTGATACATCCTTTTGTGAAGAGGCTGTTTTGTTTCTCCAATGTAGCGCTCACTGCAGTCTTCACTACACTGAATGGAGTAGACCACATTGCTTTGTTTGTGGCTCGGTGTTTTGTCCTTAGGATGGACCAGTTTTTGTCTTAAATGTTTGTGGGTTTGAAATAGACTGGGATGTCATGTTGTCTGAAGATCATCTGTAGTTTTTCGGAAACGCCAGCCAGGTAAGGAACAGTTACACCCCTTCTCCTGGGTTCTGGTTCTCTGTTGTCCTGTTTCTTTGCTCTCTTAGTTTTATTGAAAGCCCATTTAGGATATCCACAAACGGAGAGGGCTTTCTGCACATGTTTTTCTTCTTTCTCCTTTCCCTCTGTGCTTGTAGGAACCACTTGGGCCCTGTGTTGTAATGTCCGAATGACTCCAAGTTTGTGCTGAAGTGGGTGGTGTGAATCAAAAAGCAGATATTGGTCGGTGTGTGTGGGCTTCCTGAAGACCTCTGCCTGGAGTCGCCGGTCTTCTCTTATCGTTACTGCACAATCTAAGAAGGCCAGTGTGTTGTCCTTGGCATCTTCACGAGTGAATCCGGACATTAAATTCACTCATGAAGATGCCAAAGATAACACATTGGCTTTCTTAGATTGTGCAGTAACAATAGGGGAAGACCAGCGACTCCAGGTAGAGGTGGAACATAACATTTTAAGCTTTGGAGATATAGTGAATGAAACAAATATTATAACATGGCTAAAAGCTCATACAAATCTATTTTGTGTAATATAGGACTTAAAAAAAAAAAAAAAAAAAGTGTCCAGAAGGTTATCTTGGAAACCTTCTCCACATTGGACCACTCATGAACGAATGAATGATAACACTTCTATTAAGTTTTTATATATATATATATATATATATATATATATATATATATATATATATATATATATATATATATATATATATAATTTATTTATTTTTTATTAAATTCTAATGCTCATGTTAGTGCTGAACTATTGAATCTCTTGTCAAATTCTCTACACATCACTACAGTATTTTTGCTCATTATAACTATAATACTATAATATATATTTAGCTCTGTTAATCATCTCCATCTCTCTTAAATATATGTAACAAGACAAAACAAATATTCTGTTCTGTTTATTTTTCTCAGTGAGAAAAATAAAAAAATGTATCCAATTGTAATGGACCAAACAGAAAGGAGCAAGTAATTAATTTAGACATATTAACTAAAATGTGGGCACCCAAACAAGTAAATGTATGTCTAAATGAAGGATCTAAATAAAGGAATCAAATTAAACTATGTGTATTGTAATTAATAATGTAAATAATGTAACTTAAAGGTGCATTGTGTTACATTACTGGTGGAGGGTCCATCAAATGCTTTTCTCCATGGAGATCTTATTGCTTTGTCTGGATGGTATTAAACTTTCCTATCTTCACGGAGACAAAACTAGACCAAGTTACAGGTCAGATCTGTGGAGAGGCGACCCCGCTCACATTCAGAATGCCTGTTTTTCTATATAAGATAGACCTGTTTAATGTCTTAATAAATGGACATTATTAAGATAGACATTAAACAGGTCTATCTTAATAAATGTAAGATAGACCTGTTTAATGTCATACTGTGGAACATTCCAGCCAAAGCAATGACATATCCATATAAACAAGCAAGTGACAGACCCCCAACCAAAAAGTTACGTAGTCCACCTTCAATGAAAATGTGAAATGTAAAACATAAATGAAGTTAAAGAAAAATAGTAACACAATGGAGTGGTGCCAGAGGTATCCACCACACAATATGGCAAATATTTGAGTACACTAGTATCTGACTCTGGTTTAAGTGGACCATTGGGGATGATTATAATGTCCACGCTCCATTCATACAGCCTAAGAATCAATACAGTTGTTCAATGACAGTGACACCTACAGATTTCTGTTGACCTGCTCCAACACAATCTCCCTACAATACTGTTTCCTTAAGTCCTGTTCATCACTGATGATGGATGTCCACCTAAAGGCAGCCTCTCTTCTTTAGACCTCATTTTCCCTTTTCCTTCTGCTTTGGCCTGATGCTAAAAGCCATTGGTGATGTGCCAAAAAGCATGAATGGAAATGTGCTTTGAAGTCTCTGTGCAACCACAGCAACAATGAGTAAATTAAAGTGTGCACAGTGAGCTAGGAAGCCTTAAGAAAAACAGGTGACCACAGAATGAAGCTACTGAGGCAGTCAGGGCCTACAGCCTGGTAAACCCCGAGCAGATATTTAAAAGAGCGGATATGAATAAAATCTAATGGACAGCGTAAAGCTTTTTAGGGACTAGTGATAGAGTGGTAGTAGAAGTGAAAGGGACCATGTGCCTTTTTCTGATCTATGTTATAATGTTGTTTCCTCATCACAAACATATACCTGGAGTTGTTTTTAGGGATGTGACAATAAACAATATTTTTCATCATGATAAAAAGGATAGACAATAATCGTTCATGGGAAGTTTGATATATTCATGATAATCAGCAACAAAGATAATTGTCATGAATCATCAGAATGTGTAGAAAAAAGATGCTTCTTCATGATGTTTTCTTCTAGATCATTGTTGTTTTCACTTTCAGTAGTAAAGTACAGCACTATAACAGTTGTTTAAATGTGGAACCTATTCATAATTTATCATTATTCATATCCTTAACATTTTTAAACTTTCAGCAACTTTCATAATTATCAAGATATAATCATTAATTGCAATTATCTTGGCCATGATAAAACGTCACACCAAATTTCTATACCGTCCCATGTTTAGTTGTCTTGTTTCGTTCGCATGTTTAAAGACACAAACCCTGCATATTTAGGTTGTGTTCTTCTTTCAAACAGAAAACACTTGTCATGTGGTACAGGAAATGCTCCACTCCAAACTCCATACATATTCATTAGAATATGTTGGATAATTTCAGTCCTGGTCCAGTCCTGGTCCAGTTTTGGGTTTAGTCCCAGTTTAGCCCATATATTGATGTTGTAGTGTGAACACAGCTTTAGTTATATCCTGACTGCAATAACGAACTCATTGAGTGATACATTAATAGGATTTACCTCTGAACCGTGTTCAGTTATAAAGTTTTATTATTGTAAGAGCTAAAGCCAACACATTCTGCACTTCCATCCGGACATCAGATTAAACATAAGGTTTAATTCAATTTTACAATGCATCAAAGGTAATATACAGTTTAATGTGTTGGCTGTTGTCTAAACCAATACATTTTAATGGGGATGTAATTTTATAAATGTTAAGGAATTTATATTATTCTTAAGAAAAGTTGATAAAAAATGTAAAAAAGTCAACATCACCCCACTGGTTATGTAATGGACATGTGTGATTTTGTGGTTTTCATCCTCTTTAAATGTTAATTTTATGATGATTATTTGTTTTGATTTGTTCGTATTGTGATTTTAACTTTGAATAACTGTACAAATTGGGTTATACAAATAAACTTGCCTTGCCTATGTGTGTATTAGCGAGTTGTATGCTGACTGTGTTGTGACAGTGCTCTGAAGGGGAAGTAACTTAACGCAGGGAGCAAAAGCAAAAGGTTGTAAAAACGTGTTCATACGCTGTTTTCGCCAGATATCGCAGTTTCAAAACAATAAAAGCTAACATGGTGATCTGTATATGTTATGTTTTAGTAGTTAATACATCATAGAAGTAAAATACCCCCTCTTTATTCTTGGATTTTGTGTGTATGTTTGTGAAGATGCCCAAAAGCACAGTATAAATAATATCTTTGAAGCAGAATGTGAGCGAGGCACTATGTTACTCTGTCATGTACTCGTCCATCTCCTCTTTGTGTTTCAGGCCTTGTACTAAATATTGCTCCCCTCTTGTGTCCCGCGCTTGGCCATTCATCTGTCATTCATCTCAGCCCACTTTTTACAGATAATCTCACACGTACCCTGCTCTATTTCAAAGGTTACCCATCTAGTCCCTGCAGCCCTGTCCCCAAAAAGCCTCCTCCATCACAGTAACGCCGGGCGGGTTTGTGAGTGCGGATATCACAGCGCCACTTTGACCCTCTAAAGTGACAGAAGGCACACATAAAAACAACATCAGCACTCTGGCCGCACAGGGGCAGTTTCTGAGCAGTTTCAAATGGGCCCAAGAGCAAATAACACTACAAAGGCACCTTATACTCAAGTACTGGCTCATGGAAGAAGTCCTGGCACAGCAGATTCTGTGCACATGTTAGTTTAGTAGAAGTGAAAGGGCTTACAGGCAGAAGCAGATCATCTAAGAGTCTTGGTGTAAGGTTTAGTGCTTGCTGCTATTATACAGTTTGTAAAAATAATAATGCATATATTTCTTTGATTGTTTTTAAAGTGTACTATGTAACTTTTCCAAGCAGACACAAGCAGGTGATGCCGAGTTACAGGTTAGTCTCTGGAGAGGTTACCCCACTCATAGTCACAATGTATGTATAAAAAAGCAAGTTAAGTTTTATGCCATACTGTGGAGCATTCCAGGCAAAGCAAAAGACATTTAATTCTGTCAAACAACAACTCAGAGTCAAACTTGACAGAATTAAAGTTCTTTTGCTATGGAGGTTACCTGGATGACGGAGTGATTACAGAGATTAAACGTGATCACAACAAAGACCTGTGTAGCTGTTGTCCCCTCCTATGGATAGCTGCAAATTACACTAGCAAGTAGCAGATTTTTGACTACACAACACTGCTGAATCCTACGTGTATCACAGATTAAGAAAATAAAACTGACGATCGAGCAGTGGGTGTATGCTGGTGGTGGTGAAAACAGGTTGATCGGCAATATGGCGTCTTGAAAATGAGTGATTAAAGATTACTCAAACATGCACAAATCACTCCAAATACAAATTAGAGAGAGGAAATGAGAAGGGGAAACAGCTATAACGTGATCAAAAGCTCTGAAAAGTCAATTTGGCATCATGGGTCTGATTTAACCCACTCACCACACAAAATTTTGATATCTTAAAAAATACAATATAGATTTAAATACTCACAAATGTGTCCCAAATGTAGCTGAAAATAGTAAGCTATACATATTTTAAATTCATCTAAAACTATCGTGTATGCCTCTTAACCTCACTGGTATTAAAGACAGTAAAACTAACCTGTTACACAAGTATAATATATAATTCAGAAGGACATTTATTTAATATTCAGGATTTTAAAAGGTCTTCCATGTCGCCGTGACAACCAAACATGTCTCTTTAGTCTGAAGTCATCGTTCCCATAATAAACATGCAGATGTGGCTCAGATTGCCATGTAAGATCCTTCCTCTGTGTCCATGAGCTGCTTTAGAGTCAGGAGCATCTGTGAGGGTCCCCAGTGAGGAGCCACCTTAAAGAATACATGTGTGAGACGGAGCGGCCACTGTGTACAGACAGATGTTACACGCTCTCACAGCTACAAATACAAATGCGGCTATGGCGTCTTCACTGGAATACACTTGTACTGTAAAGATATTTAGAGAATGTACTGAGATTGAGTCTGAATATATTTATTTATCGAGTCAAGTGTGCAAAAAAAGGTATAGTTTAAGTTTTTATATGCAATGTTGGTACCTCATCAAAAACATACCTGGAGTTGCGTTTTGCTTCATTCATACGTCTTCACATGTTTGAGTAGCCTTATTATTAGTTGGTCTACATCTACAAAGCTCAAGATGCTCTCTTCCACCTTGTGATGTCATGAAGCGGTTGTTTTCAAGTTAACAGCTCCTTTTACCTTTCATTCAGTAGAGATTGACAATTCCAGGGCTGAAATTCAAATCCATCCAAATGATTCTAGTGTTGGCATTTTGAGTTTAAAAACACAGTGGAGCACTTCCTGTATTATCACATGACATCACAAGGTGGAACAGAGTGTTTTCTGTTTGGGAGAAGCACTCACCCTAAATATGCAGGGTTTGTGTGATAAATTTCTGTGAATGAAACAAAACACAACTCCAGGTATGTTTGTGGTGAGAAAAGAACATTATAACATAGATCCAAAAATAAAAATATGGGCCCTTTAATGCAACACACACATTTGTCTCTCGTGTGACCTGATAATGTAAAATGAAGGAGAAATAAAAACTATAACATAACGTAGATGCGTCATATATCACACGTTGACAGAAAATGTGTATGTTATTGCTACTTGCCCTCTAGTACAAACCCACAACCTCACCACAGTCATTCCACATGTGCCCAAACCCGCAAGCAAATTTATCAAAGCAGTCCCAGCTGGCCGGCTTAATACCTGCTCAACCTTGTAAATCAATTCATGTAGAAGATTTCATTTTCCCATTTCAGGTGCTGATGAGAGCGTGGCCCACAGCACAAACAGTGGGCGTCTCCTTCACAAACAGGTGCATAAATCAGTGTGTGACCTTTAGCGCTGGCACAGGCGGAGGACACGGAGAGGTCCCAGGGCACAGAGCAGCTCCACAGTCACACACAGACAGGGCCCTGCTGTAACGCAATGCAATACTGTACTGTACACATGTTAAAACACTGAAATCCTAGCTATAGCATGCTACAGTGTACAATAACATGCTATAGGTTATTTTTGGTTGGCCATTTCCACGCTGCGAAATGTTGACATCAGGAAATCAGCCTACACATCCTTAACAATTCAAGTTGCATTGTGTAACTATTCTTCATGGAGATGCTATTGCTTTGTCTGGAATGTTTCTCAGCTAATTTGATCATAAATTCAAATTTTTATGGTGATACATGTGTTTAGTCCATGGCGTCAAGTTTACATGCAAAGTCTACAGTATGAGGGACACGTGTCTAGGCTGGTCCAGTGCTTCATTCAGATTTGAACTTTCCAACTAGGGGCATTTGGAGCGATTTTATTTACTTAATTCCAAAATACGATATCTGCTAAAATCCACACATCTTTTTTTATTTGGATCTAATATGTTAACAAAATGAACCAAGTATTTTACACCAAGCTCTACTTAATTTTGGCAATTTTACGCATAAAATGGCTTTTTAATATGAAAACATGCTTTTTCTTTTCTTTACCCAAGTGAACAACTGAAAAAAAAAATCAATTTTATCTCTCTAAATGTGTTTCTTATTTAATCACATTATCTCACCTAAAAAGGGCAATGAAGGAGAAGAGAAGGCAAGTTACATTTTAAATTTGAGCTGTTGTGGTGTTCTTGAGCAAGACACATTGGAAGTGGTAAGTGCAACAGCAGTTATTGCTGGCATAAATATAAATAAACAAAATGTAGCATAGGTCACTAAACAAGTATATCGAAATGTTAAACAGCGGAATTTTTAGCATTATCAGTGGTGTTAAAGATATTCAGTTGTTACTTAAGTAAAAGTACAGATACCAGAGCAAAAAAATACTCAAGTAAAAGTCAAAGTATCACATGAAAGAATCTACTTAAGTCAAAATATTAGAGTACCCGGTAAAAATGGAATTAATTTTTTCTGTAAAAAAATGTAGTGGAGTAGAAAGTACAGATCCCTTCTCTCAAATGCAGTGAAGCAAAAGTAAAAAGTATCCACATTAAGTACCTATACCTTAAAATATATACTTTCCACACATGAACATTACTGTATTGGTACTACAAGTGTAATTTTCAGTATGAATATTGATTCATATTTAATGTGATAACAAATGTCTTCAGAGTCGTACAGTATCAATACTGTGGAGAACAGCCCAATCAGACTCTTAACACGCCACACAATTTCATGATTTATGACAACACTGTAGAATCAGGTGCCACACTTAAATTAGAGGAAGGACGTTGTTCACAGTGAAATGAAAATGGCTAATTTCATTTTGCTGATTATGTAAACAGCCCAAGAACCCCACATGAAAACACTATTAATCATGTCCATGTGCTTTAGCGCGCGCTACAATGGCCTCGTGAAGGGCTGATTCAAGAAGCACAGCTAATCAATTCTGAGTCATTATCGCTACATGGATCCACCACTAGGATACCCCAGACTCAGCACAAGCAACATAACCACTGATAAATACCATAGACCTGGCATATAACAGCCTAAATTACTAATTTAAAATATATTTAACATATGTATATTTTAACATAAACAATCACAATTTTTTGTGAAGTTGATCTATTACTTCCCGGTTGGACATGTGTAGCATGACATACAAAGAGACCGCGGGGAATACTAGATGCCACTGTGGGGCGCCAGTGACAGAGACCATTGTTGTGTCCTTAGGCAAGACATTTCACCCACACTGCCTAGTATGACAGTGGTGGTGGTCGGTGGGGCTGATGGCACAGATTGGCAGCCCCACTTTCAGTCAGTCTGCCTCACGACAACTGTAGCTAGAAGACTAACTTCCCACCACAGAGTGTGGAGTGAATGAATGCACTGTGAAGCATTTTAAGAGTCTTGAAAGGTGCTATATAAATGCAATGATTAATTAATCAATTATAACTGTTAAATCACAATCATAATGTTATTAAGGGCTAAACTGTACAACAGATGTAATTATATTAACTGTGACAAATGTGTTGTCATTCATTTATATTAATGTTCAAACTGCCAGAAAAAATGCTTTCCTTGTGTGTAAATTGTTTCTGCATTTTGGATGGAGTATTTCTGCAGAATCAAAGAGCAAAACACTAAACTCTGCTAATCTGAGGTGAGATGAATTTGTAAATTGTATTTGTAAATCACAGACGACCAATGAGCTCCTTTATTTCACATGCATCACTGAAAAAACAAATGTGATCACGTTTGGTCAGGCTTGAGACGCAACAGAGGGCGTGGGGACTAGACTGGTATAAATCTTTAATCATTCAGTCTAATAAGAGTACAGGCAGCTCAAGTTATAACTGTGCATATTTGACTTCAGCTCAATAGCAATGCATCTACCCAGACAGAGCTAATTATTGATGCTTTTAGCCATCAATGCTAGCAATAACACAGAACAAAGCTAATTTAAAACATGTGGTAAAGCTAGGGGATATTGACTATAGGCGTATGCAATATTTATTTTGTATTCATATATTAACAGCTTTTGGCTAAGTGTAGTTAATGAATCCTTGTTGGCTTGATCGGTCGACAGTACACCAGGGGTTGTTGATGTTAAATCAATGCTGTTAACACCATCTAACCGGGACAATTCAAAATGGTTGGAGAAATATTTCAGATAAACCAAATAAGCCTGGAATACCAAAATAAAAAGTGTATTTATGCTGAAATGTGTTGAACTTCTGAGTTTGTGTGGTTCATAGGAGCACTTTGACTCTGCGCTGAGAGGATGCAGTCTCCTTTTGTGTGACTGGTTCTGACCAATGGGCTCAAAGGTCGGATGGTGCACTCACTTGGAATCTTATTTGTAATATGTTTTTATAGAGAAATGCTAGGAAAATAACCAAGCACCACCAATATAAAGACAATTTGATAATCATTGACAGTCACTAATTCACATTGTGTACAGTGGAGGAAATAAGTATTTGATCACTTGCTGATTTTGTAGGTTTGCACACTGACAAAGAAATGAACAGTCTATAATTTTAATGGTAGGTTTATTTTAACATTGAGAGATAGAATATCAAAAAGAAAATCCAGAAAATCACATTATAGAAAATATATTAATTGATTTGCATTTCATTGTGTGAAACAAGTATTTGATCCCCTACCATCCATTAAGAGTTCTGGCTCTTCTCGTCACTCGTCACCTGAATTAGACGCCTGTTTTAACTAGTCACCTGTATAAAAGACACCAACTGTCCACAGAATCAGTCAATCAATCAGACTCCAAACTCTACAACATGGGAAAGACCAAAGAGCTGTCAAAGGACGTCAGGGACAAGACTGTAGACCTGCACAAGGCTGGACTGGGCTACAAAACCATAAGCAAGAAGCTGGTGTTAAGGAGACAACTGTTGGTGCAATTGTTTGAAAATTTAAGAAATACAAAATGACCATCAGTCGACCTCAGTCTGGGGCTCCACACAAGATCTCACCTCGTGGGGTTTCAGTGATCATGAGAACAGTGAGAAATCAGCCTAGAACTAGGTCCCCCTGCTTAAGAAGGCACATGTGCAGGCCCGTCTGAGGTTTGCCAATGAACATCTGAATGATTTAGAGAGTGATTGGGAGAAGGTGTTGTGGTCAGATGTGACCAAAATCGAGCTGTTTAGCATTGATTCAACTCGCTGTGTTTGGAGGAAGAGAAATGCTGCCTATGACCCCAAGAACACCATCCCCACTGTCAAGCATGGAGGTGGAAACAACTTCACCGCGTCAACGGGAGGAAGGACAGAGCCATATACCGTTAAAATCCTGAGTGACAACCTCCTTCCCTCTGCCAGGAAACTGAAAATGGGTCGTGGATGAGTCTTCCAACACGACAATGATCCAAAACATACAGCCAAGGCAACGAAGGAGTGGCTGAAGAAGAAGCACATTAAGGTCATCGAGTGGCCCAGCCAGTCTCCGGACCTTAACCCTATAGAAAACCTATGGAGGAGCTGAAGGAACAAGTTGCCAAGCGACAGCCATGAAACCTTAATGAGTTAGAGATGATCTGCAAAGAAGAGTGGACCAAAATTCCTTCTAATATGTGCACAAACCTGGTCATCAACTACAAGAAACGTCTGACCTCTGTGCTGCAAACAAAGGTTGTCATTCTTTTTTGGCTAGATGGTTCAAATACTTATTTCATTCAATGAAATGCAAATCAGTTTATATATTTTCTTTAAAGTTATTATCTGGATTTTCTTTTTGATATTCTGTCTCTCAATGTTAAAATAAAACTACCATTAAAATTATAGACTGTTCATTTCTTTGTCAGTGGGCAAACCTACCAAATCAGCAAGGAATCAAATACTTATTTCCTCCACTGTAGGTGTACAAGGACTGTAGACTATAAAATATGCAATCTTTCCAGGCAGCAACAATGTAACTTTTTTCTGCTCTCTATTTCTGCCATCTGCTTATCCCAATGTAGTTAGCTTTGCATGACATCTATCTCAATGGAGACAAGCAGGTGCCACCACCAGGCCAAGTTACTGGTCACATCTGTGAAAAGGTAATGCCACTCACAGTAAGAATGCATGTTTCTTTTTTATTAGTCTGTCTACGTTTCCAAAGCTCAAAATGCTCTGTTCCACCTTATGATGTTATGAAGCTGTTGTTTTCATGTTAACAGCTACCTTTGACATTTTAGATTGGCAAGTCCAGTGGCTAAAATCATCTAAATCATCCAAATGATTTCAGTGAAGGTGTATGGAGTTTAAAAACACTGGAGCAGGATCCTGTAGTACCATGTGACATCACAAGGTGTTTTCTGTAAGAAAACACCTTGTGATTAGGCCCTGTCTTTCTTTTGAGGCTAGAAAAAGGCCTGTAGAAGCTACATTTATGTCGGTGTTGGACTTTGGTGATGTGGTTTATATGAATGCTTCGGCACAGAGTCTGCGAGCTCTGGACACACCTTACCATCAGTGTTAATTTTGATAAGAAATTTTAATTTAGTTTTAGTCTTAGTCTTTTGACTAAAATTACTTTTAATTTTAGTCTAGTTTTAGTCATCAGATTTGTTTTAGTTTTAGTCTAGTTTTAGTCGACTAAAATGAAAATAGATTTAGTCGACTAAAATTACAATAGATTTAGTCGACTAAAAGCTTTTCACACATATCAATTTTTACCTTTTACATTGAAAATAAAACTATACTTTCTTGAAATTGGGATATTAATATGCAAACATTTCACACTTTATATTTAAACACAACTGTTTTTATTGAAAATGTGTTTCAATGTTTAAATGGAAAAGCAGTAGGAAACAAAGCACAAAGACAGTATAAATTATTGCTGTCTGTCTTTATGACACCAGTGTAAACCACAGCAATAACTGTCAAAATGATAATTCACAGCTAAATCCAAAATATATAAAAAAAAATTAAAGTGCAGGTGTCAGGCCCTTTTGCCCTATACAGTTTATTACTGCAGCTTATTAATGCATAACAAGTACTGTAACAACCTTTGAACTCTAAAACTCTAACTCTAACTCTTTTTCCCCTTGATTGACGCGCCACATGGTTTACACGTCGTCTTATTCTCTTTGTTATCAAACGTGAAGTGAGACCACAGGTCAGACCGTCTTTTTCTCCCAATCCCAGTCGCCAACATCTTCTCTTAGCACTCGTTGCTCCTCTGTCCTCTTCATGTTTCTCGGCGGGGCACGTTAGCTTTTCGGCACCGCGCAACACCGCACGCTGTGATTGGCTCTTTAGCGCAGCGGCCGCTCGTTCCTCTCGCTCTTCTCCTGAGGAGTCCTGACCATTTATTCGTCACCATGGATCTATTATTCGTCACAGGTTATATTTTTGTTTCGTCTTTTATTTGTTGACGAAAATGTCCGTCTATTTCGTCATCGTTTTCGTCATTTAAAAGTAATTTTTATTTAGTTTTCGTCTCGTTTTCGTCCGCAAAAAACCTTCATTGACGAAATAATTTCGTCATAGTTTTCGTCAACGAAATTAACACTGCTTACCATGAAGCCCTGAGGTTTATCACTGGTCTCAGAGCGCTCACACACCACTGTGTGCTGTACGCACGTGTGGGCTGGACTTCCCTAACCACACGGAGGCTCAAGCACTTGTATCTGTTGGTTTATAAATGTATTCTTGGTCTGCTCCCGTCTTACCTGCAAAAGCATGTAGTTCTAAAAAGTTCTGGGGCCTACAGCCTGCGCTCACAGGACTTGCTCTTGTTGTCAGTTCCCAGAGTAAAGTCTGAGTTTGGTAAGAAAGCTTTTCAGTTTTATGCTCCTTCGGCATGGAATTTTTTACAAAATGATTTGAAGTTAAAGGAGCTGGTCTCCTTTGAATCTTTTAAACAGATTTTAAAAAATAGAGATCTGGAATCCTCAGGGTGTAATTGTTTTAACTATCTTTGAATTGTGTTGATTATTCTGTCATACTGAATGTATTGTATGTATGTTTTTATCTGTTTTGTAACTGTAATTTTGTGGCCTCTTGGCCAGGACGCTCTTGAAAAAGAGATTTTTAATCTCAATGAGACTTTTTCCTAGTTAAATAAAGGTTAAATAAAAATAAAAATAAAAGAACACAGCCTAAATATACACATATTATATATATATATATAATACACACACACACACACACACATATATATATATATATATATATATATATATATATATATATATATATATATATATATATATATAATACACACACACACACACACATATATATATATATATATATATATATATATATATATATATATATATATATATAATATGTGAATGAAACAAAACACAACTCCAGGTATGTTTTTGATGAGAAAACAACATTATAACCGTTCAGGAGATTGCATAATGTGGGCCCTTTAATGCCATGCCTGTGGAACATTTCAGACAAAGCAATAACTTCCCCATATAGAGAGTAAAATAAAAACATATTGAAAGATGTATTTTTCCAAACACATTATCAACACATAATTAACCGTGTAAGCCAGCAAAGCTAAATCACATTACATTTGTGAACCATTCCAGAGGGAAGGCTGGGGCAGTTTTTTTTTTTTCCTTTTTTTTTTTTAAAGGCAGACTTCGTGGTAGTGCTGTGGTGTCCAGTCCCTTAGCACAGAGGAAACACTGACCTAGATAGCAGTCCTCATAAGAAACCTTTTATATGGCCCCTAATCAGAGCAACAGCTTACAGTGACAGCATAAATTAGTCAAGGAAATGAATCGCACATGGCACATCATACTAATGAGCGTTCACCTCTTGGTTCCGCTGCTGTTTTTAATTATAAACTGTTGAGCTGCATGCTTTTAATGACTCCGTTTTAATAGAAAGCGTAAATTAATTGTGTACATCTCCGCGCTCAGCCTCAGTGAAACAGTCTCGGGAATAGAAAATAATGAAGAATCAACCGTGCAACATATTGGATGTAGATGTTCGTCAATATTGTTGTGATAAGAGGCACAGGTTTGCATGTTTTAAATTCAAGTCGTGACCAAAAACTAGGGCAATCGTTGTGTTGTTGTGTCTGGAAGTACTGATGTGCAGAGAGCAGCAAAAAGTCATTAATTTGTTGATTAGCATGCTAACATAGATGCTACTGCCTTCCAAGATTTTAAACCAGATGTGTTCTTACATTGCCTGTCGCATAATGATTGATACTTTGTGGTCACATCACACTGGGGGGTTATACATGAACTGTATGTCTATATAGTGGAAT
Source organism: Taenioides sp. WSHXM2023 (assembly GCA_029959045.1). Taxonomy (NCBI): domain Eukaryota; kingdom Metazoa; phylum Chordata; class Actinopteri; order Gobiiformes; family Gobiidae; genus Taenioides; species Taenioides sp. WSHXM2023. The sequence goes on from CM057085.1 coordinate 11,245,776, forward strand.
GCTCAACAGTTACCATGGAGACACAATGCACACAGACACAGTTAAAAAAAAAACTTTAGATAATCTGAAAACTCAAGAAAAAATACTAAATGGATCTAAAAGTGCATTGTGTAACTTTTTCGGTGGAGGGTTCATCAAATACTTTTCTTCATGAAGCTGGAGCTGGAATGTTTCACAGTATGGTATAAGCCCCTTTCAATCTCCATGGAGACCAAACCAGACCAAGTTACAGGTCAGATCAGTGGAGAGGTGACCCCCACTCACAGTCAGAATGCCTGTTTTTCTCTGTATTTTTGAGTTATAAAACCACCTGTAATGTAATAATTGTAAGGTAGAGCTGTTTAACTTCTCGGGTTCTTTTCAATGTTTCAAGTTCAAACACTGGATCAGGGAGGCCACTGAAATCAGGAAACGAGGCACGGACAGCATTAACCATGATGACGGAACGTTCCTCCTTTCACACACCTGGGACACCCTCTTCCAGAGACCACCAGGCGACGGGAGGCGTGGTCAGTCTGAGCGACCTGCCAGGTCAATCAGGCTGACCACGCCTATAGGAAGTAACAACAGCTGATATACGACACGTCACCACCAACACCGGTGACAGTTCTGAAGATGGCTCGCAGCTAACAGCCGAAACATGTCAATAAGGTAAATACACGTTACTGTATTGTCTTAAAAAAGAACCAGAGAAGTTAAAGTACATAAGAAGACAAAATGAACATCTTCGGTTTAGAGCTGTTTAATGTCATACTGTGGAACATTCCAGGCAGAGCAATGACATATCCACAGAAACAAGCAGGTGATGGACCCCCAACCAAAAAAAGTTACATAGCGCACCTTTAAACAACTAATTTTCAGGAGCCTGTGATCAATACGAGCGTTCAAGGTCGAGTTTAGGTGGTCGATTTTCAACAATAAAAGGTGAGAGTGACTGAGAAACTGCTGGCTAATGCTAACTAGCTTGTGATTGAAATTTTATGTGAGCAAGTCTGACTTGGGTAACAGGGTAGACAGAGCAAAGCCTACAGTTAGCTTTACCCCAAGAGAATGTTGATGACATCAGCAGCACAGTATCAATATTGGAAGGAACGACCCATGCACTTATATCAGAGGCTGCTCTCCATACGGTTTATTTGATGTTTATTAAAACGCAAAAGGTGGCTTCAAAGTCAAGGAGATGGCAGAGCGTCTAGACACTGACTAAGAGAGACTTGAAGACCATTTGCATTTTGTGTCACTGGGCCCAGCAGGCAGCAGGCACACACATTGGAGCCTGGGGTTTCTTGTGACTGAATTTATTGCTTTTTGTTTACTAAGGCAGTACAATAACAGCAAAACATTTGATATATAGTGACTAAAACATAGATTTTGCATATTCAGAAGAAATATTGAGTTGGCTGGGTGGTTAGCTTTCTCTACAAAGGTCTGATATTACCTTTTCTTGTTGGAGTTTGCAATTGTAATACGTTTTTTTGGTTTCATTTTGCCCTATATCTGTACAATGGTTCAGAAATGCATACATACCGTTGTCATGACAACAGTGGAGGAGACTGCTCTAAGCATGGTCAGGGTGTATGGTTAAAAAAACAGTGATCTAGATCGTGATTTTCAAGCACAAAATTGCATAAATAAATATTAAGGTCAATGAGCACAAGAAATGCTATATTCTATCCAAAAAGAAAAGGAAAACATCAAATTTATTCCTCCCACAATCTGAAATTTTGTCCAGATTGCCTGCTTTACTACCACAGGATTGATTGAGAACAATTAAAAAGCACCAAGTGAAACCAAAATCTATTATTGGGCCTTGATGTGGAAATCGCTCAAGTGGCAGATGGCACCATGTATCCAGAGGTTTCACAGTTCAAATCTAGATGATCCCTAAATACACAGAAGACACTAATTGAAAAAAATAATAAATAAATAAAAGGTTCATAGTAATCTAAATCTGTACTGTAAATGATATAAGTATAAATCTTACATTATAGTTCACAACAATTCAAGCTCACAACATTCATTGACTTTGCAATCATAATATATTTCCAAACAAACAACAGTACAACAAAGTAAAATTAGCACACCCACTTCACTTTAATTGATTCATGGAAATTACACGGAGAGGCAAAGATCGAGAGAGGCTCATTTGGAAAGCTAGTGACTGGTGACAGTGGAGAAGAATACAGCTGCTGAAGTAGAGGGCGGGGAGCATAAGAAAGGGCCTCAGAGGCTTTGAAAAACATGCCGTGAGTGGGAGGAGGGCCATCTCTGTACGCTTTTGAATCATGTAAAAGCAAGACAGGCCCACTCTGCTTATCAAGGTAAGCCATCCTGCGTCTCATATTTCCTCTGCCTTTCAACAGACTGGAACAGATCATATTAGCGGGCATCTGCTGCATCTTATTTCACACTAGACAGGAGCTCCAACTGCATTTGCTGCCATTTTCGAGAGGTTAGGCGCGAACAAAGTCTCCATCAGTTTAGCTGGCGGGAATTTACATATCCGATCTGACAAGCGGAAAAGAATAAAACATGTGGCGAGTGCTTTCTACGTGTGGGGCATGTGTATAGGGACACAGCGCGGCGGCAGCTCAGATCTTCATAAGGCTGTGGTGACAAGGTGTGTTGACTGTAACCATGGCAGCAGAGACAGGAGGGGTGATGTAAGCTAGATAAACGGTAAATATACCAAGCAATAGCCATTAAAAGGTCAAGTTATATCAAACTGATTTTTATGATCTTTTAACCTCACTACACTGCCGTTCCCTCATGAACTAGTTCTATTTTGATTGACTCCTGCATTTGAGACTGTCGATTATTAGTATTTTAACCTAAATTATCTTAATCTTGTTTTCTTGCTGTATATTGCGTATAGTGTATTTGGGGGGTTTACCGTTTTATGTACTTTAGTCAGCTGTAATTGTTTTTTAATGTGCTATAATGTGCTATTTTAACTTATTTCTGTTTTTAACTACCCCGGACCCGCCTACTTTTGTATATGCACTGGATGCCTGCTGCAGTGAAATGCCACTATGAAGAGGAGGGATCAGTTCTGCAGTTTTTCGGTCAAGTCAAAGGAGCCTAAAAAAAAAAAAAAGAGAGAAAAAAAAATCTCTACTATTTCACACTTATGTAAAACCCCAAATCTTGCTGTGAATGAATACAAGAATTAATATTATTGTTGACTTACTGCCCACTTACTTACGACATGGTAATGGTAACAGAGCGACAGAAGAAAGTACGTGGGTGGGGATAACAGTTAATTCAACATGTTCTGCACTCACGGTTCAAAATCAGGTTCAATCCAAAATTAAATTTGGTCACATAAATGGTGTTATAATGAAGAGTGATGGGTTGTCAAGTTGTTAATTCTTTTGCATTTTTTTGTTAAATTTCCAGATTGAAAAGGTCCATTAGGAAAATTTTATTACAACTCAAATTAGACTATCCGGTGAATAATTTAGGATTGAGGGTCCTAAAGATGGGCAGTAAAGTTGATATTATTATTAAAATGAAAAAGAGAAAAGATAACTGGCCAAATATATGACACACTGTACATTCCTGTGGATTATATATTTATATATTATAGAGACGACATATGGCAGTCTAATGAGTCAATGTTGTTGCACAGGGCTGGACTGTGACAAAAAAACGGCCCAGGCATTTTTGGCTTGACCGGCTCCTCATAATTAGCGGAGCACAACGGACTAATTTATGTATGTGTTCCCCGAAGCAGTGTATTTTACTATTGTTACGTCTTGGCCTAAACCATGGCGCAACATTTAAAGGAAAAATCCCAGCTCCCAAAAACCACCAGCAAACTCGCAGTAAATACACATTCAGTGGTTTATTTAAAATGCATCTTACACACAAGGTCAGGAGCACGTTGGCTGGCAGTCTACCTGGAAGTGGAGAGAGGAGAGCCCCCAGTAAATGACAGCTTCAAATATTTGGAATAGATTTCAGAAATATGTTAATGTGAATTATGTTCTTAGTAGAGGCAAATAATCACTGTAGAGCTTATACAACATAGTCTGGGCAAGTACACCACTGCAGATATTTTGAGCACTCAAACTTTAGAGCTAGCTGACAGGCTACTGCATCGCAACCACTTGCTACCACAGGATAGCAACATGCTTGCCGTTTTCGCAACCACTCCCCCAGGCGAAAATCGCCTAGCATTCCCCTATCTACACGATTCATGTAGCTCACCTGTTTTGGCTCCAAAACGGTGAATTTCGCCGAAAGGTGAGCGATTTTCATGCCTGTCCATCACCTAAAAGTCCTGGTATTATCCTAACATAAAAAAAAAAAAAAAATATATATATATATATATATATATATATATATATATATATATATATATATATATATATATATATAATATTTATATATATAATATTTATATTTATATATATATTTATATATATATATATAATATATATATATATATATATATATATATATATATATATATATATATATTAATTATTGTTATGGAGATATACTAATTAGAATATTGAGTATAGTGACAATTTCAAAAGCATGCAGAAAGTAAAGATTATAAAGTTGTCTGTGTATATTCCTCAGTTGTCTATAGGATCCATATCAAAAGATGATTGAATGTATACATAAACATTTAAAACTAAAACGTGCAGTGCAATCTGTCAATGGCATAAGTTATCAAAGTTTGTGTTTAATTTTACAGTCCATTCACTTTTTGTGTTACACCTTAACCAAGACGAGATGGTGTAATCCCTCAAAAACTAAAATAAGAAAATAAAAATGTGAAGGTCCTATATTAAACAAAATGGATTCCTTTGAACTTTAGGACATGTTATAATATTGTTACAGCATCAAAAACATACCCAGAGTTGTGTTTTGTTTCATTCACAGTTTTGAAGTTTGCCATTACCTTTTGTTCGTAGAGATAGGCAATTCTAGGTCTTAAATTATCCAAATGATTATAGTGAAGGTAGAACAAGCGTTTTCTGTTTGAGAGAAAAACTCCTAAATGCCTAAATATGAAAGGTTTGTGTGTTAAACATGTGTGAACGAAACAAAACACAACTCCAGGTATGTTTTTTGATGAAGATACAATGGTAAAACAGATCAGAAAGCAGCGTAATTTAGGCCTTTTTATCCAAGCCATTTATATGTACATTTCCAGTGGTCTGAATGGCCTCATCAATAAAGTAAAAGATTACATTTTTGTATATTATTGTATTATGATTACAGTTTTCCTGGGTGTAGATGCAAAACTACAGTGAGATCATTATAACAATGACAGTATGCAAATATTTCAAATGACTCAATCCTACCTACAGACTCAGTGCACCCCAGAAAAAGTTCAAGCTCGCAACTCACAACTGTGCAGCAACTTTTGGCTCATGCTCGCTCCTCCAGTCTCATCATATACAGTCAATATGATAAACAACAACAGTGCATTATCTGAAATCATATGAGTACAATATTTCATCATTTGTTTGCCGTACTGACAATCAACTCCAGACCGAGGCACTAACAAATCGCTCTAATCTACTTTGAGAAATGCCCTGTTCTGTTTTGGGGTGTGGGAGGCTCACTTCTCTTGGGATGGCCCCTGTGCCCAAGAGTTCCACATGCTGCAGATTCAATCACGTCGACACAGCACAACGAAATAGAGAAATAAATGGCACTGGGGTAGTCATCCTTTCTGCAGGTGATAAGTTGATAGCCCCCAAAACGTACAGCGAAGAGGTCAGCCTTCAGAAACACACCTGATGATATAAGAGATAGTGTCAGACAATGGGATCCAGCCTCCCTCTCCTCTCTGCTTAGGAGGAGAAAGATAGAAAGAAGATAGGACGGAAAAAAGCTTCTATTGATAGCGGTGCGAAATCTCCTTGGTCTACTGTGACAAAAATGAATGATTTTTATTAAGAACCTTGGCTTTGGATCGCTTGTCTAATATATCTTCCACAAAAGGGGGAAGGCCATCTTTGTACGGGTAATAAAAGACTGTGGCGCTGGCTCTTGTTTTAAAGGGGGCTTGTCTGTTGTGTTGGATGAGAGGAAAAATGGGAGGTTTTATCTAAAGTCTTTGTAACTTGGGAAGGAAATAGCCCCTCACTATGATTTGATGGATTCTCTTCGTGGCTTGGAGAATATAGTGTTGCAGACTGGTGAGTTTTGTTGTAATGGATTTCGCTCCAGGGCGCAATATCATAGCACCCCAACTTTGTCTAATGCAGTGATTGTCAAACTTTTCACACCAAGAAGCACTTTAGAAAATTATTTGGCTTTTGAAGTGTAATAAAACACAAAAGCATAATAGATTTCACTTTCAAGTTTATCCTTTTTTTGTCCATGCGTTTTTAAGGATCGATATTCTTTCATTTTAATTAGCAACCTGTGTGCTATAGCCAAGCTGCTCTTTTTGGAAATGAAGTAATCACATTGATTTTTGGTACCATTTTATTGCAGTGTCTACTATTATTTTGCTACTTCATTTATTCCCTAACCACAACCCCTTAGCCTGGATCATTCTTAATAAACTATTTGTCCAATTTGAATGAAGTCTTTGTTCGTGTTTTATTAAAGGTCCTAATTACACAAAATGTACTCGTGTGAGCTGTTAGAATGTTGTTACCTCATCAAAAACATTTCTGGAGTTATGTTTTGTTTAATGTTTGAGTAATGCTTCATTATTAGTTTGACTATATCTCCAAAACTCAATGTCATGAACACCTTTTATCTTTTGTAGAGTAGAGACTGGATGAAAAAGCACAGTGGAGCACTTCCTGTATTGCCTCATAACATCACAAGGAGTGTTTCTGTTTGAGAGAACTCAGCATAAATATTCAGGGTTTGTGCGTTAAACATATCTGAATGAAGCGAAACACAACATTGTAACTTCTGACGCTCTGAGTATGGCCTTCCTTTGCTCCCCGCACAAAGTCATTCCGCCTACAGAGCGCTATTACAATCACCATGCAGTCTGGCAATGAAGCTAACTGTTGTGTATAATTTCATATCATGCTTCTGTATATTTATGGATAATTGGCGTGTGGGATCATAGATGACGTAGGCTTGTTGTTATAGCCAACTGTAAGGTGGGTTTGAAAAGGATCATACCCCCTTTTTAGAGTATTTCATTTACAGTTTTCCTTTCTTTCTAGACTTTCTTTCTATTCTTATACAGTAGATATAATGGAATTAGACCAGGAGTCAGTCACAATCAAATTGCTCTGTACCTTCCTTCTTAAAAAAAAAATAAAATAAAAAAATCAAGAAATAAAGTTTACAAAATAATAAGACCTATTTTTTGTAATGGAGAAAAAATAAATAAATAAATAAAATCATGTATTCACAGTCATCAGTTAGACCTATTATCTTGTATTGACCAGAAACCCCTACTAACCTACCACAAACATCAACAAAGATCCCTTAACCCTTTTTTTTCCCCTTCATATGAACTTTGACCTCCTCTAAACCTCCACATTCCTCCTCTTTCCTCCAGAGACCGTCTTGTTGTTCCGTACATCTTTTCACATCCCACTGACAGCTCCCGTAAACCACCATCAGACCAGATATAGCCCTGTGCTTTTCTCAATCCAAGACCCCTGGGATTGCCATAGGAAAACATTGGCAATGGGAACAAGTCGGGCTTATGTTGATCAATAATGGATTCCTTGCCAGCAACACGCTATCTGTCACCTCAATTTCTGCAAAAACAACTGGAAATATTGCAGGGATTTGTGGTCCAGGCTACAGACAAGACCAGCCATCTATAAGGTCCTCCATCTTAAGTTGTTTGTGCTTTTAAGCCATGATGACATGTATTGCGATATTGGCAGGCGGTGGCAGTAAATATACCCCTATAGCGCACTTTAAGCCAAATAATGATTGTACTATTTTCTACTCAAGCTGATGCACAAATGTGATAAAAGAGGTGTGGATCTGTCATTTTCCGCCTGGCTAAGCTGAATGCTTCTTTCAAATACAGATAGAAAGCATAGAAGAGCAATTACTAGATTAGAGTATTAATCTTGATTCTTCCATTTGATTTGAGATCCATAATGCTAACATTTGACCACCACCTGCTAAAAAAGGAGATCAAGACTGGATGAAGTACCCTCTCAGTTATTCAGTTCTGTTCATAATGTTCCCTCAAGGTTTAAAATAGGACAGGTAAAGGTTAGGTTAAAAATCAGTCTTTCGAATATTAGGAGTAAAACTTGTGTCAAAGGTATGCTCAGCTACAGTATACTGTGTACAAAAGTGTTACTAAAAATGTTTATAAAAAAGATTAATTTTCCAGCAGCAATCTTGACTGAAGGTGTACTATGTAACTTGCTCATCTCCATGGAGACCGACATGCATTACTGTGAGCAGCAATGTCCCTCCACAGATCTGACCTGTGACCACGCCTAGTGGTATCACCCGTTCTCAATGGAGAGTTGAGAGTTGAGTTTTAGAGGGTAGAATAAATAACTTCTGTGAGTAACGTCAGTGTAATCCCTCAGTCGTTCAAGTAGGATCCAAAGTCAAGACCAGAACTTTTGTCCGGTTTTGTCTAGTTGACAGAACTGAATTTTTTCATGGCTCTACTGACAGACATGTCAAGTGGCCACTTAAATAAAGCCACAGCCAGCATAGGTCCTTAACATATGGTAGAAATAATAATAATAATATACCTCAAGTTGAAGCTGTACCCTTACACCACTTGACTTGATTGGTTAAGATGTCTCCTTTACTTGTAGCTTGTGCGATACCACCAGCCCACTGCAGTGCAATCTCCAAAGGCAGCCCACACTAAAATCTGTCAATGAGCTGTGCATTTAGTACAAATCAAAATAGACGAGCCAAAACAGAAGCTAGTGCCTCCTGTTGTTGCTTTTGCCTGGGAGTAATCAGTCACGGCCAGCTGCAGTGATGCTGGAAGGACTTCCTGTTGTCAGCACGAGATGTCCCCGCGGAGACTGAAAACAGGTTCTGTGTGTCCCAACGCCGCGTCCCCAAAATGAGCTTTTAGCCGCTACCTGTCACACACACACACAAGCACACAAGCACACGCACGCACACACACAAACACGAGCACACAGACACACACACAGAGCTGAGCAGAACGTCCTGTCTGTACTGGACAAATAAGCACTATCTGACACCAAGACTCCAGGGGCCCCAGATACAAATATGAACTGTAATGGGAAGGCTTTCATTGTGGCCAATTATATAAATGGATTTCAACACGCACTGTCCAAGTCCAGAATGTTCACTCTCAAATAGGGCTGGGCTATACTAGTCAAATAGTAAAGGCATTCCTGTAGCAGTATGGTATTTTTATTTAAGTCCATAGAATGCCCCTCTATGTTCAGTTTATTTTATATACACAGGGATGTCAGTCTGGTCACCCCTCTATCAGTTTTTCTGAGTCAGACCAGCCAGAACCACACTCTTTGACAAAACTTTTCAAAGACTCGTGGATCTGAAACTGTGTCCCATCCCATCTCCTTGATTTCAGAGGGCGTGACTGACTGCTGATTAACCAGTCAGAGAGATTCATTCAGGTAAAAACAAACATAGCAACATGTAGGACTGTGAAACAGCATAGATTTCTGGAGAATCAATAACCGAAGCACCAATTTCTTATTTATATCAGGTAAAAAGTGATGTATTTTGATTTGAATGTGGCAAGAATTTTCAAAACACTTTTTACAAATGAGTGGTTGTGTTTTCTGAGGTTGCTAACACAATGTAGATGGGACTGGCTGATTAGGCAATCCAAACACTCAGAGATTTACTGGTGACAAGACTTCCATCTTCATCAAATATTGGAGAAATGTGTATTCTGGATCCCAGGCAAATGAAGCAAGACTACAACATAAATTTCAATAATAAGCCTTGAAAATCCTTGTTATTTTACTTTATTATTTCCTAATCTGCCTTTTACACAAATGAGACAGACTACATATTGCTGCCAGCTGTGGTTCTGTACACCAAGTACTAGTACATGTGAGCAAACACACTGTGAAAAAAACTTTGACAAACCAATTATGCTCAACAATGTCATACAAAGGAACTATAGAAACCATAAAACATGCATGCTTTGCTCTGTAAGTATACAATAACAATGCATGTTAAAATGTGTGAACTTCTACAGATACAATGGATTCATAGAAGCTTGCTCTGTCCCCGGTAACAATTCTATTAATTTAATCAGGACCTCTTCAGTTTAATTAGTCAAGATTAAAAACAATGAAGGCTGAGGCAGTGACTGGAACCCTGTTGTGTTTTAATAAAAGCCAAGTAGTTCTGAACGCGTCCTAATGAATCTGGAGAAACATGCGTCTGGTTCCTTTGTGATCTGCTTTCGTAGTAGCTTGCATACTTGCACCAGGCAGCAAAAGTCCTGGTCGTAATTAGAGAAAAGAAGATGTACTCATTGCTCTGTCTGACTATGACAGTTGGAGGGGATTATGTGGTGCTAATTAGCTTTGAATGGCTGTTCCTGGAAGAGAAGGCTGACAGTTGTCCAGTCTGCAGGTAAACTCCTAAGACCAATTATACACAAGCACAACATGGCAGCTTTCAAAAGTATCTCTTCTGTCATGCTGGGTCCTTTTATACCACTTCTTTTTGCCATTTTTCACTCTTAAATTGGACGTCATGTCTGCTTTATTAGAGGTTTTTGGTTGATTTTTTTTGTTGTAAACCTTAGTTTCATTTAAATTTCTAAAAATCTATTTGAAATTTTGTATTTGTTATTATAACAGAATTTACAAATTTGCTATCCATATGTTCTGTTGGTGCCCCTATTACGTCACTCTTTTTGACAGCTGTAAAAAATGTTCAAATTTTGTTTTCCCTTAACAAGTTCCGTCCAAAAAATATTCAAAGTAAAAGCCATCCATCCATCATCATTGAGACCACAGGCAAGGAAATTCTTAGGCTTTCAGTAATTGATGGTCCATTTTCTCATTCTCATAATAGTAGTAAAAACTTTTCACTATTTTATCCAAGTTTTATGATCACCTAGTTAGTTTGAGCCAGACCACTCCAGGAAGAATCGACTTGTATTAATTGTAATAAAGGTTTGAACAATGAGGAGCAGTGCATGTTTTAACACACTGGCACTGTGTCTAGAGCTCTAGCCAAGCAATTTTGTTGTGGTGTTCAAATCATCACCTGTTCTTGAGAGCTCATTCTTCACTGTGATTGGTTGATTCTACATGTCACTCACTCAGACATGACAACATAACAGACTGACCAATAGGGGGAGGGGGTGAGGAAAAAGCGTATTGATGCCAAAGATAAGAGAAGCTTTATTTGTCCCAGCCATATTACATAGAGAATTTCTGAATCACTATTCCATTTTTATTGCCAGATCGCCTATAGATTATTTTTTCAGTTCAATGTTCAGTTTGTTTCCGTACCCGAGAGCTTCAATTTTGATTTCTCACCATCGGTCTTCCTCAGATTTGTCACGTGATGTTGCTGTGATGTGTCTGTTCAGCTAATTTAAACAGGTTTTGGAGCTGTCCTCCTACCGGTGGAGGCAGGACGACAGCATCTGCAGTCCAACTTCATCAGCACATTATCCTGCAGAGACCAGAGGACAACAAACATCGTCACTGGATTAAGAAGGCATTCAAAATACAGAACATGCCCGCGGGACTATAAATCGGGATGAGAGGGCCTTTTTACTTTCACACACCTGGGATACTGTACTGAAGAAGTTGGACTTCAGATGGCGCTGTTGCCCTGCCTCCACCGGTAGGAAGACAGTGGCAAAACCAGTGTAAATCAGCTGATTAGACACATTACAGCAACATCTGAGGAAGGCCACTAGTGAGCAGGTATGAAAACTAAACCTTGGTCAGAAAAAATAAAATAAAATAAATTATTAGAAGACCAGATAACCCTCGTTAGACTATAATAGACCCCTTTTCCCACCCGTGCCAACTGCCCTGATCAGTGCATTGTTATGGTTTGAATATCAGCTGGGGGATTTCCATGTCCTAATAATGTGCTCCACTCCCTCACTTTGAACTGTCATTACAGAAGCAAATGGCCACCCAAAGTCCCCACCCTCGTCTAACACCAGTGGGCGACGTAAGAATGCTTCCAGAGATTTTTATACACCCTAATTGGCCCACAGTTGCAAAGTATCAAATCGCTCCCATTTCCTTTAATTTCATCTCTCTCATGTTACACTCCAACCCGTGTTTTGCTAACAACTTCCTCGCTAATGGTGGCTGCTTCCTTTTTAGAGGCTTTGCAATATGACCCTTATTTCGTTTTTGCTTCAAGGACGCCAAGCTATAAGATAAAGTGGAGCAGAAAAGGACAGAAACAATGAAAAGCCGAGGGTACGAAGGGGCAAGGGAGGAAATGAAAAAAATATGTGGAGTTAATAGAGGTTGAGAAGAGGGATTAGAAGAGAAATAGATGGATTCTACAGTGTCTATTATAACTATTCTCCTATATGTGCTACACAGAGCCACCATCTGAATGTCCTGTTTAACCCTTGTATGTGTTTTCTATAATGGCAAATGCAGTCCTACCTCAGTTTCCTCTCATCCATCATAATAAAAATGTAGTCTTGCAATTTGAGTAACCACCCGCATGTCACGCTTAAAGGTGACCTATGTAACTTTCTAGTGGGGGTCAGCTACGATGAAATGTTATTGCTTTGCCTGGAATGTTCCTCACTCTGGCATTAACTGTAACCATCTTCCATTTAATCAATTTGAGGTGTAATTATTGCCTTGAAACACATGTATTCCACTTCACAGATCTGACTTTTAACTTGGCAGAGTTAGTAGTCACAAGCAGGTGACTGACCATCAGAAAGGTTGCATAGTGCACCTTTAAAGCCTTGTTGTTAGCTTTACTGTGACAAGGGCTTGAAAAGGGCTTATTCATCGTTGTGAATAATTAGCGTACTCTAAATGCATGTATGTAGGTAAGTGAGGAGGAAATTTGGGCCACTTCAAACTGTTTAAAATGAATTAGTTCTGGTTGTCTCATGTTTAAAGGGCCCATATGACGCTTTTTTCTGATCTATGTCATGTTTCCTCATCAAAAACACACTTGGAGTTGTGTTTTGTTTCATTCACAAATGTTTAACACACAGACCCTGCATATTTAGGCTGAGTTCTTCTCTCACACATAAAACAGTTTGTTCCAAGTATGTTTCTGATGAGGTAACAACACTATAACATGGTTAAAACCTCACAAGAGTCAAGTTAGCATAATATAGGTGCTTTAAGACTATAAAAATCAAGTACAGCACCTCACACATTACCTTTTCTCCATTCTCAGCTCCACCAAGCCAAACAGAAAGCTACAGAGGTAATATTTTAAGTCATTGGTGGTGTATTGATTCAGCAGTATCCATGGGTTTAATTACCCGTGCTGCATATAAAAAGCAGGAGAAGGCGATCATTATGCACTAACACGGCCCATCGAGGCTCCAGGTAACAGGCCTGTAAAGCTTTTAGTGTTTTGACCACAATCCAGACCCACACCAGCACTGACCCCTTTCATTTCTATTGCTTGCACTCCAGTTGACTAAGGTGTTGTAAGAATCTTCCAAGAATTTCAATTTTCTATCACAAAAAAGCTGTTCAATATTATTTTCTAACAAATGTAAAAAGAGTTAAAATGAGGGGGCATTATGCCAAATTGACTTTTTAGAGCTTTCTACCATATTATAATATTATTCCCTCATCAAAAACATGTCACCCAAGCACTATATGAACCCTACTTACGGCTGTGTTGTTTTCAGCAAATATAGCATTTTCACTACGATAAAAGGTAACACAGGGATTAAAATTTTAAAGTTATGTGTTAACAATTAATAAATACACAACAGAAATGTAGTACCTTACCCCTGTATTACACATAATTGACTATATTGTGGTTTAAGTCATGTTATAATGTTACCTCATCAAAAACATACTTGGAGCTGTGTTTTGTTTCATTCACATTTATTTGAGTAATTTATCAAGCTCAAAATGCTGTGTTCCACCTTCTGATGTCATGAAGCAGTAGTTCTCAAGTTACCTTTTACCTTTTGTCCAGTAGAGACTTTCAATTTCAGGGCTGAAATGATCCAAATGATTCTAGTGATGGTGTATAGAGTTTAAAACACAGTGGAGCACTTCCTGTATTACCACATAACATCTCAAGGTGGAACAAAATGTTTTCAGTTTTAGAGAATAACTAAATATGCAAGGTTTGTGTTAAACATGTGTAAATGTAACAAAACACATCTCCAGGTATGTTTTTGATGAAAAGATCATTACAACAGATCAGAAAATAGCTTCATATTTAACAAACAATGCTATCCATGTTCAGGTTCTTGCCCATTTTATACAGGAGTTGGTCTTATTCCTACAGATCAAAGATTAGTTTGCTGCCAACGCAAAAGCAGTTTCCCTAATCTAATTTAACAATGCTAGAATTCACCAACTGTGTGATATGTGAAATGTGCATGTGTGAGAGTAACTGTATTCTATCACACATCAATATTTAATACAAGCCTGTTTGAACTGTGGAGGGTTTCCTAACAAGCCTCTGTTCTCAGGATGTGAACTCAAGTTTCCAGTGGCAAAGACCCAGGAATTATAATGTATCTGATGCATACAGTATACAGCATTACCAGTCCATGTAACTTATAACCAGTGCAATAACCTGTAACCATGTCACCTCATCAGTAACCGCCTCCACTGTCCTCAGATTATATATTTATATATTTGTATATTTGTATTCTTTTACATATATATATATTATATAAGAGATATGTTTTATTATATATTTACATTTCTTTCACTCCCTGTACATAAGAGCTACCTGATGTTGTAAATATGTTAATATTTATTGTGATTTTATTTTTTATTTACTTATTGTTCTGAGTGTTTGCACAATTTTTCACAACTTTTTGCACTATACTGTCCCCTGACTGTGAGCTTCTGTCACAAGTGAATTTCTCCTCTGTGAGATCAATAAAGTCTTATCTTATCTTATCTTATCTTATCTTATCTTATCTAACTGCAATGGGGAATTCATGTACTATGCATCTAATACTTAGAAATAGGATACCTTTGGCAGAATAAGTCACCAACTAAAGAAGCTATACGAGTACTTGGGGAATTGCATACTCTTGTCAATTTTTACATTTAGCCTTACAATGTGTCTGAATTATTTACATTTTTCCACCACGTTGTGTTCATGTGGTCCTCGGGTAAAGGACATGAAGTTGGAAAAAACTCCTAACTTCGCCACATTTCACTTGGTTTCGTTTCTCTATTTAAAGATTCACTGCCAGTTGCCCATATCATAAGAGTAACATATCTGAGTAAGAAAGACCCAATGTTTCTGTATAATTTAAGACCAGCGGTAGGTTTTCAAAAATAAATATTAGGCTTTTGAGAAAAATACTTAATGTTTGTTCTTTTTAACAGATTGCACTTTATTACTGGTGACATCGAATCCAGTCTTTCCCAGATAAAAGCACATGAATATAAACACAGCTTCTCATCTAAAAAAAAACTGTGCACCCAAGGATATGAATGCACCATCAGTCACAATGATGTCTGAAATTATACTTGAAGAACTTGGAAAATAACAACATTTGGAAGACAAGCATATATGCAAATGATGAAGGAGCTGAATGCTGCATATAATGTCTTAATCCAATGCAAAAAGTCTGGAAAAGAAAAAGAAAAAAAACCAAAAAAAAAACCTTGTCTTCCCATAATCCTCCTGACACCACACAGACTACCAGGGAAACTGCAGCTGCCAAGTATGACAGCAAATCTTTACTAAAAGCATACAGTAGGCACGTTTCTCCTGCCAACATTGTGCCACACACAAGAGTAATGGACGCCAGAGGCAGGGCATCCCACTTGATCTAGGATCTTCGAAACATACGCACTGTAAAAATTGATGTTTAATCATAAAGTGGACAGGGTGATTTCCTTAAGCACAGGTTAATTGGCCATTATCTGAGAGCACAAGTGCAAAAACAAGGTGGTTAAGTTTTAAAGAGGTGTTTAAAGGAAAGTTTCATATTGCTCAATGATAAAAGATACTGAAATTAGGTTATCTTGATTTGGAGCATTTAATCTAAGAGGAATAAGATGTTATATTTGCTTTCTGGCTGAAAAGCATCCATGCATTACTTAGCAACCATTTGACCAAATCCTAAAATATGTAGTTTTAAAAGGTTGCAGGCTTAGGTTAATGTAACGCCATATATATAATTATATTCAAACTGGGCAAATTGTGTTTTTATTGTGAATAAATATAAATACAAATATATTTGCTCTGAGGCCTCTAACTTAAAAAAGTGTCAGTCATTGCTTGTATTGTTTTCCCAATATAATTCATACACAAAGTAATCCAGTGTGGTTTAAACAACAAGAGAGGTGCCCAATCCAAACAAATAAGAAAATAACTTTTAACCCACACTTTTTAGGCTACTGGTTTTGGGATCAGACTGACTTGTTTTGGGGTATTTCAATGCACTTGTGGAAAGCACTTTGTTGCTATTGTAAGCCACTATACAAATAAACTTCGATTGATGTCGACAAAATGCATACATACTATTTTGAAGTTTGAAAAGAGGAGTTGAGATAAAATGATTTCAGTCTTACACACAGTTAAACCGAACAGTGTAGCCTAAAACACAAAGACCTCATGTATCCCATGTATCCCATGACCTAGCACAACACACAGCAGTGGCAAACATGGAATAGGTCACAGATCTTGAAATAAATGTTTTCGACTCCGAAAATCACTGAATTTCAAACCGTATTGCAGTTGTTGACGAAGGAACCACGCACTTCACCCTCTCATCCTTCTCTGCCTATTCAGCAAGTGAGGAGGGGCGGCCACTATAAATCAAAGTCCCCAGTCCTGCCCAGTGGAGCCCAGGGTCCAGAGGATGTGTCCACTTCCTTACATTAATCTTTTAATGGACTCCGCTCCCTTCTCGTGGGCAGCAGCACTTCCCCCGACAGGTCAGCAACGATTGTCGGGGTCATTAGTCCCGTGATAGGCTGAGCGATAAGATCAGCAACAATGGAGACAAGGCAAGGGTGAGAGGGAGAGGGGGAGAGAGAAAGCTGATCTGGCAACATGGGGCTTTCAGCAACGTCCTTCACTGAGGGGTACAGCACTATTCATTTGGGTCAGTGGGGATGTAGTGGTGTTACTAATGTGTGAACTTTATTGTTTGTGTTATATTTTACTTGTACATATATTTGCTACTTATTTAGAATATATTATTACCATTTATATGTTTTTTCATTTTGTTATAATAATATCTTGTGATGTGTGAGCTACTGTGTCCAAGTAATTTCCCTTGTGGATCAATAAAGTTTGTCAAAGTCTGGTCACACTAGTTTATAACAACTAATCATTTAATAAGGCAATTGCCATGTTAAAGGTGCATTGTGTAACATTTCTGGCGGAGGGTTTGGCACCTGCTTTTCTTCATGGAGATGTTATTACTTTGTCTGAAATGTTTCACAGTATGGCATGAAACCTTTGTGTCATCAATTATGGAGCTCCAACCAGGTTCTTGGTCGGAGAGGGAACCCCACTCATGGTCAGAATGTCTGGATTTGTAAGTATGATTTAGTAATAAAACCATGTGTAACTGAATAAATGTAAGGTAGATCTATTTAATGTCATACTGTGGAACATCTGAAGCACAGCAATTCATAGAAATAAGGTGACGCATCCCCAATTGAAAAGTTACACATTAATATAAAAGGTCCTATATTGCACAAAACCATGTTATAATGCTGTCAATCCCTCAAAAACACACCTAGAGTTGTGTTTTGTCTCATTCAAACATGAAGCAGTAGTTTTCAAGCTAACTGCTACCTTTTACCTTTTGTTTATTAAAGATTGAAAATTCCAGGGCTAAAATTATCCAAATGATTCTAGTGAAGGTGTATGGAGTTTAAAAACATAGTGGAGCACTTCCTGTATTACCAGTGTTTTCTGTTTGAGAGAAGAAGACTGTCTAAAAGTGCAGGATTTGTGTGTTAAAGATGTAAACATGAATGAAACAAAACAACTCCAGAAATAACCAAAGATGTTCATTTTGTCATCTTCTTGCGTCTCCAGATATGTTTTTGATGAGGAAACATTAAAATATGAAAATGTCATTAGATCAGAAAATAGCGTAATATGGGCCCTTTAAACAAATGGAATGAAAGAATTTACAACATAGCACTATTTAAACTCCATGAAGTAAAAAATATCTCAAAGCAACAGTCTGCTTTATTGGGCACAGATGTTACAGAGATCCAGGACAAAATGTTTTCTTCTTTGTATTTTTGCACTGCTGTGAGATGCTCTTAGCTGATTTCCACTTTTTTAGCAAATGAAAAGACAGGCTTTGCTATTCAAACACTTTTCACAAATTAGAACTGCCTGAATGGTGACACCAGCTGCATCATGGGACTGCAATAGGCTAGTGGTCAAGTTGTGGCTTTTAATCCATGTTATAATGATTTTCCGTCATCATTAGCTAACTCAAAGTTGTATTTTGATTGATTTGTGCATGTTTGAGGAATCCTGTACTGTCCTTTAAGAAATCTGTTTTCACCTACCCCCTTTCCTCACCACACTGCTTTCTAGTTACTTGCAATTATTCAAGGAATTCAGAATCTAGGTCATACATATAGGGTTCAAACATGTCTTGTAGATTTTTGCAACAATAAGGAAATAAGTGAATGGAAATCTGCTGCTTGTTATGGAGAAACACCACTGTCATGAGGTGGAGTCTATCTGTTCTGCAGTCAATGGACCTGTTTCTATTACAAAGACATTTAAGATCAATAATTTGGTTTTCAAGGAACAAAATCTTAAATGATGGTGGTACCTGAAAAAGCATACAATTCCTTCTTTAGAGAATTTATCAATAACAAAGCTGAACACTTTTCTGCAGTTAATGGATGCTTTAATTTAGAAGAGTGAAAGTCTACTCTTCAGTGGGATCGTCATGAGGAGGAGCGTTGCGGGGGGCAGCGTAGTCGGCCATGTTGGGAAGGTCGTACACCACGCAGCAGCTCAGGGCGGAGCGAGAGATCTCCATGTCCTGTACCTGAGACCACGCCCCAGTTCTCACATCAAAACATTCAACAGACTTAATGACGGTAGAGCCGTTAAACCCACCCACAACATACAGCCGGTCATCAACGACCCCGATGCCAAACCGGCTACGCCCGGACAGCATGTTAGGTAGGGGGCGCCATGTGTTTGTACTGGGGTTATAAGCCTCAGCGGTGTTCATATGAGATGATAACAAAAAACCACCAACAGCGTAGGTTTAGTTGGTGTAAGCAATGACACCAACCCCACCGCGCATGCTGTTCATCTGTGCGATCATGCTCCACTGATTGGTGAGTGGGTTGTAACTCTCAGCTGTTGACAGGCAGTGTTCACCATCATAGCCTCCACAAATGTAGATCTTTCCACTGAATGCCGTGCTGCTGGCGTCGCTTCTCTGTTCATTCATTGGTGAAATCATTGTCCACTGATTGGTCTCTGGAGAGTATCTTTTGACTGTCTCCAACCTCGTCTCTCCACTGCACCCCCCCATGGCATAGATCAAACTATCCAGCAAAGCCACACTAAAATGGCACCTCCGAGAATGCATGGGCGCTACTTCTTGCCACGTGTGATTGACCAGGTCGTACTTGTGGGTAGTGTTGAACTGATGGTTGCCATCAAACCCTCCAATCAGGTACACAGATCCATTAAGGAACACTGTACCATGATTGGCCCGTGATCTCTGGTTATTGTTGGCCACGCTCACCCAGAGCTTGGCACGGTTGTCATACACTTCATATTGTAGATTTCTAGGAGGACTGTATACGTGTACTGGGACACTTCATCCAGAACAATACTCCGATGAGAGAGTAGAAATGGACACACGAACGTATTTTGTAGATTTTAATGTCCTGTCTTTAATTCTTTTATCTGGTATCTATAACAACAATTTGAATCATATTACTAACTGAAATTACATGAATATAATCAGTCTATTAATAACAGTTAAAACAGTTTATCTTAACAATCACCCAAAATATGCAAATCAATCAAGTTAATTAAGTTAATTATTATCTGAATCACGTCCAAAAATCAAACAATTAAATAACAATCAAATAAACATTCCCAACTCACCTCTGTCACAGACGCAGACACAAACAGGACAAACTGAAGCCACAAGCAAGGCCAGAAGCACCGTGGTAACAGCGTTACTATGGTGCTAAGGACCCCTGAGCTGCCTGCAAGTGCCTGACCAAATAAACAGTTCCCTTAGGAAATTTACAACAGCCGCCCCCATAATCGTACAGCTATTATGTAAACTAACTAATTTTAAGGTTCAACCGGTGTCCCGGGAGAGGAGTCATCGTCATCAGGAATGGCAGGCAGTTCCACCGGGCGTGCTACCTGCCGCAGGTAAATCTTACTTCCTATCTGGACCTCAGCCGATCGGACACAGCTGTCGTTGCTCTGAGTCACCTTTACGACCCTCCCGATGGGCCACTGGGCTCTTGGTAGCTGGGGTTCGATGATCATGACAACCTTGTTCAAGGAGAGATCTTCAGTCGGCCTTTGCCATTTCGGACGGATTTGCAGTGAAGGGAGGTAATGTCTTAGGAACTGCTTCCAGAAGTGATCTACTAACATCTGACAGTGGCGCCAGCGTCTCCTTGTACCTGTGGCAGGGGCGTAACGGACTTGAGGTAACGAGGAATCCCACCGCCCCATCAACAGCATGTTGGGTGTAATTGGATCAGGGTCTGCAGGACTTGGATGACACTGGATAACATTGCCCTTGAAGATTAAACCCCACTTCTTCCTGCGCCGTCCAACTTTCACAATATGAATGCGTCCTGATGATGAAAACATCTCTATGGTGCGTGCTCTCATCTTGTGAGACAAGAAGGGATTGGTTGCCTTGAGAGGTTCAGGTGAAGTTGACGATGGGATGGCAACCGCCCCGTGAAACGACAGGTGGATAGCTTTGACCACTGTCTCTTGAGAGTTGAGCAGTGAAAGGTATGACCCCAAAGCTGGTGATTTTGTTTCAATGGGGTCATGGGCTGTGTTCTGTTTGAGCTCTGAAGTCTCTGTGATATCTGCAGAAGGCCATTCTTTGTGTGGGCTGCAGAGCAATGACAGATTGTTGAGCTGCTGGGTTGGAACTGCCTGCTCTGTGCTGCGGACAGAGGGCAGGACTACTTCAGGAGTAGTGTTGTTGAGTGGTGCTGGACCATTGGAATAATGCAAAGGAGTGCCCCCAACCTGAATTCCCTCAGCTTTTGTCTCATCAGTGTTCATAACTTCTTGGTCCAAACGTTCGACATGCCGGACAAGGTCATCCGGTACTGACGGTTCAGAGGTGATTTGACTCCTGCTATTACAAATCAACTTTGCTGGATCAGGTACTGGAACTGGGGGATCGGAAGAATGACAGCTAGAGGGAGACTGCTGCTGTGTAGACTGGTGCTGATGTCCATCATGTCCCTGTGAAGATAGGTTAGATGTAGAAGTCACCAACTGATACTTGGGCTGCAATGAAGAGGGTGGATCAGGTTGTGGAGCATGTTGAGGAGGCTGACTTGGCTGAGTGATCTGTTGCTGGTACACTGGCTGTAAGGACGGAGCAGGAGTGTACTGCAACTGGTGGTGCTGGGGCCCATTAGGTGATGCTGTCGTTGACTGTAGATTTTGGAACGATGTGAGTGGAGCTTGGGGCTGGTACACTGGTGCAGTCACAACTGGCGTAGGTTGTTGTACTGGAAAAGCTGGGCCAACCATTGTGGCCTGGTACTGGACTGGCATAAAAGCTGTTGTAACACCATGCTCAATATTCACAGTGGCAGGAACAAGTTGGATCACTTCATAGGCAGGCTGGTAGAAGGTTATCGGCATAATTTGTGGCACAATTGTAGTAGTGACCGTGGCTGATGGGTAATGGGATGGGGTGACTTGTGGTATTGGGAGTGGCTGCTGGTATACAGGGTGGCTGACTGGCTGAACCACTATATTGGGTGACAGGTATGGCTGGGCATTCAGGTTAATAACTGCTGATTGTTGGGATGCTGGAGCACTGAGCTCATTTGGGCCTCCACACACTACTGGGGATCTGGGCTGGTTGAGAACTGTTCCTGCATTCCACTGACTCACGTTATTGACTGCCGTAGAATAGGAGAGCCAAGAGAGGAGCCCGAGCGTTGAAGGTTGCTGGCCATCTTGATTAACAGACTCGGTCTGCACGCTGAGTGACTGTAGCTGTTGTACGCTGGCTCTTAGGCTGTCTTCCTGGAGAGGCGTAGTATAAGGAGTCATAGAGGGAAGAAGGCTGAGCTGGTAGCCCTGGAAGTGAGGTGGAATCTGTCTCTGCCTTGCTGTTGCTCCCCCGTCAGTTACATTTATCGTGTCCATTTCGATGTTAGGGTGAAGTAATCCGGCTCGAAGGACCAATATTGTAGATTTCTAGGAGGACTGTATATGTGTACTGGGACACTTCATCCAGAACAATACTCCGATGAGAGAGTAGAAATGGACACACAAACGTATTTTGTAGATTTTAATGTCCTGTAATTCTTTTATCTGGTATCTCTGTCACAGACACAGACACAAACAGGACAAACTGAAGCCACAAGCAAGGCCAGAAGCACCGTGGTAACAGCATTACTATGGTGCTAAGGACCCCTGAGCTGCCTGCAAGTGCCTGACCAAATAAACAGTTCCCTTAGGAAATTTACAACACTTCAATTTGGCTTAAATATTCCCCGCTCCAGCCACCAATAGCCATAAGGACTGCAGAGGGCAGTCTGGGACGGGCTAGACGAGTGGGGAACATGGAGGCATTGGACCCCCTAGCTCGGGCATTCAACATCAGCTTTATGGTTTTGATCAACATGGCCTTACAGTTAGGGTTGTTCTGGAGCAGATTATTGTTATGAATGCACTGAGTGAAGTAGTTGGGGTTGACCAGAGCCAGACGAACTTTTGAAAGGAGGTTGGCCATGCGCTTGTTCCTTTCTTGAGGAGCATGTGTGACCCATCTGAGGACCACCTCAAACAAAGTGGTCTCCTCCTTCACGTTCAGCTGATCTTCATCAATGAATGAACACAGGTCTTCCCTGGACAGATGGAGGAACTCTTCAGAGCTGGCCACCACCTCTTCAAAATGCTTCAGGATATACAAGAAAACCTGTTTCTTCAGCTGGGGGTAGTAGTACTTGTTTGTGATATCCCATATAGCGATGCAGTTACTGGGGCACAGTTGCGCCTCCATTGCCCGACAGCAGGCTTGAGTAATGCTGCTCACATCAAAGTGGTCAGCAGCTATAAAGAGCTCCTGGAGGTTTTCCTGGGTGATGTGGACCACCTTGGTGTCGCAGTAGTCCAGGATGATCTTCATGATATCAGCTGATACATGAGAGATGGGAAAAACCTGGCAGGCAGGACTGGACCAGTGGGTGAAGAGAGATCTGAAGTATGTGCTGCAGCTACTCAGAACCAGCTTGTGTGCCGGGAACTGTACGCCAGCCACGTTGAGCAAGGCATCACACAACTCCTCCTCTCTCCTCATCTCCTCAAACACAGCCAGTGGAGTGTTCATGGTTGGTTTTGTATTTGAAAATGGATTTCTTTGTGGAGAGGTAAAAACACGTCTGTCTCAGTGCTCTGTTTCAGTGGAAATGAGCTGTTGTAAAGTGTACATCTAGATGCATTCTATATTATAATTATGGAACTGGTCATCACATTATCAAATACAAACAAAAGCAATAATAACTCACCATTTTGATTTGTATTAAAGTCTTCTAGCATTTACTGAAAATGTTTAGACTTTCATTACAGGTTCATTAATTGGCAAAGCGTAAATGGATTCCACATCAATGAAATGAACATTGTGGATGTGAATGTTGTGGTTTTGCCAGACGACTTTTAAAGCTGTCAAATGTCATAGTCGGACACTTTTCCCCTGATTTGAATGCATGGTTTTCATTGATTGTAACATGTAAGGAATTATGGCTGTTTTAGATTGATTAACATAGACTAGTAATAACTCAGAATTTACATTTGAGTTACATTACATTTTTAAAATAAGAGTTAAGACATTTAAATGTAATAAATATGTTTCAAAAAATCTAACCATAAAGGTAAAAGGTTTTTAGTGTCTCATTAACTAATGTATCATTCAGAAGATTTGATTTCATAAAGCTGGTCAAGCAATAGAAGAACGGTGATCTATTTGACAATGTGAATGAAAGAAAATTAAGGATTTCAGTTGTTTGGTCATGGTGCCAATAATGGTGAATAATTATAAAATTGTGATGAAACACTAAAATAATACGCTGAGACATCCATAACATAAACCATAGAAATAGTGATTTTCTTTTTTTATTTTTTTTTAACTCTACACTGAACCAATCTGGGCCTGGAACTTTTTAGTAGCGGCAAGATTTTTACATTTGATTTTAACAGTTGAATCACTGTAACGTTCTGGTAGTACCAATAATTGTTAGTACACAGTAGAAACTAGGACAGCTGGTTAGGCTACTGTGCCCCTTAAGAACAGAGCTCAGAAAAGGCTGTGTTCAGGGTTGTCAGAGTGGAACAAATGAGGTGCAGTTGATTGGGTGATAGCAGTTAAACGTATTTCTTAATCTACACAGAGGTGCAAGGGTAACTGGGTAAATATGGCCCACTACTCACAACAATTCCCCAGAGAGATTATACCAATTGCCTTTTCAGAAATGAATTCAGTGACCTACGGTAATGTGAAATTCATTTGCACACTGTTAGCTTCGACATTGTGTGTGTGTGTGTGTATTATGCTGTTATTCTTCTGCTCACAACAATAGCTTCCGAGAAAGATATAAAATGGATAGAAGACAGGGGGAAGATGAACTGATCACTTGGACTTTGATGGGAGATGATTTGAAGTTGATGTCTGAAGTTCAGTTCAATCTCATTTGATCTGGCTATAAAACAAATGCACTAATTATAGTAAGTAATTATTTAAATAAATTATTTTTATACTCAAACGATGATATAACAACCATATAAATTCAGTTACTGCCTATTTCTGATCTATGTTATAATGTTGTTTTCTCATCACAAACACACCTGGAGTTGTGTTCGGTTTCATTCACACACACAAACCTGCATATTTAGGCAAATTTCTTCTTCTCTCAAACTGAAAACACTCTGTTCCACCTTGTGATGTCATGTGGTAGTACAGGAAGTGCGCCACTGTTTTACACCTTAACTAGAATCAATTCCAGACATGAAATTGCACATTTCTAGTAAACAAAAGGTAAAAGGAGCTGTTAACTTGAAAACTACTGCTTCATGACATCACATGGTGGAACATTTTGAGATTTGGAAATGTGGACAGACTAATAATAAAGGTTTACTCAAACATGAAACAAAACAAAACTCCAGGTATGTTTTTGATGAGGTAACAAAATTCTAACATGGCTTAAAGCTCACAAGAGTCAGTTTTGTATAATATAATACAGGACCTTTAAAGAAGACGCAGTACTTTTTTTCAGGTATGTAGTATAACTATAACATAAGAACATTATTGTTTTTAGATTTTAACTGTAAACCGCAGTATTGATATAAATGGTAAGCAACAGTTTTTCATTTACCTTCTCACAATTAAAAAATGACTAGAAATTATTATAATTGCTAGTAAATACATTGCAGTGAGTGAGTTTTAACATTTAAAAATCTACTTACATAATAGATCCTCTTTAAAATGGACTTGGCAAGTGTAACATTATCCACAGCATGACCACAAGCCTACTGATGTCCCACATGCAAAAACCTGTAACACCATCCAGGCAGAACTCAAATTTGTGAAGTGTTTGAATGGCAAAGCCTGTCTACCTTTTTATTCCCTAAAAAGTGGCAGCCCGACTAAAAGCATCTCAACAGTGCCAAAGTACAAAAGAAGAAAACATTTTGTCCTGCATCTCTGTAACATCTGTAGCCACTAAAGCAGACTGTGGCTTTGAGATATATTTTACTTCATAAAGTTCAGATAAATGTCACTTTGTAATTTTTTTAATGTATTTTTTTGTTTTTTAATAGTTGACTTACCAGTATAGTGCTTTAAAGGTGCATTGTGTAACTTTTCTGGTGGAGGGTCCGTCAGATGCATTCCTCTATGGAGATGTTATTGCTTTGTTTGGTATTAAACCTTTCTATGACCATGGAGACCAAACCAGACCAAGCTGCAAGTCAGATCTGTGGAAGGGCAAAACGCCAGTCAGAATGCCTGTTTTTCTAGGTATTTTTGAGCGATAAAACCACCTGTAATTGAATAAATGTAATGTAATATGGGACCAGTATCAATACTATTACAAGCAAATCAGTATTTCACAAAAGACCAAATTACTTTACTGCCATTTGAAACTACTGTTGTGCTGAAATTAACGTTTCAAACTATATTTAAGAAAAGGCTTGCTTCTCAATACTGATTTTGATATCATAGTTATAACAAACACCATTTTTAGACAATGCAATGTAACACTTAGTTAATCATAAGCTGCAGTTCATCTAAAATGGCACAATAATGGAAATGGGTTCATCATCTTCCTAAATAAAACTGCCAGAACTGGTTATTAATAGTATTAATAATTAAAATACTACAATTCATTTAAAGGTCTTATATTACATAAAATGAATTTAAGTCATGTTAGACTGTTGTCATCAAAAGTCAAGGGACATGGGTATTTTATTCACACATGTTTGAGACATCCTGGTTTATTAGTTCGTCTACATCTCCAAAGCGCAAACTGCTTTGTTCCACCTTGTGATGTCATGTAGTGGTAGTTTTCAAATTAACATCTACCCTTTACCTTTAGTTCAGTGGAGATAGGCAATTCCAAGCTGAAATCATCAAAATTATTGTAGAGAAGGTGTATGAAGTTTCAGGATACAGTGGAGCACTTCATGTATTACAGTATATTTTCCATTTGAGAGAAGAACTGAGGCTAAATGTGCAGGTTTGTGTGTTAAACATGTGTGAATGAAACAAAACACAACTCCAGGTATGTTTGTGATGAGGAAACATTATAACAGATCAGAACATCACTTAATATAGACCAGTTTAAAGCAGCATCTCAAAACTGTCAGTACATGTCTTATGCATGTAGACATTTAATGAGGAAAGCCATGCCATGCTTTGCTAATCCAAATTACCAGCATGTCTCTAATCAAATTACGAACATGAAAACATTTCCCCCAAACCGTAAAATCTCTTAAACTGAACATGGAGCAGTCAGCTGCAGTAATGTAGGCTGAGACTGAGCTGCTGTTATTATTTGAGAAGACACACAACACTTGGACTGATTAGTTGGGAGTATAAACGATCTGTAATTAGGCTAAGTGCTTCAGAGGGAATATTTTAGGGGACCACAAAAACACAACTCCAACTGAAGCCCGTTTCTGCTGATAGCGAGTGTCTGCAGCTGTGGTTCGCTCTGCTGATTCTCTTAATGTTGAAATGTATTGGGAAAGTGAGAAGCTAAACTTTTGAAGCATTTTTCTCTGAAGTGTTTTATGTACTTTTAACACTATCTTAAACTTAGACTGTGTTGACTCAAAAAACTGTTGAGAAATGACAAAAAATCCAAATTATTTTAAAAAGACAAAATAAAAATTCTACTCTGACAAAACACATTGCCTTGGATATTGGTAGTGCTTGGAAATTGATTTAATTTGGGCTGCACAATATATTGCAAGTGAATTGAAAATGCTAGTTGAGTTGGTGCACTTGTTTCTATAGTTTAGATTTCTACGAACAGGTTCTGAAATGTATGGGATTCTTGTATTAGTTTATCAGTTTATATTTCGGTCTTCTCTCAAATGTTAATGCTCTTGGAGTTTTAATCTTATAATGATGTTTCCTCATCTAAAACATACCTGGAGTCGGGTTTTGTTTCATTCACACATGTTTAAACACACAAACTCTGCAGATTTCTTCTCTCAAACAGAAAACACTCTCCACTGTTTCTAAACTCCACACACCTTCACTAAAACCATTTGGATCATTTCAGCCCTGGAATTGCCAATCTCTACTGAACAAAAGGTAAAAGGAGCTGTTAACTATCACTTCATGACATCACAAGATGGAACAGAGCATCTTGAGCTTTGGAGATGTAGACAGACTAATAATAAAGGATTACTCAGACATGAGCAAATGAAACAAAACATAACTCCGGGTATGTTTTTGAGAAAGTAACAACATTATAACATGGCTTAAAGCTCACAAGAGTCCATTTTGTTTAATATAGGACCTTTGTACATTGATGCATCTTTGGATTTTTGAACATTACGAAGACGGAATCAACATTCTAGCATCTTTGTTTAAAACCAGATGTATACTAAAGTGCATTTTTAAATAGGCTCCTAAAAGCATCTTAGTGGCTCTAAAGGTCCAGTGATTTTTGAAGTCCGCGGCACACTTCAAAGTGCATGTGGGTGTTTTATTTCCTTTGTAAACACATACACACACATCATTAATTACACCACATATCACCTTAAAAGAATCCACCTCCATCAAAGTCAGCCATGTTTGATAAAAAAATAAAAAAAAAGGATTTGCGCTTGTTTCTTCTATTCTCTCGCCAGAACAGGATTAAAAGCTACATGGTTATCTCTCCACTCCTTTAATGTCGCCTGCATCGCCACCGCCGTTTCAAGCTAATTAAATTTCTTCTGGGGCAAGAGTGGGTTGGCTGGCTGACAGGTAACACTTTAAAGCGTGACCTTCTGGAGGTTGTTATGGCTACGACAGCTAAAAACCGGGCCGGCCAAAAATCCTCACGCAACAGATAGGCACGTCAACTCGTCTCAAGTCAAACTTCATTATTCACAGTGACTCAGAATGCAAACACAACTTCAGAGGCTTGTGCCATTTAAGTAAACAGTTTTATTGCACTGGGAGCAAAGAGCGCTGATATGGATAGGCATATGCAATGTAAGTAATAATGTATTTCCAGGCTTAGTTTTTGAGGTGAATTGGAGAGGTGTACGAGTTTTCTATAGTAGTTCAACTGTTATTTTAGAGTAGTTCAACAGAAATTTTACTTGAATATACATTTCTAGGTTCGTTCAACTGTGTAAGAAAAACAAAAAGCTGAGATTAGAAAAAGAATAAACAGCATCACACTGCATACTGTTAGGCTGTAAAGATATATAGTCATCTAGGGATACACCAATACAATACTGGTATCAAATATTGGTGCAGATATTGAAAATACTGGTGGATCGGATATCGGTTCTGCCAATATCCCATTTTTGTCTGTATGTTGGTGTAATAAGGCTATTTACTGGCCAGTGTTGGCCCAAATGTCATAATATTAAACTTGTGTTTTGTACTACAGAACAGCTTTGTAAAAATACATTTGGATCATTGTTTTTGTAGCTCATGCTGTGTCTGCACTGATGTCAGTTGATATGGGGTATACTGCTGCTGTGAGCCTCATCAGTTTGGTCTTAAAATGTTGGTATTAACTCGCTCTATATGATTCTGGTGCTTTTATTTTGCCTGTAGATAAATTCCTATTCCTAATATGGAGCTTGGTTCCATTTTTAGCCCACTTGCATCTTGAGCTCTGTTTGACTGGAGCCAAACGCTATGGGTGACGTAACCCTCCCTTAGTCCACTTCTTTATACAGTCTGTTTATGTCTCTGTTCTGTATTTTATTATGTTTTGCTTTTAGGCCTGTGAAGTACTTTGGTACAACTCTGTTGTTTTTTAATTGTGCCATATAAATAAAGTGGCTTGGCTTGATTTGGCTATAAGACCTAACTCCTGTCTGTATACAACCTGCTATATATATATATTAAAAAACAAAAACAAAAAACATGTATTTGGATTTATTTTCTTGTTGTTGAAAATTTGTATTAAATTGTAAAAGAAAGTTGTGTTTTTATTGTCATTGTGGAATCATGATGGAGTTTGACATTTTTGGTATTGTGAAAATACTAGTATACTGTCAAAGCAGACCATAAATTGTCACTCCTGATACACATTCAAAACAGGGCAGAAGACACCAAAATAAAAGACTGGATCAGAGTGACAGACTGAGGTGTGATTATGATTATTCTGCCACATCCTCAAAGGTGTGAGCGCTAAAACTGTGTCGTGCTACAGCAGTCTGAGCAACCACATGGGCCGTCAAAGCAAAATGTTTCTGCAACTATGAAATTGTCTTCATGCTAAATTGCACATGGCTTCTCAAAGATGACACACACTGATGTCAAGAGTGACGAGAGAGGACCGGAGTTTAATCCTCACTGGGCCCATGTGTTTGCTGTGAGGAGTTAGGGCCAAAAATGTGAAAACAGTGAAATTCTATCATGCAAATTGGGGTTTCTCTTATACAATGACAAAGGCACACAGAAAGAGGAGAAAGAAGCATGGCGACAGGCTGCAGAGTTGCCAATAGTTCATGCCAAAGATAGACAAGTTTACGAAAGCATGATTTTATAAATGAGTCTTGTAGTTGAATTGTTTTTCTTTATGTATAAGTCACAGTCAGCCCTTTGAGTGGACCTGTAATTGAGCTGTGCAGTCTCCAGTTACTCCAGAGTCTGACGAAGACCCCGATGATGGACATGTCTCTCTCCATTGTCACATACTTCAAATATATCTGCTGTACTTAGAACTCCTATGTTCACACAGGCACGCCCATTTTGCTCTCATTAGCATACAAGTATGTATGCACGTCATCTCTTGTGACTGTCTTATGTGAAGCTTAGCATGTTAAAGTGGAGCGTCCTGATCAGTAAACTTCTAATCAAGCATCTATTCACCTGGGTCTGCAGGTCATTTCTTCATTATTTATTCATTTAACATCAATAACCATGTCCCGATAACAGATTATATCGCAATTTAATCAAAATTATAATTAAGTGTATGTGGAGAGAGGGAAGGGCCGTGGGAGGGTTTATTTTATTTTTATTTTTTTGTCTATTTTTGCTTTTGTTCTGTAAAATATTAATCACAATTTGAAAATTGAAAAGGCTGCAAATATTTAGGTAAGAGATTGCGATCTGCAAAGAACAAAAGAACAATAATATTTATTTTTTTATGTGTTTTTTTGTTTTGTTTTTGTTTTTTTTTACACTGATGATTTAGTGATTTTTTTTTTTTAATTGATATGATAAACTACAACAAGAAACTACAATACTTACAATGCTACAGCAAAAGATATCACAGGATTTCAAGGCTTTACAAATCTGACAAATATTTCCATCAAGGCACTGTCAGAATTATGAGTCACATCTGTGTGATAAGGTGCCCATTAAAGGTGCATAGTGTAACTTTTCTGGTGGAGGGGCCGTCAAATGCTTTTCTTCATGGAAATGTTATTGATTTGCCAGAAATATTTCACAGTATGACATTAAACCTTTCTATCATCATGGAGACCAAACCAGGTTACAGGTCAGATCAGTGGACAGGCGACCCTGCTCACAGTCAGAATGCCTGTTTTTCTCAGTATTTGAGCTACAAAACCACCTGTAACTGAATAAATGTAAAGTAGAGCTGTTTAATGTCATACTGTGGAACATTCCAAGCAGAGCAATGACATATCCACAGAAACAAGCAGGTGACGGACCTCCAAACAAAAAGTTGCACCTTTGAGTCTATGATGTGTGTAGAATCCCTCAGTCGTCCAGGTAGAATCCATAGCAAAAGGAGAAATTTAATTTGTCAACTGGACAGAGTTTATTTGGTCGAATACGTTTCGCAGCTCATCCAAGCTGCTTCTTCAGTTCTGGTCAGATGCTGAATAATAATGAATAGACTCACCTGACTAACAGAAACTGTAAATAAATATGTGTTGTCTCAGAGTAATTTTTCATTGTAATTAGCTCCTCCCTTCAAGCAGATATAAAGCAGTGTCCACCAGCATCTGACCAGAACTGAAGAAGCAGCTTGGATGCGCTGCGAAACGTATTCGACCAAATAAACTCTGTCCAGTTGACAAATTAAATTTCTCCTTTTGCTACCTTTGAGTCTAGTTTTAGGAAAATAACAGCGTAAAGAACATATTTCATTGTGCTTTTACCAACAGCACACCCTCTCGAAGACTGGGAGTTCAAGGAGGATCTGGCTGAGGTGGTTTTGTTTTTGATCTAGCCCCATCTGACTTGGCTCTCACTTGTGGTCCTCTGTAAACTTCTCCACTTGGCATAATGTTTGCTAATTAAACAGATCACTAACACTGCCTTCAAAATCTGGAACTAAAAGGGGCCCCGTGGACTGCCAAGCTTCCCAAATGCCCCCTCTGTGTCCTCCGCTGAGAGATACATGAAAAGTTTGTGTGCTGGGGAGAAGTAAGAAGGCAAATATCTCAAAGCGTTAACAGCGTGGTAAGGTAGAGCTTGAAGGCTGAGTTTTACTGTCTTAGAAACATGAATAACAGAGCTGGGACATTTTAAAATAGTTTGCAGTGGTTCCTCGTATCCTAATTATTCACCCTGATGAGTTTATGAGCAAGTTTCAGAGGTCAGAGTGGAGTTTGCAAGCATATGGGCAATACTTTATCCAACTTATTTTTGAATAATATAACAAGTGCCACAGGTAAATAAACACCAGAAAGAAATTTATGAATGCCACTTGGTTTTAAAAAGTGTCCGTGGGCTGTAGGGCTGTAAGCCGATTAGTCGACTGGGGTCAGTGGCATAAATTAGTTTTAATATTAACATCTGTATTTTCTTCAGCAATATATCATACTACAATATTTGTTATTGTAACAGGCCTATATCAAATGTTTTTCAATCCAGTTGCACACCTCTAGTGCAATGAATGGTCTGAACATGTCCTAACCTCTTTATAATCACCCTATTTACTTGTTTCCATAGAATAATTCTCAGGATACAACCTTGAGGCCAGTTCTATATGATTCATCAATCTCTAACCATATTTGTATATTTAAGTTGTATTGGATTTCCTATATCTGTAAACACAATTCAATATTTAGCCATTTGCTGTCTATTTTCCTGTTTGCTACCATATCCAAAGGCACTGGATTTGACCTTCGCCACACACAGATCACACCTCCCCCTGATTCAAATCTTGGAGCAAGCACATGGAAAAACACCACCGCAGGGTCCAATTATTTATAGACACCTCCCACCCTCTTCAGCCATCTTAATCCAACACGATTTCTGATTTAGATCTCGTCACCCTCTCTGTGTTTTCGGATGTATTTTTCTATTTTTCCATCTGTAGTTTGGAGCGTTTGGATGCTTTTTTCTGGCAGAAAAAATCATGAAACACAATTCGTCCCCAGCCGATGTCCCTCCTCCGTCCATCTGTCTCTCTGCGTCTCTGGGCTGTGTCCCTGAACACTGTGCCAGTCCTGTCCAACACCTGTCCTCCTGCCTGACTGATCACCAGCCAAAACAAGCCACGCCCACTCAACCGTCTCGCCATTTGCACCAGTCTCCATGTGTTTTCAAGGTCCAACTGAAAATGGTTAAAATGTCTGAAAAGCATGTGGAAATTAGGAAAAAATGTGACAATAAATGAAGTATACATTTTATACCATTTTCATTCAGTTGTTCTCAGTTAATTGCATCTAATTATAAAGTGTTTTTATTCTCCGCAAACCAGGAAGTAATGTTTGTTCGCATGCTAGTTGCTGGCAAATGAGGCATTAAATAACTTAGTTGGAATAATGTGACAGCAAAACTCTTATGATAGTTAATTAGGATTCTAAGAATGCATTAGAAAAGTGACCAGTGCGAACTCTTTCGTGCGTTTTTTGCAATTTCAAAAATACAGCATCTTTGGGGTTTGAAAATTCCTATTTTATTCAACTGAATTCAATTTCATGGCTATTTTGGTGCTTTCTAGAGGAGTAAATGTTTGAAATTTAGTTTTATTCAACAACCTGTGAAATGTTTAATCTAAAACCAATTGATGCAAGTTCCTCCAAAATCCTGTCATTGAAAACACCTCTTGCCAGAATCTCAAATTGACCATTGCTTATAACCTTGAGCAGAGTGTGAGTACGAAGCCCCTCCTTCTGCAGTACCCATCAGCACCTTACTCCCAGGCTGCCGGTCCGTCTTCATTTTGGGTCATTTCCTTCACTCTCTCTGTGGGAGCGATGCTGCTGGTGTGAATAGCTGACACCTCCATCCTCTCCTCATGTCCTCACTTTGTCAACCACTTTCCCATTCTTCACACTTCCTGGTTGCACCGTGTGCGGATGTGTTCATATCCAGTATCAGGATGCAGTTTTTAACCAGAGTTTAAAAGGAACAAAAACACTGAGACCTTGTAGCAGATGACGCACGAGTCTGGGTATAGGTTGACAAATTTTAAAGGGGACTCAAGCTTTTATCCACATTATGATGCTGTTCCCTCTTTATTAGCTTACTCATAGTTGGGCTTCATGCATATTTGAATAATCCTGCATTGTCCTGTATTCATTGTAGCAAGACAGTATTGGCTCAGTGTTTAGAGCGCCCATAATCCGGAGGGTTGAAGGTTAAATCCTGTTGCTGTGTCTTTGAGCAACCAGCTATACTTCGACAACACTTTTTAGCGCATTGGCTATCGGTTTTAAATCTCCAGTACAGACCGATATTTTGTTTTGACTGACCTGCTGCCTAGAATACAATAAAGCTTTATTTGAACACTGAAGTGCAAAGCGATGTAAGGCAGAAAATGTGTTTGTAGTCAATTTAAATTACAGATTTTGTAAGAAAAGTGGGGAGAGTGAACTATAATGCATAAAACTGTAAAACTAGGATGAGTAAAGAGAAACACACACATGTATACAATAATTATTACACAAAGTATTCACTTAGCTTCTGTCACTGTTATGTATAGTGTAGTAGATAGCATGAAGTCTTTTAGGTACACACTTTGAAACATGACCTGCGTCACAACACACACCAGAAACTATTGACTGGTGACAATGGCAATAATCAGCTACACTGATCCATTTAAGGCTTTGTCTTTGGAGCAGGCAAGGAAGGGGGAAGAAGGATCGAATGGGATTGATCCGATGTGCGCTAAGTGTTAAATTACTGACAATAGCAAGCGTAGGTCAATGTCACTACAAACCGGGATAAACAAAGATAATCTGCACCAGGATTAAAGAGCTAGAAAGGCCATGGACACAGCCTATAGACGTCAACCATATGATAGTCATTTCACCTTCAAAATGTGCAGTATGTAATGCATCTACCTTGAAATAAGTCTGTATGATCTAATATTTTGGCAACTTTAATGGTATACTTCACATATCAATCAGAATAAGAAAATGGTTTAATTGCCATAGTCAGAAAACAAAATGACAAATGCATAAAATAAAGACTTTGACTGAATATAAATACAAAATTTCAAATACAAAACTACTAATTGAATAGTAAAAGTATTTTGTAGTATCATTTTGCCATGCTCAATGAACTAATTAAAATGGGTAGGCAAACAAAGTAAAAAGTGATATTAAACTGTAAATCTGTAGCATCACTGGCATAGTAATCTTCCTAGAAACCGTAGTAATATTGGTAGTAACAATGTCGTCAGTATAGTTAGTTAAATAATACATGAGAAGCATACTTTTCTGGAAAATACACAATGTAGAGATTCAGCGCTGTGCTGACTTTGACTGTTGTGGTTTATTTGGTTGTACTCAGGGTCATTTTCAGTGCAAGCTCGCCAAGATGGATCAATAAACCGCCGCAAGCTTTGTATCCATCAACCAATAACTATGCAAATAAAAATCAATGTGCAGAAAACATGAAAATCATTGTCCAGCCAATTACAGCCTGGACCGGCCCACAGGCATGACAAGGTGACTGCAGAGAAGGCTGGCAGCTTTCATGTGTCACTGAGGCTGCTGATAAAATGGAATGTATTTCACAAAAATTCAAGTCAGAATCATTACTTAAAATTCATATTTAAAATGTAAATTTATTATAAAAATGATCACCGTTATATACATCATACAGGTTTACAGGGTGATTATAAGGCTGATTAATTGGCTACCATTACAGGTTTACTATAATTACTAATACTGATGCTGTGAATATAGTGTAATGGTTAACTACAAATGTTGTCTGGAAGTTTAGCTTTGTAAATTTAATGCGGAATGGATAAATAATTGAAAAATAATAATAATAATGTAAGACTTAAATATGTGAGTACCAGTAGACGACTACTGACTAAAGTTTGTCATAAATTAATAGTGACTAACGGACTACTGTACAGCAGCAGTATTACAAAAAAATGCATAAAAAAGGATTTCAATGAATAGCAACCTTCAGTCAACCTATTTCCACCTTTATCTGGTTAAAATATCCTTCTATTGAAATCTTTTCAATAGAAGTAGTTGTCTGACTCTAGCAGACTAATCAAAAAGATAATCTCCGACTAGTCAACTATAGTACATAATCATTAAGTGCCCTAGTCGTAAAACAAAACAGTAAAATACACCAGTTTTGCAGTAACATCCAGGCTCTATTCTGCTGTGATAATGTTCTCCTGATCTTTTTTTGGTCCTCTGGCTTCCCGTCCGACCTTTCTGTCGTCTAAATGCACTGAGTGCGTTCTTATTCCATCAGTTTACTGTTTTAACAAATGACACGGGTCAGGGCTCTGAAGAGGCTCTGGACAGCAGAGAAACCCTCAATCACACAGCTGCAGCACAGAGGGCACATGCTGACAGAGGGAAAAAGCACACACACGGAATCAACCTGTTTCCACGGCAACTGGAGAAAATATGGCCACCAAGGACTGTCATGTACAAATGCCCCAGGAAGGCTCCGCTGTTCAAACAGTTTCTCAAATAGACTCGCACAGTGACTGAACTGGTCTTGTGTGTAATGTCAAAGAACAAAGCTGTTAAAACGCTGAGCAGCACGGTAAAAATTATTCTTGATAAATATATATTATTAAAAAATCATTATTTTCTAAGTGCATTTGCTGTAAAGTGGACATGTGGTGCATTATTTTGGCCATTATTGTTATTTTAACATGCTTTTGATCGCTATGGCATTTGTATTTAACGTTGTCAGTCATGTTGTGTATTTTAAGTAAAACTTTAAAGACAATCTATTGTGCTTTTGTCTGCTATATAGCTATATTTTTTGACACCCATTAGAGATATAATCATATAAAACGACTTAATAAGTACGCTCACTTAAGTTCAACATTTGAAAAATACAGTGCCCAGCGGGAGCTGACGTCACCGTAAATGTCATCACAACAAAGACTTGGCATCTCCAATGACAACTGCAGATCACACTAGTGAGCAGCTGATTTTGTACAAGAAAATAAAACTGGAGAACGACTTAAGTAAAGAGCAGAGGGCATATGCTGGTCGCAGTGTAAACCTGGGATGCTGTCTTGGAGAAATCGGACTGCAGACAGCGCTATTCCCTTACCAATGCAGGTGGGACAATGGAGCCAAAATCTGTGTAAATCAGCCACAAGAGACGTCACCGTAACATCATGTGACCCTTCTGACGAAGGATGCAGAAGGAATCCGAAACATGTCAAGGCATGTGTAAATAACACACTGGTCTGTTAAAAAGAACCTTTATTTGGAAATAATATTTGAAAATCAAGTAAAAAAGAAAATGAAGTAACTTAAAAAGTTGAATTCACTTTTTTAAGTTAGTATTGGATACGACTTGTAACTGTTGTAAATTCAACACAATCTTTTATCAAACTTTTTTCCCAAAATCTGATGCTAAAAACAGAAAAAAAATCATCTGTGATACAACTAGGTTATTGTTATACCATGTTGTATACCACCCTGCCTTCTTATGGTGATACTGGCCTACCTGCACAGCATCAAAGTGAAAAATGGACACTCAATGGAGGCTAAAATTGGGTTTGGATGCTACAGTCAGCCTCAGCCTCCACAGACCTGAAGAGAGAGAGGCCCAAGAGATGTCCCAGCTCAGGGTCTCCACATCCCTCCCGTATTAATCACTGCTCACATTTTCTTAAAGCACAGATTTGGGGTCAAGGCTGGAGAATGGGGGTGAAGGTAAGCTAAAAGGGCCAACCTGAAGACAGTGGGGATGGAGCTGTGCAGGTGGAAATATATGGTCCACTGGAGAGCTCAGGTAGAAGAACACAGGAGGTGTATAGAGAGTGATTCATTTTTATAAGAGGCGGGAGGAGATCCAGGATTGTGACAGGGATGAAGCATAGGAAGTGACTGAAGTGTTAAAAATGAATCACACGGCTGAAACATTATTTTTTTTTAGAATAAAGAGAAGAAATAAGTTAAGATAAAATGTTCATGATAAGAAATGGTTTTAAGTTCTTGTGAATATGAGTCATTTTAGGCTGCATTCACATTTGTCCAGATTTAGCCCTGGTTTAGTCCTGGTTTAGTCACGATGTAGACCTGGTTTGGTTCTCGTCTAGTCCTGAAGTAGTCTTTGTTTGGTCCTGGTATATGATCCAGGCTTACTTCCATGTTCAATCAAAGTTTAGTCCCAATTTTGATGAGGTGTGTGAGAAGTGAGCAAAGCCATTTACATTTTTGCAGTTAGTGTCCTAAAGCTAAACCATTACCAGTGTGCAAATAAACATTCTGATTAATAATTCCATAATTAAAAAGGTGATTTGGGTTTAGTAACTACTTATTAATGGATTAGGTTTAGCAGAGTTAAGCTATTAATTAAGAAAATAATTCTAAAAGAAACTAAATAGGTAAAAGTGGGTGGGGAGGAATGAGGTCAATAAAATTTTAAAGGGCCCATATTATTTTTGATCTATGTTATAATGTTGTTTCCTCATCAAAAACATATCTGGAGCCATGTTTTGTTTCATTCAGACGTTTAACGCAAATTATTTAAGTTATTTAGAAGTTTATTTAAGAAAATGGTTTGTTCCACCTTGTGGTAATACAGGAAGTGCTCCACTGTGTTTTTGAACGCCATACACCTTCATTAGAACCATTCGGAAAATCTCAGCCCTGGAATTGCTGATCTGTACTGAACACAAGGTAAAAGGTAGCGGTTCACTAGAAAATTACCGCTTCATGACATCACAAAGTGGAACAGAGCATTTTGAGATTTGGAGATGCAGACAAACTAATATTAAAGGATTACTCAAACATGGGCGAATGAAACAAAACACAACTCCAGGTTTGTTTCTGAAGAGGTAACAACATTCTAACATGGATCAAAGAGTCAATGTTGTGTAATATTTAACACACCAAGAAAGACTCAATAACTGAAGTTAATGTGTCCATTAAGTCTTTAAAGATACAATAAGAGGAGTACAAAAGACATGCTAGCTCGACCCCTAGGCGAAACACATCGTGCATGCACACAGACACACGCGGCGCCGCTTGGGTCATTTTTCATGTGCTTAATGAATAACTGTGAGACAATCCCCTCAGTACAGAGAGAGAATAATAAGGCCAATCTAATGACCGTCCTTCCTTCATCAGTGTTAACACATCACTACAGCCCTATCTCTCCTCCTGCGCCGTTTAAAGAACCAGAAACATACAAGACTCCAGGGAGGCAACTCCTCGGTGGAGCTATTAAACCGAAATAGGCTAGCACATACGTGGGGCCAAAGGGTGACATGGTTAAGTAAAGGATACCTACTCAATTCATAGCAGAGATGCCACCAAAGAACACACCACTGAACACAGACTTATGCATAAAAACATACAAAAACATTTATTTAGCATTACTGGCTCATTCAGACGCAGGCATTTCCAAAGGGCATAGCGTACAACATAGTAAACCTGGGGTGCTTTACGGCCGGCGGCTACCTTTATTCAAATGAGGTCTTCACACCTTTCCGTGATGTTAAAGGCCTGAATGGATCGACTGGGTAAAGGTGTTTTCATTATTCAAAGCATTTTGTACGTTCACAAAATGCCCCGTGAGATTGTAATGACATCACAAGGAGGTTGAGGTTTTCGAATTCCATCAGTGGAAGTCTGAATAATTTATAGAAATGCAAGAATGAAAGGTGTATAAAACTTGCCTGACCAACTAGTCCCTTCTACATTATGTCTGAATCCAGAATTAGACCATAGAGTGTGAAAATCCTCTGTCAAAATTTGTGACGGTCCAACCACAGCTGCTAATTTGCATCGTGTGTCTCAAATGCAGAAGACATCTCTCGAAAATTCTCGTACAATTCAGAACAAAATATATTACTTCTTATACCTGAATTAAATCATAATTTGGTGCAGATTATGTAAAAAAGCCATGCTATTTCTCAGTCCTTTATGTGTTTTTTCCCCCTTTTTTATGTATAAATCGCCACTTTGTTTTTGAATGCGAACCGAGCATGCGTCTCTCTGATTGGTTAATCCACCTGTCAATCACACCCTCTGGAATCGTGGAAACAGAATACGGCTCCAGTGAATACGCCAAGTGCATTGGATAAGTTTCCACAAGTTTCATTGCACTAAATAAGCAACAAAATTGTAATATGATCACAAAAAACTAAAAGATACCAAAAAATTGTCTTGGCAATACTGATACAGCAGCATAGCACACTCAGATGGCCGATGTCCAAAAGCTTTTTTTTTATTTTTAAATTACGTTTCGGCAAAAAGCCTTTGTCAGATCATTTTTCTTGCTTTTGGACCACAGTACACCAGCAGCCCACAATAACAATACTGTATCACCA
Source organism: Taenioides sp. WSHXM2023 (assembly GCA_029959045.1). Taxonomy (NCBI): domain Eukaryota; kingdom Metazoa; phylum Chordata; class Actinopteri; order Gobiiformes; family Gobiidae; genus Taenioides; species Taenioides sp. WSHXM2023. The sequence goes on from CM057085.1 coordinate 11,286,476, forward strand.
AATGTAGCATCACAATATATCAATATTTTGATATTTTTGCACAATCTTCTTGGACTTTAGGCCAGCTTTTGCTTTGACATGCCCCCCACCTCACTTTTAAACACTTCCAATCTATAACCAAATCTATAGAAATATAATCCTCTGTACGGTATCCCTACTTTATCTTCTCTACACTGGCCAAGATCAAATGAACCAAATTACAGCTATATGCACAGCTCACTATGTTATACCAGAAACTCATATATAACATGTATTTACGTTGACTATGTATTTAAGCTATAATAACACCGTGATCTTTAGGGAGTAATGAGGCTTGGAGGGGAGCCACAGTTCGAAGAGTTCATTACTAAATAACCTTATCATATGCAGCGTGTATGTGTGTTCCAGGAACCAGACCACACGTTGTGAAACTAAGTGCATGCAGTTCAGTTCATACATTCAGACCTCAAGGATATAAGACATTCTATAACAAATGGCATATTATCTTGTCTGTGTAAACCTTGAATTTTTGAAAATCTTTGTGCGTTCAGTGCTACATGGAAATGTGTGAAGAGCTCCATGAAACACAGAAACAAGGACAGTAACAAAACATACAAAACATAAGTGAAATAGAAAAATAGAAATGAATTCAAATATCATATAAAAGGTGCAGTATGCGACATTTCTGGTAAAGTGTCCACTGCCACTGGGTCGTCTCCATGGAGATGTTACTGCTTTGCCTGGAATGGTCCACAGTATAGCATTAAACTCATGTTCATGGAGACAAACAGCACATGACGCCACCAGGCAAACTGAAAACATCTAAAAAGTGTACAGTAGTAAGTGTATGAGTCTGTGAGATATTAAAATTGTTGGTTTGAAATTTGAAAATATACAAAATGTGAATATTGAAATGAAAAAGCAGCAAAATTAGTTTATTTTAAAAGAAACATGGCCGCTCCTGACCCGCCAGCAATCAGCTTGGCAGGATAAGGATTTTTGTGTTATTTAACCCTTTGATTTTTTGTACACCTTTTAGTAATTTTGTTAAATAAACATCATTTCTTTTGGACATCGCTTCACTTTCCTATTTTTGTTCCACGCCTGGTTTTTAACATGTTTTCGAGTTATCGTGCCACCCCCTAGACCCTGTGGCACGCAACAGTTCCATTCACACACGTTTGTTTCACACACAAATTCTGCATTTTTAGGCTGAGTTCTTCTCTCAAACCGAAAACTCTCTGTTCTACCTTGTGATGTGAATACAGGAAGTGCTCCACTGTATTTCTAAACTAAATACACCTTCACTAGAATCATTTGGATAATTTCAGCCCTGGAAATGCCAATTTCTACTGAACAAAGGTAAAAGGAGCTGTTAACTATAAAACTACCGCTTCATAACATCACAAGGTGGAACAGAGCACTTTGTGCAGCCCTTTATTATTAATCTGTTTGCATCTCCAAACGTGTGAATGAAACAAAACACAACTCCAAGTATGTTTTTGATGAGGTTAAAATGTTGTAACATGGCTAAAAGCTCACAAGAGGCAATTTTGCATAATACAAGACCTTTTTTATATTTATAACATTTAGAGCCAATTTTAAAACCTTAAAATCAGCTAACAAATATTTTTCTTCACAAACTGTGAAGAATTTGGATTGCTGACCATGCTACATCTGAATCACACAAACGTAATGTGTTTATTCTGTACAAAAGTAGCAGCCCTGTGAGCCAGAGACTCATTTCATATCTTCACAAAGGCAAATATTTTGTTACACAACGCTGCAATTACTCTTGGGTGAAACGTCCAGTCCAACCATCTGAGTCATTTTTAGTTCAATATTTCCTTCTGTGTCCTCTTCAGTATTTCCAAAACTAAAAGATTTATGACAGATTTTTATGATTCTCTAATTTTGACTCATTTTGGTGGGATATATATGATAATTATTGTAAATGCAAGTTTACAATAGTTTTTACAAACATTTTACACCATTCACATTGCAAAGAAAAGTTGAAAAATATGTTGAAAATTACAAAGAGTAGTGAGTTCTAAAACACTGATGATGTGACAGGAAGGAAAATTTTATCCAAAAGTTCAGCACAATTTACATTTAAAGGTGCATTGTGTAACTTTTCTAGTGGAGGGTTCATCAAATGCTTTTCTCCATGGAGATGTTTTTGCTTTATTTGGAATGTTTCACAGTATGGCATTAAACCTTTCTATGTTCATGAAGGCCAAAACAGATCTGACCAGTAACTGGCCTGGTGAAATAACTTGGTAACCAGCAATTTGGTTTTCCATGAAGATAGAAAGGTTTAATGCCATACTGTGAAACATTCCAGACAAAACCAATAACATCTTCATCAAGAAAAGCATTTGACGGACCCTCCACCAGAAAAGTTACACAACGCACCTTTAAATATAATTATCTTAACTGTATTTTTGTAAGATTTGTAGTAATTTGTCATAGGCACTTGATTTTGCTTGATTTGAGAGCGCCCCATCATCCGAAAACATGGGGACATCAGTTTAATGCCTTGAAAGTGGGTTGGCCTGTCTGTAACTCTGAGGACGCGCTGACATCAAGGAGACTGTGGCTGTATATTCACTGTGTAATTATTTGGGTTGGGATGGCTGCATTTCATTTCGCATGAATAAAAGATAACTGTGTGTTTTGGTTGAGAGGCAGAAGAAGAAGAAGAGGAGGAGGAGATAATGTGAGAACTCAAGGGCATGGGTTTAAACAGAGCGAAAGAGTGGGGACAAGGAACATTTCAGCTGAGATCGGTCAGTTTTTATTGTCAGAACAAAGAGGAGTTTTGCTTTATGTTCAAAGTGGTCATTTATATTTAATCTATTCTCTCTTTCTTGTCACAGAATGGGTTTGAGATGAGTCCTTGTCTATTTGAATCATCGTCGTGACGTTTGACAGCATGTCCTCTAAAGAATCGTCACTTTGGTCCAAGTTCCTCTCGCCATTAAATACAAATTAAAGGTGCACTATGTAACCTTTCTGTTTGTCTCCATGGAGATGTTATCACTTTGCCTGAACTGCTGCAATTTAACCTGTTCAAAACAAGAATGTGACGAAAACCAGACCAAGTTATGAGGCCGCTCACAGAATGTATGTTTTTCAAAATATTTTTAGCAACAAAAGCACCTGGATTTGAATAATTGCAAGATAGACTATTTTAATCATACTGGAGACCTATTGAGGAAACCTATGCACACTCTATTCCATTTTGTGATTTCATGTAGTAATACAGGAAGTGCTCCAGGGTTTGTTTGTTTTTTAAACTCCATACAACTTCACTAGAGTCATTCAGATGATTTCAGTCCTGGAATTGCCAATTTCAACTGAACAAAACAGTAAAAGGTAGCTGGTAACCGAAAAATATAGCTTTATGACATGACAAGGTGGAACAGACCTTTTTGAGCTTTGGAGACATACATAGACTAACTACTAATCAAACATGTTTGAATGAAACAAAATAATGTCAGGTATGTTTCTGATGAGGTAACAACATTCTAACATGGCTTAAAT